>CAIGQZ010032666.1:647544-658547 GCA_903798205.1 Danio tinwini
ATATATATATATATATATATATATATATAATGTAGATCATTAAAATACTGATCAGAGAAGAGGTTCAGTCATTCAGTACAAATTAAATCCCGATGTATTGATTCACTATTGGTATTGTGATATTTTATTGTCAAGTATCGTCCTACTTTTGGTATCGTGACAACACTACTTGAACACAAAAGTCCGAAACGCTCTGCTTTACCCTTGTCTTACAACAGTGTGATGAATACGCCACCTGCTTTAATCTTCCCCACTCCTAGCCTACACTTGTTCATGTGCCTTTCGTAATAAGTCCCCCTTTTTCACAACCACTTAGTCATGGACAAAAATAAATGTGGCACACTTTAACAAGGCAAAATGTGTTTCTACTGGTGGCTAAGATAGAGGACCAAAATTTAAAAAAACTATTCACATTCCACCCACAAACGTCAAACGATATTTATGAGCAAAGCGCTCGCTAGAAGTTTATCTTCCCTGTCACTGTTTCTAAACTCAATAAGCTGTAAAGATTTAATGACTATGATGCCCATCTGCCTTCACTTGGAGTGTCGCAGAGCTCTATGTTAACAACAGTTGTATATAATTCAGTTATTTTATCTCTTTTGAAACATTTTACAGGGCCGAACTGCTCTACGTGACGTTCTCTAAATGAAACAACATCTGGACGCATCCGAGGTCCACACAAAGGTCAATGAACTGTGAAACTTCTCATTATGGACGCCCCAGAAATGGCAAGGTTAAACCGGTACAGATAAGAAACCCCACTTACCGCTAGGTCACGTTCACCTTTAATTTGACCCTTTGTATCTACACTAGCACTCGTAGTGAGGAACTCTAGTTTCTTAGCTATCGCTGCTGGGTAATTAATATCCGTCAGCATGTCTATACTATCTCAGTAGCCTTCTTTCGCATTAACAAAAACCTTAACTAATTGACTCTTGACTTGGATGATCGCTGGAGATCTGCTAATTATCTTTTAATGCACGAATACTGAAAAGTCATTAAAAGTGGCTCAACCTAGCAACTAGCGCCATGAGACAGATGTGGTGGTGTTAGAGTGTCAAGGCCTCCTTAATTACACACACTTAAACTCTCTGCCAAGAATTCGTTGCCTCTGAATTTAGAAAACCCGACTACAGGCCATAATTCTGCTGTAATTTAATACAAAATCAAAGTATATTAAATCTAACCGCATTAATCCTTTAGGGTTGTGAGATTTAGCATTTTCTGCCTATAAGCTTGGGGAGTGTTTACATACTATAAGTAAATAATTGTATATGATTAGCGATGTTTGCTAAGATAAGCATGGCTATTACAATCGCTTATTGGGATTAGGGATCTGAATAAAATAGCTAAACGCTAAAGGATCAGTTCACGCCAACAACAGAACAAATAAAACTATTCAAATATTTTGGCCACTCATTTATATCACAATAGTGCTATAAACTTTCGAATCTTCAGTGGCTCTCCATTTTTTAAACTAGCCATATCAACATGCCACAGCCATATCACCCTGCAGCCCAAGACCGGTTACTCACTGAAGCTAAGCAGGGCTGAGCCTGGTCAATACCTGGATGGACGACCAAATGAGAAAACTAGGTTGCTGTTGGAAAAGGTGTCCGTGAGGCCAGCAGGAGGGCCCTCAACCTGCGTTCTATGTGAGTCCTAATGCCCCAGTAAAGTGAAGGACATAATATACTGTCAGTGGGCACTGTCTTTCGGACGTTAAACCGAGGTCCTGACTCTCTGTAGTCATAAAAAAAAAATCCCATGGCACTACATGTAAAAAGTAGTGGAGTAAGCCAGGTGTGCTGGCCAAATTCCATTCATTGGCCCTTACCAATCATGGCCTCCCAATTATCTCCATCCACCCATAACATCATAACACGATTATGACCTTCTTTAAGATACAAAAAGTTACGTTGATATGTTCAAAATATATATTTTAAAATGTATTAAATGTATTGAAGGGCGTCACGGTGATGTAGTGGGTTTGCATGTTCTTACCGTGTTCATGTGGGTTTCCTCCGGGTGGTCTGTTTCCCCCACAGTCTAAAGACGTGCTACAGGTGAATTGAGTAAGCTAAATTGGCCGTAGAGTGTGTGAATGCAAGAGTGTATAGGTGTTTCTCAGTGTTGGGTTGTGGCTGGAAGGGCATCCACTGTGTAAAACATATGCTGGATAAGTTAGTGATTCATTTCGCTGTGGCGACCCCTGATTAATAAAGGGACTAAGGAAAATGAATGAATGAATGAACATACTGAATATAAATGACCAGCAGCCAACATTTACCGACAGCAACAAATGAGAAACAACCTAACAATCACTCAGAGCATCCTACTGCTGCCAATGCAAGTTTTACAAGTAAAAGCTAAATAAATATCTTCTTCCAAAATGAAGGTAAAAAAGGAAATAAATTATTATTACTAGCATCCAACATGAACATCATATTAAACATATCAATCATATTGATATGTTGAATTTGTTTCAGAACAGTGGCAATGAAAAAAGGCAACACAACTAACCTTAAATCACACCTAACACATAACCATGCATGTACCTGCCAGTGCAAATATAAACGTGACAACGCGAAAATGGCACACACTCACAGACAGGTACCATTATTTAGCTAAAGAGATGTAGCTGTTAAACATGCAAAAAAACTGCATTTAAAAAGAAATGCTGCACAACTTTTTAAACATTCCTGTCTTGAAATCTGCTTCATTATCAAATAAATGGTGCCTGAGATGCTTTAAAAGTCTATTTATTATCATTTATTTGTTTTAAGGTATTTTTCTCATGTTTCACTTTCGAACGTCTAAATATTCTTAAAAATAAAATGTTATTTAAAACAGTGTACTTGAGTTATTACACTATTATGATGTAAAAATGTATTATTTTTTATTTGTGATACAAGTTATAATGTGGCAATAATATTGTTTATAGCAATTAATTTGGGTGCAATATATTGGCCAGCAAAATATAGATATCGTGACAGACCTAAGTCTAAGTCTAAGATCTAAGTCGACTATTTCGTTAAAGAATCAATACACAGTGCACTTTCAGATGTAAACTTCAGCTGGATGTTTTTATTTACTTAGTGCTGTTATGCACTGCATAGGTCATTTTCAAAAACCCATAATAGGGGCTCTTTAAAAATAAATTACTAACAAAATGCTACCATCCAATCTAAACATAATAGCAACCTTTTAAAACTTTATAGGATTGTGCCGCATATTTTGTGGGGAAAAGGAAAACACATTCTTCCAAAAAAAAAAAAATGAATTATAAAACATACACATCTATCTTTCATAGTTCAAAAAGATTTACAGCACATCCCTAAAGACAAACACAAAGGTCTGTTTGGTGTATAAAACAAAACTTCACCCCACCCCTCCTGAAGCCATCCAAAGTGAGTCTGACCTCGGCTACCCATCAGGCGGGAATATAATAGATAATTTGGCCAGTAAATGGCAGGTATTACTGCAGTTGTCTCCTCTCGGAGGCATATGATTTAGAAAGACACTCAGGTAATAGCTTTGCAAATTTCCTCTGCCATCTCTCCACGCTTCTGCACATCTGAGATGTTGGGAGAAAGGTGAGGAGTCAATGACTATCCATCAAAACATCAATCTCCATTTATTCGCCTCTCAGCTCTTAAATACTAAACACGGCGACAAACCGCTATCATGTGTGCCAACCCTCCGGGACCCCCGAACACTACAGTCAAACGGGCCTGACTGGAGGGCCTGTGACGGCAGAGTTAGTAGACACCACTTTATGTAGTTATTTCACTATAATCACAGATCTGTAACGCTAAAGATCGGACTGACTGAGGAGCAATGGGTGCAAATTGAGGGCTCATGAATATTAATTAGATGATATAATATTCAGCCAGTAGTTCAAATAATTGGCTGCAAAGCAGAGTAGGTGCTAATTAAGGGTATCTGAAGTTTTCTAAGCATTATATTTAAGGTTTTTTAAGACCAGAATGAAATTTAAGACCAATTGTATAAGTATTTATTTATTTATTTTTAATAGTATTGCATTTAAAAGCACACAACACAGCTAATTAATTACCATCCCTTAATTAAATACAACACACTTTATTATATAGAGAAAAAAGAAAAAAAAACTGAAAACGGTCTTTGAGCTCAGTAATAATAAAATAATAATCGGGATGCAGCAGAATCACCAGTCACCATTGTACATAGCAGCATTTTTCTGCCATTTTTGGGTTCTTTTCACACCACACTGATTGCTTTGGTCCGAACCAGTTGAAAAGAACCAAGTCAGTGAAGAAAGTCCACATCACTCATTGGCCAGATGTTATTGAACGTATTTGCTAAACAGTATTTTGATTGGTCAGAATTAACGTGCGGGAAAATGCCAATGGAACTGCCGCAAGTAAACAAACCGGCAGACTATAGAGCTTTTTACTATAGAGGGACGACTGCGCTGGCTGATTGTATCCCTGGTCATGGTATACTATATCGTTTGTATAAATCACTTTAGACAAACTATACACTTCGAGAATGAAGCGCGGCTGCAGCTGGAATGTTTTATTGCATTGAACAATTAACAGCGAAGACACCACTTCAGGAAAAGGCGTAATTAATTTAGCTAAACCGCAACATGGTCATCTTCCGGAAATATTACCAATGTTCTATCAGGTAATGCTGTTCCCTCTATCTCTCTAGGTTTGCAATTGTTTTCTGTCAACATCCCATAATGCACAGCGCATCAAACTACGGCAGCTGGATTAGTCCAAAAAGGCACAGTACTTTTTGCGGTTGGGTCTGTTCTAGTTTGGATCATGTTCTTACCTCTTCAAGGACGTCTTAGTATGCTTTGTTTGATTCACTTTTGGAGCGCACATGAGTGTGATTGCTACATTCTCACCTGTCCAAACAAAACGCACCAAGAGGGAAAATAAACGCTAGTGTGATTCAACCGAACTAAATAAATATACTTTAAAAATAAATAAATAAATAAATAAATAAATAGACATTTTAAGACTAATTAAGTCTATGGAATTTAAGACTTTTTAAGGATCCGCGGACACTCTGTAATAATTATATTATTGCTTTTGTTTTTTACTGAACATTTGTTCAGTCAACTATTGACTTATGTTTCTTTTTTGTCGTCTTAAAGGGATAGCACACCCAAAAAACACAATGTGTTGACATTCTTAGATGCGTGTCTCGCTGTAGCATCTGTAACTAGGGGGCGTATTTCTTATCTTGCGTCTTAACTTTAGATACGCTACATTTTTTTTCACAAATTTTTATTACAGAATCAAATCATAACTTAAGCTAGAATTCTTATCCTATTTGACAAAATCATACCTTAACTCTAGCTAGGAAATATTCAATTGTGTCACCAAGTTCAACAATGCACTCCCAGGTCTGCGTGCCAAGCAACCAAGCGAGCTGAAACAAAATAAATAAACAAATCCTGCAAGCTTTTAGACAAACCAGGCTGTGACATTTATGCAATGGAAGCTACTTTACTTTGAAAATCACCTTGTGCAAAAAAAAAGAAAAAGAAAAAAAAAAGGCATTAGTCACTCGCACTATAACCAGTAATGCTTTGTGTTGCTTTGTTGGTCTTTGTAATTCTGGTTGCAGTTCCTGTGCTAATTGTAATATCATGTTGCATGATAGTCTATAATAATTACTTATACATGTTTTGCCATGGAAATGTAGCACATCTTCAGGGTCCTCCAAGTCACTTTCTATCACTAGGCATTGCATTCTTCATTTTCAATTGTCAATAAATTTAACACCACTTTTGACAGCATAGTTATATGCTTTTTCCCCCCATTAGCTTTTAACTAATGTTAAGGTTAGGACAGCTATTGAATTACTTTAAAGTAAAGTCAGTTTTTTTTTTAGGATTAAATTTTTTGTGAAGTTAGGATGTTTCTGTAATACCACCTTACTGTCTGTATTTAAGATAAGATAACACACTAAGTAAATGCTGTTCTGTAATAGCTTTTGTCCTAAATGTTGTCATGACTGCCATTACAATGTTTACCAGACAGATAAGATAAGGTTTTAAAGTTAGGATCTTTCTGTAATACATCCCTATCAAGTGTTTGTGGTGTATCAAGAGCCATGGGTAATATCCACATACCACCATAAAGGACAAACCATGTCCAACAGCAGTAGCCAATGCAAAAATAAGTCTGAAAGGGATGTTTGGTTACTAAACTATTATGTTTAACAACAACAAAAAAAAAAAGCTGCTCAAATTACATTAAAATAAAATGTGCACCTCAACTCTCCAAAACTGTACATAGAGAGCTCCACGGGGTCAACATACATGGTTGGTGTGATAAATTCAGATCCTTTGTTTTGGCACCCAAAGTGTAGCATGAGAGTGAAGCATGGGGATTTGGGCTGCAATATCATGACATTCCCAATTAAGGCACATTACTTGTGCTAGATGGGGACATCACTGCCAAGGACTACTGAAACGTTCTGGAGGACCATGTGCACCCACAAAAGTTCAAAAAGTGTACCCTAATGGTGGTTCAGTGTATCAGGATGATAATACAGCAACAAAACAAAACATTAGGCTTTTGAAAAGGTGTATAAAAAACTAGTTCTACACACAGGAGATGTTTAAGGGGGAAATAAACAACTGATAAATGTCTTAAAATAGGGCTGCACAATATATCTTTTCAGTATCAATAGTGTTGAGTCTGAATTATAGTTGATCCAAGTTTAACCATAATAGTGTGAAAGTTTACCATTTGCATGTGGTTTTAAGGCCTGTGCATTTCAAGAGAGTTTAAAACATCTGGGCACAAAAAAATGAGTGTGAAGTGTAAGAAAGATTAATTGTATCTAACTATTTATAGCATTTTTACAAAAAAAAAAAAGTTGTTCTTGTTGCCCAAATATCTACATTCCAACGTGAAAATAAGATGTTTTAATTTCCCTAAAGCTGTCAATTTAGCTTGTTTTAAGGAAAAGCTCTTAATTTTGACTAATCTTAACTTCTAAAGGTGAAAACAAAGCAATATCTTTACTGAATATAAGATTTTTTTTAAGAGGTTTAGGCTAAAAACAAGTCAAAGCACAATAAGAAAAGCATTTTTTGTATTGTGATTATAAATTTTTGTACCTGAATACTATTAGACTCTTCAGAAAAATGTCAAAAAGAGCTTGTCTTGTGAAACTGTATTCTTATCACAATATTTTTATTGCAGAAAAATAACACACAGCAATATCACTTTTTTCTAATACTGATCTGCCCCAATCTGAATGGTGTCTTTAGGTGTGGTAACCATAATACAAAACGAATAACTGACTTTGGCCCATTAAATTATTATAAAATAAGGTGTCCCAGCATCACCGCCTCAGTTTGATTTATTTTTCTACACTGTAAAACCCAACAGTCAACTTCATCAAATGAAATGATTGTAGTTAACTCAAAATTGACTGACAGTTAATTCTACTCATTTCAAGAGTTTTGAACTCAGTGTTGAAGGTAATGAGGTAATTAAATACCTTATTACTTCAACTTAAATGGAGTAAGTTCAAAATACTCATATAGATTAGTTTAACTCAAATGGTTTGTAGCAATTGGTTTCCTCAAATGGTTTGAGTTGCCTTAACTTATTGGGTTTTACTGTGCACAAATTTCTTCATTTACTCAAATAAATTAAGTTCACAGTACTCATTAGGATTAGTTTTTGAACTTAAATGGCTTATTGCAATCAGTTTCTTCAAATGGTTTGAGTTACCTTAACTTTGTGTGTTTTATAGCGTAATAATTCAACAACCTGTAAACAATTGTTCCTTTTTACAGTTTTATATTTGTTTAATTTTGATGTATTGTCTGGGTATTTTCATTGTGCTTCTGTAGAAAACCTTGTCATTTTGGACAAAAAATTTAGACAATTTTTAGACTTACGTATATACTGTATATTTACATTTGAATATATTTACATACACATTGCAATATACTGCATTATTGATGTATTTATTTAGCAGTGTGATTTTATGGTTTCAGTCTGCTTACTTTTCATTAAGTTTTTCTTCTTCATCATCATCCTGTTTATCTGCTTCAACTGTAAGTTTTAAAGCACAATATTTACATCCAATAAATTCAAAGGCTTCAAATACAGCTTTTATCAGGGAGAAATACCAATTAACCTGTCTTTTCACGTAAAACGGCTCTTCCACAACAGGAACAAAAAGAGCCCGGCACAATTAAACGCACGCCTCTGTGGTCAGAGACTGATAAGCTGCACAATCCAGCAGACAGCACAAAAAGAGAAACAGTCACAACACACTGACAAACCAGCCTAAACCACAATGACTCAAATTACGGCTCCACAAAAAAAAAAAAAAAAAAACTGCTAGCTGGCTGGAAAGTCAGGACGTATTTCAAATCCACAGACAGGGGCCGAAGAGGTTGGAGAGGCTGTAATGGGATGTAACTATTTTCTTTTTTACTGCATTTTTCGGAGGAAGGAGGAGCAGAATTAGCCAGGCTTGTCACAAGGTTTTCCATGTTGGTTTATCAGAAGCAATGGATCAGATCTCTGACAGATTTAGTGTGGAGGGAAATGCTCCGGTGTACATCTTGTTTTACATCATGGGTTTCGTGATGACAGAGACCCCGAAATATAATATACATACAGTTGAAGTCAGATTATCAGCCCTCCTGAATTATTATATATAATAGTACTGACCTTAAACTTGTTATTAGCAAATTAACATTTAAAATGTACATTTGTTTAATATTATATTATATTAATAATATATCAAAATAGTATTTTATTCAAGCTGAAATAAAACAAATAAGATTTTTTTTCCAGAAGAAAAAATATGATAGGAAATACTGTGAAAAATTCCTTGCTCTGTTTCCAAACATCATTTCAGAAATATGTAATTAATTTATTTATTTTCCTTCGGCTTAGTCCCTTATTTATCAGAGGTCACCACTGCGGAACCACCTCAGAAATATTTATAATATTTGATATTATATTAATATTTATATAAAAAATATTTATAAAAAATACACAGGAGGGCTTTTGACTTAAAATGTAGGTGTATATTTTTATGCATACAGTATTTTTTTACAATATAAATTGTTGAATTAAACATGTTTGCAGAAAGTTTGCAAAATCAAATTGCCCAATGTATTGTTATTGTAATTAAACTAATGACTATAATATCTGAAAATATTTGCTTATGTATTAACCGTTTAACTCGCAAGACATCCAGCAGCCCCAGATTGATTTTGCTCATACTCACTGTACACTGTTAAAATGTCTCAACATACTTTTGGAGTTGTTTTTATTTGTTTATTTTTGTTTTTCTTCCTTCTATTGGGCAATGGGCTTAATGTACCTCACAACTCTCAGTAAAAAAGCTAAAATGGGACAAAGAAGGGGAGAAAGTCTGTAAGAAATCTAAAAACCAAACAAAAATGAGAAAAATAATAAAACAATCATAATGTATACATCTTATAATATTTAGAAAAAACTGCAAATATAAAATCACACTGCAAATGTTTAAATGTGATACAAGTAATAACACATTAATTAATTATATAACATTTATTGTAGATATTTAAGACATTAGCAGACATAAATTACAATGTTAAATTACAATATGACTACAATATATATCTATATATCTACAATTGTAATAAATTGTCTGTATATACTATATATTTGCTACAGAAGCTAAACAAAACTTAAGACAAAAAACAACAAGAACAACACATAAGACACAAAACTAACATACATAAAAACTAATTAATTAGTTAATAAAAAATAATCATAAATAAATAAATAAATCTGTAATAATATATAAATCATGCAGACAAATCTCAAAATCATGACTTAATCATAGTTGTATATATTTACCACAGAATTGCGCAAGATTATCTGTCTTGAATCAGCGATGTCTGTATGTGGTCTGAGTGTTGTGTGTGTTTTTTGCTCTCTGGCTGCACAGGTGGACAGATGGATGCTGTGTCTGTTCCAGCTCTGCTGATCAGGGATCAGGTGGCCTTTCTCACAACATGATTCCCAAATTACGAAAATAAACAGCTTTTTGGAAGCTTCCCGGGTCATGCATACTGGGCAACCCACAGTGCACCCGACTTATCAGGATCATTTATGTACAGCTACTTCCAAAATTTACAATTACATTTAGCACATTAACATTGCTATTATATGAAATATCTAAAAATTGTTACTCATATCGCAACCCTATGCCTATATAAGCATATACAAATGGATACAAATTGTTACTACACTGAAAAAAAATCATTTAGAGATGATTCCTTGGATTTACTCTTTTTTTTTTTTTTTTACGTTAAGTGGCTGTAAACAATTTATTTGGGCTGAATTTAAACAAACAAATTAAGTAGAATTTTATTAAATTTAATATGTTTGTTTAAATTCAACACAAATAAATAGTTTGCAACAGTTTTGCAGACATCATTTTTTTCAGAGTACATACAACACCCTTATGAATGTACATAACATAAAATTACTCACACACAAAACATATCAAAACATTGTATTAAAAAATAGAAGTATATATTATAATTAATATAAAAAATATTTATATTAAGTAGCTGACTAGATTGGTACGCAGGAGCCACATAAATTTGTTAAAAGTGTTAAGTTAACTTAATCGATTTGTGTTGGGACAACATAAATGAATTGTGTGGAACCATGCATTTTTTACAGTGTACAATGTTGAATCAGGATATTCTCATTTTGTGAAATACTGGATTATTTTTTAATCCTTAATCCACAATCATTAAAACTGAAACTAGTAAAGTCTTGAAATATTTAACTTTGTGTGTTTTTTTTTCCCAAGTGAAGGGTTGCAGCTGGAAGGGCATCCGCTGCTTAAAACATATGCTGGATAAGTTGTCGGTTTATTCCGCTAGGTTAATAAAGGGACTAAGCTGAAAATGAATGAATGAATGAATGAATGAATGAATGAATGAATGAATGAAT
>CAIGQZ010032666.1:668547-689291 GCA_903798205.1 Danio tinwini
CACACACACACACACACACACACACACACACACACACACACACAAAGCAAGTCTAGATTAGGGCTGTACAATACATCTATTCAGCATCGATATCGCAATCATAGGATCATCATAGGATCTGACATGTTGAATTTATATTATTATTGACCAGAGTTTGAAAAAAAACATTTGAAAACACTCATGATTTTTGAGTTTTTGCAACGTTTAACCATAAAGTTACCAAAACATTTTTTTTGTATTTGTGTTTTTATCATTTAATTCAGTTTAAAAATATTCAGGAATAAGAAGTTGCATTTCTGATAAAGACTATCAGGTGTTATTTTTCATTATTAAATGTGTGCATCTAATCATTGCTAGACTCTCAGAAAATCTTAAATCACTGTATATTTTATGTGTACAGTATTGCTGCTCTACTGTATTTCTCAATGTTTGGGATCTTGTGTATTATCTTTTATGTAAATGCATGATCAAAATCTGTCAAAATCAATTTCAAAATCATCCAACGGTATGAGAAATTATGAATTTCTTTCCAAATAAACAATTTAATTTCACCTGGTTAAATTATATATTCAATATTTGGTGGCTCTGTGGTCACTGTCACCTCACAGCAACAAGGTTACTGGTTTAAGCGCCTGCTGGGTCATGTGGGGTTTCTGTGTGGAGTTTGAAAGTTCTCCCTGTGTAGGCGTGAGTTTTCTCCGGGTGCTTCAGTTTTCCCCCACAGTCTAAAGACAAGCGATATAGGTGAGTTGGATTAACTAAATTGGCCGTAGTGAATGACTGTGTGTGTAAATGTGAGAGTGCATAGGTGTTTCCCAGTACTGGCTTGTGGCTGGAAGGCAATACAGTGCATAAAACATATGCTGGAATAGTTTGTGGTTCATTCCACTGTGGCAACTCCTGATAAATATGGGACTAAGCTGAAGGAAAATGAATGAATGAATGAATATTGCA
This sequence comes from Danio tinwini, assembly GCA_903798205.1. Taxonomy (NCBI): domain Eukaryota; kingdom Metazoa; phylum Chordata; class Actinopteri; order Cypriniformes; family Danionidae; genus Danio; species Danio tinwini. The sequence goes on from CAIGQZ010032666.1 coordinate 669,502, forward strand.
ATATATATATATATATATATATATATATATATATATATAGTAAAAGATTAAAATATGGCAATATCACTTGTTTTTCAATATCATGCAGCCCTACTTCAGATTCATATGAAATTAATAAAAAGAAATTAAATTAATCGAAACAAAACAAAAAATAAAAAGTCACTCAATATATAATATCTAATATAAAGTACAAACCCTGTACTAAATAAATAAATGTTGTAACAAATAAAGAAAAAAAATCAAAAGGTTAAAACAAAGAAAATCATAATATTTAAACCTGTAATAAGAAATAAAATGACAAGGTTAGATATTCAGATATACATTTTTACCAACTCAAACCATTTCACCCTTTCAAATTACAATAATAAAAAAAAAATCTAATTTTAAGCCACTCAAGAACTATCTATGACAAATAATAAAAAAGTCAAAAGGTTAAAACAAAGACAGTGCTAATCTTTTAACCCTGTAATAAAAAATAAAATAAAATAAACTTAAATTAAATCAAATTAAATATAATTAAATGTAAACTAAATAAAACTAAATACAATTAAATAATAAAATATATCCAGATCCATCTGAAATGCATAACATATTTAAAAGTCAAAAGGCTAAAATATATCAATATATGAAAAAAGCATACATGTATATGTATAGATATAAGTTATTAGCCCCCCTTTGATTTTTTTTTTCCAAATGATGTTTAACAGAGCAAGGAAATGTTCACAGTATGTCTGATAATATATTTTTTTCTTCTGGAGAAAGTCTTAATTGTTTTATTTCGACTATAGAATAAAAGCAGTCTTTAATAAAAAAAAAAAAGAAAAGAAAAAAAACAGTTTAAGGTCAAAATTATTAGCCCCTTTAGGCTATATTTTTTCGATAGTCTACAGAACAAAGCATCATTAATCAATAACTTGCCTTATTACCCTAACCTGCCTAGTTAACCTAATTAACCTAGTTAAGCCTTTAAATGTCACTTTAAGCTGTATAGAAGCTTCTTGAAAAACATCTAGTCAAATATTATGTACTGTCATCATGGCAAATATGAAAGAAATTAGTTATTAGAAATGAGTTATTAAAACTATTATGTTTAGAAATGTGTTGAAAAAATCTCTCCGTTAAACAGAAATTGGGGAAAAAATAAACAGGGGTCTAATAATTCAGGGGGGCTAATAATTCTGACTTCAACTCTATATGTATAGATATATAGTCATAAAATATACATAAAGAAAAATTACTCAGTTAAAAAAATTCAAATATATAATGACACATACTGCTTCTAATCCATACTATTTCCAACTATACTGCCCAGCTCTAATCCTTTTATACCGGACTTCACAACAACTCCCACCACCGTTTAAGCTGCAAACTGAGGGACAGAAGAAGTGCTCATTCTCAGCCTGTAGTTGATCACGACTGCACATCTGAACCCCAATCTAACACATCTTCTCCACTCCTGCTCAGTGCGACATCACACGTTCAACTCCCAGACATGATTTGCACTTTAAAAATAACAACAAGCATCATCAGCTCAATATGTATCAGCCGAAGCAGCATCTTTCATACAGTTTAATTAGGACCTGGAAGTATCTGCCTTTTTTTTCCTCCTTTCACCTCAGCAAAATCAGCATTAGACTTGGCTTTAAAACTAGTTGTGCCTATGCATCTAATTGCGCAGTAAATGACAGTGTCTCCTGTCAGGCAGAAGTAATTGCGGTGGGCTGTAGATGGAGTGGCCGCAGCTCTGCACTTACAAGAACTGCCACGGTGAGGAATTGATGGGCTTAAACCGTCATTAATATTCAAGGTGAAGTTCCTCTCAGTCTCCAGCACTGTTTAGCCGACCCTCCACTCACTGGCTCAAGATAGACATTGCTTTCTTCTCTCTCTTTCTCTCTGTGCCATCACTATTTGCGCTCAGTTTTTTTTTTTTTTTTCTATGTTTTGGGATGCGACTAAAAGTAACATCAAAAGTAAATTACAATTTCAGTAGCTAAGTTATAGCTTTGTTTAAAAAAATCTATATTTCGCTAAGTTTTAATACCGGAATTAAAAAAAAAAATGATACGATATTGCTTTTTGTTAGTATCGATATCGGCTTTTATAAAAATCGTACGATATTGCTTTTTGTTAGTATCAATATCAGCTTTTCTGAAAATTATACAATATTGCTTTTTGTTAGTATCGATATCGTTTTTTCTAAAAATGATACGATATTGCTTTGTGTTAGTATCGATATCAGCTTTTTAAAAAAATATATACTATATTGCTTTTTGTTAGTATCGATATCGGCTTTTTAAAAAATGATACGACATTGCTTTTTGTTAGTATCGATATCGGCTTTTTTAAAAATGGTACGATATTGCTTTTTGTTAGTATCAATATCAGCTTTTCTGAAAATAATACAATATTGCTTTTTGTTAGTATCAATATCGTTTTTTCTAAAAATGATACGGTATTGCTTTTTGTTAGCATTGATATTGGCTTTTTAAAAATGTATACAATACTGTTTTTTGTTAGTATCGATATCGGCTTTTTTAAAAACGATACAATATTGCTTTTTGTTAGTATCAATACCAGCTTTGCTCTCCCTCACACACTGTCACTGTAAAAAATGTAAAGATAAAAAGTCAAGACAACAAATATTTAGATGTTACTTTACTTTTTTTTTTTAATTAATCAGGTTTCAACTACATTCTTTAGGTTATACAAAGTTTAACTTCATATTTTTAGTCAGTTTGATTGATGCAAGTTGAGAGGACTTGAAAAGTTCATTTGATTCATCTAAAAGATTGAAGGCAGCAAGAATTACAAGACTACAGAGCCATCTTTTAAGCATCCAGTGGCAAAATTGCAACTGCTGAACCCCCCCACGACTAGTTTTGGTTGAGAAGGTTTTTGGTTTGTGAACAAAGGATATAATTAAAATATAAAATTCCAGTAAGGTGACAACACTAATGAAATCAGAACTTCTGAAACAATCAGAGTCAATTTAGTGAGATGTTGTGTGTGTGCGTGTGTGTTTTAGTATACACAAAAATGAGATATAATGAAAATATTTAAAGAGTTCAAATGTAAACACCTCTAAGTGCCATCTGAAATGTTCTTCTAACATGAGCATTTTTCTCAGGCTCCTGTGTGTAGGATTAGTAATTTCACTTTTATGGCAAAGACTATGTTCTTTTCATTGCATTTAAAGTGCATGAAATAGCTGAACATAAATACAGGAGGTTGAGAAAAACTTTTCGAACAGCACTTTTTGAATCTGAGCTCTTAAGTTTTTATATTGGAACAAAAGTCAATAACATTTTAACACACTTTCTACACTGGAAAAAAATCTGGTTTCCACACAATTCCTTTGTGTTTTCTCAACACAAATCAATTAAGTTGACTTATTTATTTTTACAAATGTAAGTGGAATGAACATAAAACATTACATAAATTATATAAGCAAGAGTAAATTACAATTTCAGTAGCTAAGTTCTAGTTCTGTCAAAAATACTGATATTTAAGTATTGATTCTGGAATATTTAAAAACGATACAATATCTGTTGATTTGCTCTCACATTGTAAAAAATGTAATGACAAAAAGTAGAGACAACAAATATTTTGATGTTACTTTAACTTCTTTTAAAAAGTTAATCAGGTTTCAACTATTTTTTTCACCTTTATTATGATATAGGACAATGGTTATTTTAGACAGGAAAGCAATGGAAGCACAGAGAGAGGGATGTTCGGCAAAGGACCTCAAGCTGGGAATCGAACTCAGGTCGCCGTGAGCACTTCTGTGCTATATAAGTCAGTGCATGGTATCACTAGGCTATTGGCACTGACTAAACTATATATATATTTTTTTTTTTTGTCTGTTTGATTGTCAGTTTGACAAATATCAATAGCATGTTAACACAATTAAATGGGTTACACACAATTCCTTAATGCTGTTGCAACATAAATCAATTAAGTTGACTTAATTGTTTTTGCCAATTTAAGTGGAATGAACATAAAACAGTAAAGTTGTCTCATAAAAAAACTCAAGAATTGAACTTTATTTCAAGAATATATATTTAAGTGTAGTTAACAGTATTGCATAGTACACTTTAAAAAGGACTGGGTTATTGAAGAAAATATGGACAAACCAAACCATTTTGGTGTAATTTTTATTTAGTTGACAAACAAAATAACCCCAAATATATGGTTTGACCATATTTGACCCCATGGTTTCAACCATCCATCATTTAGTATTTTCATGTAATTATACATTTTAAATCAATTAATTAATAATATAGTATATTATCAATTGGCGCTTGAATGATAAATTATATATAAAAAAACTTACATTTATATTGTTTTTAAAAATATATATTATTTTTGTTTTCTAAATCTAATCATGTCTGATCAAAAACAAACATTTTGTAGCAACACAAAACATTAATAATGATTAAAACAAATGTCAGCAATACATTCAAATATTTTAAAGCCAATACTTTGTTTTAGCAATCGATTATTATTTAAAAATTTGAAAAAAAAGAGAAAATAATACACACTCTTTATTAAATAGTATTGCTGAATCCCTGTTGGGTAAATTAATTCATTTATTCATTCATTCATTTTCTTTTCGGCTTAGTCCCTTTATTAATCTGGGGTGGCCACAGTGGAATGAACCGCCAACTTATCCAGCATTTGTTTTACGCAGTGGATGTCCTTCTAGCCGCAACCCATCTGTGGGAAATGTTGGGTAAATTATGTTAATATAAATTAAATAAACCAAATTTAGATAATTATGTTCACACCAATTAAGTGCTCTTCTGATTCCAAAAATATATATCAACAAGTTAACAACACTCAACACAACTTAAACATTCTCCATGAAAAGATCCACAGTGCTGTTTTGAAGTACACACACACACACACACACACACACACACACACACACACACACACACACACACACACACTATCAGCCTGACAAACCCAAGAGCTGTGATTTCTCGGCGGCCCAGTCCCTCATTTAACCGTGTCCTGTTAATGTGATTTCCTGTCCTTCATTATTCAAAGGCACTCCGTCTGCAGGACGTGTGCTACTTTTGCCTCTTTCTGCTCGTTATGATCTCCCTTTGTGATTAAACGACCCCTTCAGTAATGGCATGCCGACATCGCAGATGGACGGCGGAAGACGTGGTGAACTAGCAAAACAGCAAACCGCTAGCGTGACACTACCCCGAGACGGCCGCTCACCCGCCGATATGTTTAATGAAGGGAGTGATGAGTTATTGATGCCTCCGCTCTAATTAGAGCTCCAGAAGTGTCTGCCAGAGTCGCGGCGGTGACAGCAAACACAAAGACGCTCATTGATTCTGTTGGGATGGACCGACAGACTTTTGGGTTTCACAGTCTGAAAGAGGGAAAGCACATAACTACTGTTCTAGTTGACTGGCGCAGGACTTTTCTGATTAGATACACAAACTAATTACTGGCTTCAACTTCAAAACCAATAATGAATGGTTTCAAGGTGTGGAAAGTGCTTAGGTATTAGTCAATTCCGATTCAGACTTAATTTGTTTAGCTATGTTCCAAAATCTACAATAGTTCCAAAGTTCTAGTTGACTGGTGTGAACCTTTGACAAATAGTTACACTTCCGAGGATCAGTGAAACAAATTATTTTCTTAACTTCAAAAACAATAATCAACGGTTTTGGGGTGTGTTTAGACAATTTGGTTAGCTATGATCCAAAATTTAATTCCAAATTAACTTTTGTGAACCAATTTTGATCTTCTGAACATTGGCCTTAACTTGAAAAAGAAAAAATGATTCAAAAACTGCTTAAAAACGTTTCAATTCTTATTCAGACTTTTATATTTATATTTACTTAGTTTAGCTAGGTTCCAAGATCTAGCTCCAAAGTTCTAGTTAACTGATAGGTTAACAAACAAATTACACTTCCATTACACTTCTAGAGAACAGAGAAACTTGGTACTGGTCATAACTTCAAAAACAATAATCAAAGGTTTTGGGGTGTGAAAAGTGCTTAGATGTCAATTTCAATTTAGACAACGTCGTTAGCTATGTTCCAAAATCTAATTCCAAATATCTAGTTTATTTTTGTAAACCAAATTTGATATTCTGAATACTGGCCCTAACTTTCAAGATCTGGTTCCAAAGTTCTAGTTGACTGGAACGAACCTTTTACAAACAGCGAAACTAAGTACTGGTGTTAACTTCAAAAACAATAATCAAAGGTTTTGGGGAGTGGAAAGTGCTTAGCTCACAATTTCAATTTAGACAATGTTGTTAGCTATGTTCCAAAATCTATTTTTTCAATATCTAGTCTATTTTTGTAAACCAAATTTGATATTCTGGATACTGGCCTTAATTTAAAAAAGAAAAAAAAAGAAAAAAAGAAAGCTCTATGATTTTGAAAACTGCTTAGATATTCATAAATTCTGAGTGCCTTTTTTTAGTTTAGTTATGTTCCAAAATATAGTTCAAAAGTTCTAGTTGACTGGCAGCAGACTATTCCAAATAGTTGCACTTCAACAGATCACAATCTAAGCTTCCTGTTGACTGGGAACCATTTTAACAGCAGAAAACAATAAATGTTAACTTTCTTGAAGGTTGGCGACTCAAAAATGACCTAAACGCTTTATAAAAAATAAATAATTTTATATTTTAATATTTCCATGAAGGCTGTACACATTTAGGGTACAACGGTTGCCCTTCAGGTCCAGTGATTAATCATTCCACAGAGTTTGCAATGACGATGAGGTTGTTTTTTCACACAAAATAGATTTGAGGATTGAAATTAAATTTAGCTCCTTTATTTTAGAGGTTTAGTGAAGGCGGGTAGTTTTAACCCGAAGGGCAAATGGTGTATTCAGAATTCTAAGAAAACAGGACGATTAAGGCAACTTCTTTCGATAGTCTACAGAACAAACCATCGTTATACAGTAACTTGCCTAATTACCCTATCCTGCCTAGTTAATCTAATTAACCTAGTTAAGCCTTTGAATGTCACTTTAAGCTGTATAGAAGTGCCTTGAAAAATATCTAGTAAATTATTATTTACTGTCATCATGGCAAAGATAAAATAAATCAGTTATTAGAAATTAGTTATTAAAAAACTATTATGTTTAGAAATGTGTTGAAAAAATCTTCTCTCCGTTAAACAGAAATTGGGGAAAAAAATAAACAGGGGGGGGCTAATAATTCAGGGGGGGTAATTATTCTGACTTCAACTGTAAGTAATAAATTCAGACTATTAGAATACATATAAAACAATGTATTGCTCTTAATCTCACAATAATTAGTATGGCATTAAACCAATTTATGAGGAAAGCATGCACTGTAATTCTTTGCGAAACACTGAAATGCGATATGCCTACAAAGTTGTTTGATTGAACAAATAAATACTAATGCTGGGCAAATTAATCAATTCATGCCTACAATTATTTCATCACACATTAACACAGTTGTTATTTTAGTTTTAAAAATGTTGAAACTTTGTTGTTCACTAACGTTATATACACATACCAGGCAGCCACAAGTCACAAGAGATTGGATGGTTGATTTGGGAAAGGCATCGTCACACTTCTCAACCAATGAGAACATTTGGGGCAGGCCTAAAACTTCCTACTCCTATTAGTTACGCTTGCGAGGATAAACAATTAATTACAAGCCTTAAGTTCAAAGCCAATAATGAAAAATCTAGGGAGTGGAAAAGGCTTAGATATTCATCAGTTCCAATTCAGACTTTATTTGTTTGACTTTAATTGTTCTAAAATATGAACCCTAACCTAGTAGACTGGCACATTTTAATTACTAGACTTAACTTAAAATTCAATAATGAAAGGTTTTTGGGGTAAGGAACATATTAGATATGTATTAATTCCAATGTACAGAATGTTTCAAAATCTGGTTCCAACGTTCTAGCACACAGGCCTATTCCGATTATTTACACTTCTGAGGATCAGTGAAACTAATTATTGGCCTTAAATTAAAAGCCAGTAATGAAAAATCTGGGGTGTGGAAAGTGCTTAGATATTCATTGGTTCCAATTCAGACTTTTTTGTTTAATTATGTCCAAAATTCTGGCACAGATAATTACTGGCCTTAACTTCAAGACCAATAAGGAAAGGTTTTGGGGTGTGGAATGTGCTTAAATTTTGGCCAGTCCATGTGTGTCCTGTGTTCCAAAAGTTCTGAGTCTACTCTAGAGTTGATTTGATCAATATGTTCTATTTGGACAACATTCATTTACTAAACAGGGCTCTAAATTGTGACCTTTTTGGTCGCATATGCGCCTGAATTTTTATCTATGCGACCTCAAAATATATTTGAGAGCATTTGTGCGAGTGCATACAGGGCTCGACAATAAGGACTGCCTGATGGCCCGGGGCCAGCATGCGAGACACTATCACACATAGACGTTTGTAACCTGTCTCGTTTGCCCAGTTAGCACGGTTTGTCTGGCATATGTGAATCCAGCAATCGCGCTCGGATCCGCGTCAAACCAGTCGGGCCGAGATCGCCTGAATGAGGTAGTTTCTGCTCGATTGAGCGGATCGATTGTAGTAAGAAAACAAAACAATCCAACAAACTAATGACCCAGGCTATATCACAGTGTATTATGATTGTGTAATAGCCACATATACGGCTATATGAAGAGAGAATGAGTAAGGTGGGATGTCATTCCTACCGGCAAATGTGCGTTTCATGTCTAATACGAAAGTGAAAGCATGCTGCAATATTACCAAGAGTTGTTTATCCGTTAGGAAAATTGACCGAAGTTACCATCTGATAATTTTTCCATATTTTAATCTTATAATATTTTGTATTAGGCCTGTTGTTTGGTTCATTTCTGCACTGACACCTCGAAAGAAAGATCCACATTGATCAGCTTCATGATCAGACTGCAGTCTCGGTTCATCTGTTATTTCTCTTTATATTTTAAGCCTATAATGCAGAATTCTAGCCAATGTTTTATTAATAGATTCAATAGATAGATATTTACAAAACTTAACAACTGAAATGAGGCTCTGTATGAGAAAGTCTGACCTCTCTGATTTGTTTTTGGTGACGATGTCTGTGGGTGTCAAAATGAAAGTGTACATTTTTGCTTATAAAATATTATCTACACAACTGGTCAAAAGTTTGGGGTCAGTATGATTGTTGAATATTTTAAAATACATTTCTCATGCTCACCAAGGCTGCATTTATTTCATCATAAATACAGCACACATTGTAACTTTGTGAAATGTTAATGCACTCTAAAATAACTGTTTAAATGTAGGTTATGATTTAATTTTTATAATTAATTTCAGTGATTTTAAAGATGACTTTTAGCTTCATTACTCTAGTCTTCAGAGTCACATGATCCTTCAGATATTAATTTGTATTGTTGTTGTTGTTGTCGCTGTTGTTGTTGTTGTTGTTGTTGTTATTATTATTATTATTATTATATAAAGTAAACAAAGCCCGCAATGCCTGCCCCGCCTTCAAGCTCTTCTTATTAGCCCACTGCATTAGAACAGAACGAGAATGGATTGGTTAATATCAGCTGTCAATCACTCAGTTCCAATGACAGGGAGCTACAGTCGTGAAAACGTAAAGGTCTGAATCCGAGAGAATGAAAACAACACTGACAGATTTAGTGTTAGAAACCACCTAAAGTTACAAATAATGGCACATCTGATTAGTGATCATGTAATTAATGTCAATCCAGCATTTACACTATTTGAAGAGTAGATAAAAGACTTCCAAAGTTTAAAATCCACTATAAAAATGACTAAAGCATTCACCGTAAAGCCGGTGGGACAGATGTTTCAGGTAACAGTGTTTGCCAATGAATCTACACATTAAGCCTGAGATGTTCTAACATTATTTAATCCTTCATTTAATTGTCACGATGCAGATAGTCGTGCGACTGACACCGCATTCACCATCGCTAAAGAGCATGCATTCACAGAGATGAAACTAATATTGCAGCTCATGAATAGACTGTTATTGCTATTAAGATGATGTATGCAAATAATAAGTTATATGTCAATAACCACCTGTGCAATCTAAATAGTAAAAATCTGTCACCACCCGTGAGAACAGCACAGTTATTATTGTTAATTCAGTTCGTTTCATTCACGTCAAGCAGTGCGTGCAGGGCCGGTGAGTGCATGCAGATTTTTGTTTATTTGTTAGTTGTTATTAGAGTGTTAATATATAATAGAATATGTTAATATAAAATGTGTAGTAACGGTGCTCATAATTTTTGGTGGGTGCGACAAAATTTTGTCTGGCGCGCCGAAACTGAAGTTATGAGCACCCGTGCTACCAAGAAGAAAGGTTAATTTCGAGCCCTGCTAAAGCAAACATTTCAACGTAATGTTGAAATGTTTGCTTTAGCAGGGCTCAAAATTCCAATGGAGTGTCATTTTAGCATGCTGCTAAGCTAACAACATAACATATACAAAAAATGTTGTCAAAACAACTCATGAAGGGTAATGCACAAAGCAAGATAAGAGATTAAGCTGGGATTTTGAGGCTATATTGGCTGAATTTAGCCTTGACTGAAATCAGGCTCAATTAAGCTAAATTATGTTATTATAAAGAATTACTGTTTTCAGCTAACTACCAGGCTAAGATAGTTGTTGATGTCTGTTGATTGTCAAGTAGTCATGTATGCATTATGACTAAACAAAAGATGATTAAAAAAACTACTAATAATAATAATAATAATAATTTAAAAAATCACATGATTGTAGTTTACACAGAGAAAGCATAATTTTCCAAAGGTTTTCCAAAGTCTGCATTTTAAGGCACCCAAAACACTGTTAGTGTGTAACTAAATGGCCAAAACACACACGCACACACACAACAAGTATTCCGTTTTTAGTTGTGCAAACGCCTCCTTACAAAACACATTCTAGAACATACCTCACACACACACACACACACACACACACACACACACACACACACAAACACACACACACACGTTATTCGAAAGCTGTTCTTTTCTGCATCCATTTGATTTAATTACAGTATAACAGTGCTCTGTTTATTGACCTCAAGCTGCTAACTCTCACAATCCGTGTAGGCTGGTGTCAATTAATAAAACCATTGTTGTGAAACTTTAGATCCGGCATTCAAGACGAGCACAAATCTAACAAAGCGCCTGCCCAGTACAAATAATTTCACAATATCTCCTTTGGAAACGCTGACTACATACTTTCATATAACACAATAGCGTTCCGTTACCGCCTGCCAAAAGGCCTTTATTATCAATAGCCATTAACAATAACTAGTTTTTCGAGAAAGTGCTGCAGATAAAAAGACCAAAGCAACCTAGATATCCTTTTGAACATGTCTAAACGTTAACCCAGTTAAAAAACACATAAAATGTCATTGCTTTGAAGAAGTATCCATGCGATTTGTTTGTGCATTCAGTGAACACCAGGCTCTAGGTCAAACGCTAGGCTCTCATTGTCACTTCAAGGTGAACGAAGCGTTTAGACAATCTCCCCTGCACACGCGCCATCTGCGACAGTCTGTCCCTTCACTTCCTCTCAGCTTTTTTCTTTTTTTTTTTTTCCTCTTTGCAAGGTTCAGTAGTTGTCATCTACGTTATGAGAAAGCGCTTTGAGCTGATCTGGGAACAGGGCCAGGTGCCACACGCCAGTCTGTTTCCTCTAATACGCTCCATTTTAGCATAAACTGTAATTAAAGCAACTTGGCACTACACTTAGCTCAGGAATTTCACAGTTCAGACCAACGGCTTCAAGAACATTCACTTGTCTTTTTTTTTTTGGTATTTAGTTTTCCCTTAAATAAGCAAGATTTTTGTGCCAAATTGTAAAGGACAGAGTGACATTTTCTGGGGGTGGCTGGAAATTTAAGAATTAGGACAAGGGGCGAGTCATAAATCAGCAAAAACAGCCAAGAACTAAATTATCCTAATCCTACTTTATCTGTTCAGATGCAACCAGAAATAGTAAATCTACTGGAAGTCTAAATTTAGACAGTGCCAGGTTGGTACACAAAGGCATCTTAGCGCAGGAATAGAAGATAATTTGCTTTTACTGCATTTGTTATATGCATATATTTGATTAGATTAACCCTGTTTAGGATGAAAAATCACTAATGATATATCTTTTATGTCTTGCAATGAATGCCTAAAGCCATGTACAGGATAAATACAGTATAAGGACAACCATATGTTAGCACGTTTAACAAATGAACAATGTTACGAGTACATATGCAGTTGTCATCTGCTGCTGTTTTAAATGCTTGAATGCTTTGGGGCAGGGTGGATTGTGATTGGCTTTCAATGTTTTATTTATTTATTTATTTTATCATTTAAATACATTTCTATAATGTATTTACATTAAGTCCCCCTGTGCAGTTGCCACTGCATACATAAACAAAAGGCACATTTTTTCATTTCACTGTAAAATAATGGAATTAGAAAATAAAAGAATTTTGACATTAATACTACCATTTATTCTTTTTTTTTTTTTTTTTTTGGCTTAGTCCCTTTATTAATCTGGGGTCGCCACAGTGGAATGAACGACCAACTTATCCAGCATATGTTTTACACATCGGATGCCCTTCCAGCTGCAACCCATGACTGTGATACACACTCTCATTCACACATATACACTACTGATTAATACTACCAGTTAAACATTTAAAATGTAATCAAAATATTTTTTAAGTTTTTTTTCTTCTTTCAAGCTGTTTTTAAAATGTTTGCTGCAAAAAAGACTAGACGGATCAGTTAAAATTACTTTCAGAGAAAGAAAGCAAATCAAAACAAGAAAACTTTTTTAAAAAATCATAAAATAAAAGTAAAAAAAAAAACATATATACAAAAGCAAAATATATTTCATAAGCATATGGTTATAATCTTTGGACCTTTGTAAAATAAGAAAAAAAGATATTGATGCTGCATGTTTTCTTCGTGCTGTTGGGGGAAACTGCAAGTTTTTTTATTATAAAACATTTAATATTTCATCTAAAATTGAAAACATTTTAAATATTGTTTGTAAATAATGTATATTCTGTCAATTACAGTTCTTATAAAGAAATCCAGAATCTGCAAAACTCTGTATCTGCAGATCACATTTGAATCTGAAATTTTAATCTGAAAATGCTTAACTTTTGCATCTTTAGCATTTAAAAACTTCTAACTAAATGATGTCTAGTACTAATGAAGTAGCCTACTAATGAATAACTAATGAAGATGAGTTGCTTTTTGAACGTTCCTTTAATGATCCTGTTTTACATGTTCTAGCACATAGATAGATTAATGTCAACGCGTCACCATACTATCCACATTTCCTCTGGAGTTTCATGTAATTTTGGGTGTCATTTTAAATTTGCCAACTTTAACTGCAGTTCGACAGTTTTACTTTCATTCAGGAACAATTCATTCATGCCCCCGTGACAAATTGAGGTATTGGATGAGAGTATGAATTAAGGACTGGTAGAAGAGTGTTGTTTTAATAAAAAAAAACTACCGCATTTTGCGGTGGATGTGTCAGTGGTCCTTTACTGATTCGGTAGGTGCAAAGAATTGTGTCAAACAGTCATGCGTGTATGAAATATCCTGTTGCAAAAATAGCGAAAAGTTGTACATGATGGTAATAGTTTGATTAAGGTGTTTACATGTCTGTACTGCACTTAATATTGCGAGTAAAATTGGCATACATGTCTTAAACCGATTTCTGTTTAGTGTTGTTATGTATTATTACTTAATCAGATTAAATTAATCAATAATCACTATTTACATGGTAGACTCTTGGTAGTATTAGTGTCCATCTAAATGTACTGACTGCAATGTGTTGTCAAAAACCGCTTTAAACATCACAATTACATTTTCAATAGTTTGAAACAACATTCTATTGTACTTCTTATACAACATTTTACTTTACACTACTAAACAGTAAATAAGTCACAGTTTCAACATTAAAGTTCACATAATGCAATTTGAAAAACAATTAAAAAATATAATTACTGCTAATTAACAAGATATTTTCTTACAAATCTTTAAAATAAATTTCTAAATAAACCCTTCTGTTGACTGCCCTCACTCTGTTCATTTTCTTGGTACTGTTTGATTTTATTTTAATTGTTGAATGTCAAATAGATAAAGATCTTTGCTTATTTTTTGTTATTCATTTTATTATTATGCAGCCAGCAGTTAAGTTAAAGTTGTTAAAATGTTACAGCGATTAAGAAGCTGGGATGAGGGATAAAAAAAAAAAGTATGGCGTGCTTGATGGTGCTGAACACATCACACTGACAGAGAACACAACGCAGTCAGTTAAACCATGGATTTCAGTGGATGTGTTCCTCATCTGTCAATGCATAAATGTCAAATTGTGTTGTTTTTCTAGGTGCTTGAATGATCAAATACACACATAAATGCCAAAATGTCAGTCTAGGCAAGGACTAAAGTAAACACTTGGTTATTTTTTTTAAGTGAACAAACCATTTGGGGGAAAACTGTGTATCTGTGAACTATAGGTCTATTGTAAATAACAGCAAGCTAACATACACACCGGTCTCTGTCTGTAACGGTAGTCCAAAAAGGAAAAAAAAAAATCTAAAAGTTATATTTACTTGTCCTGTTGTCATTTGTTGTAACATGCCCTTTAAGAAATTATTCGTATATTGTATTTACTGTAGTTGTATTGCTTAAAGGGATAGTTCACCCAAAAATGTACTCACTATTTACTCACCCTGAAATGGTTCCAAACCTTTATAAGTTTCTTTCTACTGTTGAACACACACATATACAAATATGTTGAAGAAAGATGAAAACCTGAAACCACTGAATTGCATAGCAGAAAAAACAGCACTACGATTGTCAATAGTTGTCAGCTTTCTTTAAAATATCCTCTTTTGTGTTCAGCAGAAGAAAGGAAGGTTTGGAACAAGTGAAAGGAAAGTAATGATGACAGAATGTTCAGTTTTGGGTGAGCTATGCTTTTAAATGTTCGTTTATAGGAACAATGAACATTATACAGCATTTATTCAGCTCAGCTAATAGTAAATTGTCATTTACAAATAAATTGCTAAAATCAAAAGTTGTTTCAGTTAACATTGGTTGTTTCATGAAATATCATGAACAAGCAATGAACAACTATATGTATTTACTAATCAACATTAGCAAATTTAATAAGGATGGCAAAATATTACTCAATAGGTAATGTTATCTAATGTTTTAAAAAAATGTTTAACTAGTGTGCTTGTGTGAGTGTGTGCGTGTATGTGCGCATGCATAAAAATGTGAGTTTTTCTTTAACCCAATACAAAATATGGCAAAATTTTGTATAAAATATATAAAACGGGGTACTCTAATTATTATAAAAAGCTAATTTCACAAAACATTTCATTTTAATTACAATAAAGAAATAAATTGTGCCGTCAAATCAGTGAAATAGCTCCATTGCTAATTAGTAGCATCAGTCACCACATACAAACTCAGAGTCTGAAAATTGTTTCTTCTTCCCTTACTCCACCCACCTACTACCTTAGCTGCCTTAAATCCCAATTTGCATCGACAGAATAACTAATAATTTGCATATCATCTGTCCTTATATACAATGTATCAATAAGCTATGCTTAATAGAAAATCATCCACAATTAATATATAACATATTATAATTTAATATACATATATATTTTTTATTCCGTCTGACTACATTTACATGGACATCAGTAATCAAATTATTAACTTAATCTGAATAAGACAATAATATGATTAAGTTGTTTACATGAGTTGCTTTATGAATGTTCCTTTCATGATCCCGTTTTAGGATTATGAAAGATGAAAACCTGAAACCACTGACTTCCATAGCTGAAAAAAGCACTATGATTGTCAATAGTAGCCAGCTTTCTTCAAAATATCTTCTTTTGTGTTCAACAGAAGAAAGAAAGTCTAACAGGTTTGGAACAAGTGAAAGGAGAATAAATGATGACAGATTGTTCAGTTTTGGGTGAGCTATGCTTTTAAATGTTCGTTTATAGGAACAATGAACATTATACAGCCTTTATTCAGATCAGCTAATAGTAAATGTCATTTACAAATAAATTGCTAAAATCAAAAGTTTTTTTAGCTAACATTGGTTGTTTCATGAAATATCATGAACACTCGAACCTGAATACAATAATTATCGAACATAAAAATGATCAAATCATCCAATCAACCTATTCAATCCAAACTAACTATTCTAAATGTGAAAACAAGTTTGTTTTTTTTATTTTAAAGTGTACAGTCAGATGATAAACTGGTTGGTCAGGTTTTAAAACTGCAACACACTATTGATTTATTTTTGAAAACAATGCTGTAAAGCCTGTGAATAAGCATGTGTGAGTGGGACTGAATTGGTGATTAGATTTGGATTTTGTCTGAAATAAAAGAAATGATCCAGCAGTCTATTGCTAGCTTTCATCAGTCATGTTGAAACGGGCTCCTCATTATTGATTCCAACTGAGACATCATCACCTACACAACATGGCCCTCGTGTCACACAGGAAGTTGATACAAAAGCACAGCGAGCAGAAATTTTTACTGGAACAATGGTGGAAAGCATAACCTACAGTAATATTACTCTGTCCCACTCCTACACACACACATTCAATATTCAAATAGACTCTGAACGAACAGATTGGAGAGTCAGAACACTGGGACTGCTCGAGCAAGCTGATTTAAATGCAGGTTTAGTCAGAATAGGGATATATTTTGTGCACCCAGCCATAACTTGCACTTTTTAAAACATCATGTTTACTACAAATTACTTATTAGTAAACTGGTAATTGCTGTTTGCTAAATTTCAGGGTTTTTTGATAGGTCATAACTAGGCCCACACGTAATCTGCGCGCGCAGAATTCCGCAGATATTCTGCAGATTTTCCGCAGATTTTTAGCCCATCATTAATTCTGTTTATTTACTTAAAAGTTAACTATTTACAGTTAAATCGAATTGGATTTGCATTTTAATCATTAAATACAAGTTAAAAAGATAATATTTTTTATTTAATATATTAAGGTTTTAATTATGATACTCCTAAAATAATTCAGCAGAAATCCGCAGATTTTTACCAAAATTCTCTGCAGAAATAGCAAAAAGCATCCGCAGATTCTGTCTGGCCCTGGTCATAACAATCAATCAATCAAGACTTTCATAATATTCAATCCTGATTATTCTTGAAATTTATATTATAGGTTCAATTTAAAAAAAAAAAAAACTTTTTACTTGATCAAAATACACTCACCGGTCACTTTATCAGGTACACATGTCCAACTGCTCATTAATGCAAATTTCTAATCAGCCAATCACATGGCAGCAACTCAATGCATTTAGGCATGTAGAAATGGTCAAGACGATCTGGCTGTAAGTTGAATAATAATCTAAAACAAATACAAATACAACTTTGATTTAAACTCTTTTGTACAATAGTACACTTTATACAAAATGACTACACTGCAGAAAGGGAAATGACCATAACAGTAGTGAAGCCAATTTCAGAGGCAATGAAATAATGTGAAATAAAAATCAAATGTTAATGTAAGTTCAAATGTACTCAAATAAGGTCAAAAGTGATCAAATATGGTTAGACAAATACAAATATTAATACTGTATTTTTTTGGTTTTAAAATAAGATTTTAGGAAGAGAGATTTTCTCATTTTTGTATTATATCTCTAAATACCTTGGTTAAAAATGCTATGTAATTAATTAAAAAACATTTATATAATAAGATACACCTTAAATAACTGAATAATAATTTTTAATCAAATAATCCATATATTCATTCATTCATTTTCCTTTGGCGTAGTCCCTTTAATAATCAGGGGTCGCCACAGCGGAATGATCTAATAGTTTATCTAGCATATGTTTTCCACAGCGGATGATATTCCAGCTGCAACCCAGTACTGGGAAACATCCATATACACTAATCCACGCACATACACTACAGCCAAACTAGTTTATTTACCTTTAGTTTATATACCTCATGTCTTTAGACTGTGGGGGAAACCAGAGCACCCGGAGGAAACCCATGCGAGCACGGGAAGAACATGCAAACTCCACAGCCAAATGACCCAGCCGGGACTTGAACCAGCGACCTTCTTGCTGCGAGGCGACCTTGTCACTCCCAAATAATCAATAGAAAAATATCAAAAACATGATTTAATTAATCCATTAGAACTGCAATAAATTAATTTAATTAAAATTGTTTGCCATATTTATGAAATAAGGTATGTCTAACAAGAAAAGAAGACAAATTGGAATCCTTATCTAATATCCTCGCTTGCAAGAACACTACTTCCGACCCCCCTAGGGCTTCAACACACCAAAACAATGTATAAAACAAATAACGTTCCTCCAAAAGACTTCCAAACCCACATTATTACCAAAACTCAACACTTCTCCCAACAGACTGACTTTTTCAAAACACCCCATATCCCGCAGAGAGAAATTTGATTCGAGTCACAGCGAGTTACAGCGAAGCCTGGGTTATTCTGATCACCCCATGTATGCATGTACGCTTCCAATCTGATTTCCTTTGAGACTTGGACAACTCTGAACCAGAGGAATCCTGTTGCTCTGTCACACCGAGGCTCTCTTTCCACCTACGCTCCACCACATCCACCGCGAGCCTCTAAAAAACAAGTGTGACAAACCTCTTACTTCCAGACACAAACTCTGCCTCGCTTCCTCACACCTCGAACTCTACGCCCTGCCAAGATGATCAAGTTTCTCCCCGAGTTTCTGCGAGCACCACCCACCGGCCTCAATACAAACAGACTGTCTACGCTCGTCGCTAACGCTGGCTCCTGCGCGCAACGTTCATCCAGCTACGACGAAGCGAATTTCAGCTCCGGTTTTACAGAGCATCTCAAGGGAGGGTGCAGAGAGGCGGCAGAAACTGAGAGGGAACACAAAAATAAGAAAAAAATATGAAGAGCAAAGCAGTGGGGCTGCGAATCCATTCCTGTCTTAGCGTGCAGCAAGCATTGCGCTTCCCTTAGGACTGCCATCATCAAAACTAGGGCAGGAAGAAAATATGAAAGCTCACTGATGGCTACTCAGATTTTTGTTCTGATGCAGCTAAATTGTATTGGTTGGTGTCATGCTTAAAATGGAAAAATAAAAAGAACATTATTAAATTTCATCAACTAGAGCCCTTTTTCCAAGATGTTTGTTAGCTTTCATTATTATAAGGTTGTCTGGATTACTCAATTCTAATTGGTCAGTGGCGACATTCCAAGATATGTTATTCTGATGAAACAGCCAGAGTAACAGAGAGTCATATGAGTACTTTGAGTAACCCTGACTGTCAGTGAATACGTCAAAGTTTCTTTAACCCAGTTTCAGTTTCATAACAATGAAAGTATGGTGAAAACACACATCTGGACCAAGCTCCTCCCCCGGAGAGTCATTCATCTATAGTGATCAATTACTGGTTCTTTTCTTAGAGGGGTGGGGGGGTGTAGCTTGGCTAGAGTGGCCATATTGACTGTAACACTTTTCCCCATTCAAAACTATACAAGTGACAGGTCTCATGCCTTCTATAGTCTTTGGAATACATTTACATCCATATACTTAAATCCACATTCATATTTGCTTGTCTGTCATGATTTTGATTCTTTGGCACCATCTTGTGACTGAATAATGCTCAGGTTAATGTATGCTCCATTCACCGCCATTCAGTTGTAATTTCTGTCAGCTTTGTGCTTAATTAGCGTTACTATTATGGCTCAGAACAATGTTTTGTGACAAGTAATAAGCAG
>CAIGQZ010032666.1:689691-702296 GCA_903798205.1 Danio tinwini
TATGAACAATTTATTGCAGAATTTATTTAGAGCACTTTGGATTTTAATAATGCATTAGCAAATGTTGAACTATGATTAATAAATTATGTAGAAGCACTGTTCATTCTTTGTTTATGTTGATAAATATTTTTTAACTATAGCATATTATATTATATTATATTATATTATATTATATTATATTATATTATATTATATTATATTATATTATATTATTAATTAATTTTCTTTTTCGGCTTAGTCCCTTTATTAATCTGGGGTCGCCACAGCGGTATGGACCGCCAACTCATCCAGCATACGTTTTATGCAGCGTTATGGATGCTCCAGGAAGCATCCATACACACTCATTCACTACGGACAATTTAGCCTACCCAATTCAATGTGTTTGGACTGTGGGGGAAACCGGAGCATGCAAACTCCACACAGAAACGCCAACTGACCCAGCCGAGGCTCGAACCAGCGACCTTCTTGCTGTGAGGCAACAGCACTACCTACTGTGCACGACGTCGCCTATATTATATTATAACTCATTAAAAGGGGTTTATGTACAGAGTTTCTGCAAGTCAAATTTAAGACTTTTTAAGACCCTTTTAAGACCATTATGGTTTACATTTTGGTTAACTTTAGACTTATACTTGTTAATACTTATGTTTTAACGTTTATTTAATGGTCCACTTACTTCTGTAAATAGTTTTTGTATTAATGAAAGATCATGTAAAGGGATGTGTTGCTTTAGTTTTCTTTTGCCGATTAGGGAATTTAATACGAAGAATATGCTAAATGTCTAACAGCTGTTGTGAATTGTATCTTTTTGCAAAAAAAAAACAAAACTTAAATATATATAAAAAAATGTTTTAAGATGGATTATTGGTGGATGTCGGCCCAATTACATAGTTTTTCTTCGACATGGGAAAATATAGACTTGTTTAAAATTATTTAAGACCTACAACACAATATTTCAGTGAATGTAAGACTTGTTAAGGCCTAAAATTTTATTTTTGAAATTTAAGACTTCTTAAGACCCTGTGGACACCCTGATAAAATATATGCATTAATAAATTGTATAAGTAGTATGTGCTTAAAATGAGACTCTTGGTTGTTCGATTATGGAAAAAGATACATTACAATCATGATAATTTTGTTTATAACTGAAATCATAATTATTTTACACGATTGACGTTGTTGCATTTATTAAACTAAAAATTTAAAGAAAGCATTTATTCAAGTTATAGCTAGATATGGATGCTTTCAAATAGAAACCTACTTTTTTAAATACAATAATAAAGTGTAATTTTAAGTACCTTATCTGTCAACATGTTGCTGGTTAAATGCAGAGCTTATGCAACAAATTGACTGTTTGTGCTTGCTTTTGCAAAAAATATTAAATAATTTGGTTGCAGTTCACTTGACGGTCGACTGTGTCACTACTAACAGAGTTTGTGAATTTCCTATATAGCCTCTTTAAGACTAATGTTAAATCATTGGAAGCGTTCATCAACACTGAAATGTGCTAAAAATAAACATTTCAAGTTAATGTTGAATCAATATTTAATCCTAATGGCAGCTAAATTGTTAATGAAATACTCTTAAATGAACACTGAATCGTTGACAAGGTCTGTACGAAAAGTAATGTTGAATCATTGTCAGAATATTAATGCTAGTAATTCAGACTGACCTATGAGCAAACAAAAACCATCAATTAAACAATGTCTGCAAACTGTCCTTGAGAATAACATCCTTGAATCAATAAGTCTGTTGTGTCCTTTCACATCATTTTAGAGTTTTAGACAACAAGGTGCCGCTAAAAACCATTAAAAAAACACTTATCTATCAGAAGCATAAGTGTAATTAGACTTTCAAAATCAAACATCTCCATTAAAAGAATTGAAGGTAGACGTGTACATTTCAAATCCAATTAAAATGTGAACTTGGGGTACAAAAGTGAAATCTCATTTGCTCATTTCCACTCATTAGAAAACACAAAGCGTACATTTTCCAAAGAAGCCTATGTGAAAATGAAATTTGCTCACAAAAAACAATTGTTCACAAGCTGAGCATATGAAGGATCTAAATAGCACTAGATATGAATCAAGTGTGATATTCATAGCTAAAGAGAAGGGCTTTTACATAATTTATCCAGAAATTCTCAATACGAGCAAACTCCTCTAGCGCTTCTCAAATCCACTTCATCTAAGGCTACAATTTTATCTAGAATACCTCTATTATCTTTTTTTTTTTTTTTTTTTTTTTTGCTGGCATGAGAGACAACTGTTCTTTGCCATTCATAGAAATCCACAGTTGCAATGATGATGAGCTTTGTTATACAGCATGCTGACATTATAATTTCAAATGCAAACACTGAAAATGTCAAAAAATCAAGATGTTCACAACATTTTCTAAACATTCATGGTATACCCAGAAAAAGATGCTATCTGTGACCTCACTGGCCTTCACCAACTATGATCTGATGTGTGAACTCTCTTATTGGTGTATTGAAGTGGCTTGTTGGTGTTTTATTTATTTTTTATTTGTTGTGTTGAGGTTTATGTTGTATTAACACAGTTAACTTAATTTCTCTTAGCCATCAAGTGACCATTGAAAGTGAGATATAATATAATGGCTACATATAATATATTAAGTTACTGTTTCAGTATTGGAATGGAATGCTAAATCAGAGACGCCCATTGTAATCTTTTATTTGGCCCATGTTTTTTTTGTTTGTTTTACTGCTGAGCTACAAAAAAAACTGAAATAAAAGATTTCAATTAAATGTTGTAAATGAATCTGATTTTTAAAAAGGTAAATATTGTCACTCGATGGATAGAGGACTATGCAGAATACTTTGACGAGAAAATCAAAACAAAAACTAGTGTAGCTCCATTCTGTTATAAATGAGATTGTTTTTGCTTTTACTGTTATATGTTTATTTTACAATGTAATAAAAAACAATGTTTTCTAGTTATCTTTAAATATTGTTAAATAATTTAGGAAATTACCTATGGTGACTATATTTACCTTCGGCCCACTAGCCTCAATCAAGTTTGGTTTTTGGCCCTTCATAAAAAAAAAGTTTGGGCACCCCTGTGCTAAATGGTTGTAATAATGTTAACAAAAAACTTCTAAATCAACACTGAAATTTTTAGAAGGTTTTTATGGAAAGTAAATAATGTTAAAACAATGTCTGAATATCAATGGTTTCTTAAGATTAACTAAAAAAACTAAGATAAAAACTTGCAAAGATAAAGCACGTTTTTACTTTGTTCTACAACATGATCTAAATGCATCCACAATGAAAGCGTACATTTTGAAGCAGTTCCAATTTAATTTTTATTTTTTATGTAGGTTCTCAATGTGTGCAGTTACTATTTTACAACCAATGTATCAAGTGCTGAAATTATTTTACTCAAGAATCGAAAACCTAATATTTTCAACCATAACTCTTTGGCAGTCACCTAAATGAGATCATCCATAATTAAAAATTATTTCACCATTTAGTTACCTTGATAGAATGGAACACTCACATTTTACCTATTATTATTATTATTATTAATATTATTTTTTATTTTTTTTATTTTTTTATTAGAACATATGCTCATTTCATAACTCCTTTAGAGTTTTTTTAACCTATTCAGCTGATCTTCAGGTATGGCAGGAGCACTTTTAGCTTAGCTTAGCACAGACCACTCAATCGGATTAGATCATTAGCATCTTACTTTAAAATGACGTTTTGAAGTTTGAAGTTAAAATAAAGTTTTGATAATTTTCCTATTTAATCAGAATCAGAAAGAGCTTTATTGCCAGGTATGTTCACCATACGAGGAGTTGGACAGATGCTTCTTTAGTGCAATAGAATGGCAGGCAGGACAAAAAAACATAAACATAATAAAAAGATAATTATATTTAAAAATAGAAGCAAATAGTGAATGCAAATATACAAATGGACAAGATACATACAGGTATATTGCTATATACTATGTTATATGTGCAGCTGTTATGTGCAAACTGGCATGTAAAGTATGTTGTTAAATAGAGAGGTGCATATGTGTGCAAAAACTAGTGATGTTTGTTTCACAATCATTATCATCAAGTGTTCATGAGATGGATTGCCTTAGGGAAGAAACTGTTTCTGTATTACGCTGACTCTAAATACAGGCTTAATCAGGCTTAAACACTGACCCTTCTCTTGTTACATAGTGTACCAAGACCAAAGGAAGAAGAAAAGTTGATATTTTCTAGGTCTATAGGTCTAGGAACTATACTCTCATTCCGGAGTAATAATTAAGGAATTCTACTGTAACATGGCAGCAGCAGCAGGCACAATGATATTACATGTGTGCCTTGCAAGCATGAAGAAATTTGTGAGAGACGATTCAGAACATATTTACTTTGGTGCAGATCCTGAACCATATCTATTTGAACCAGAATACATGGAGGTTACCCAAGTTTTAGGCACTGCATAATATTAGTGCGCTTACTGCAGCCATGGGCATAGTTGAGAGTATAGAGTATCGAGTTTCAAGTATAGTTCCTAGCCATATCTTAATTAGAGCAACTTTTAATTTCCCATTGGTTTAAAAACTTTTGTTTTAAAGCTTTAAAAACCTTTGGTCAATTGAAAGTGAAATGCTAATGGTCTAATCCAATTCAGCTAAGATAAGCTACAAGTGTTTCCACCAAATTCAGAGATTGGCTGTTTAACTCTAGATGAGTATTTATTTTTAAAAACATGGAGTGTTCCTGTAAGGGTAAGCAAGATTGGTTCTTGAGAGCCCCTGTCTGAAAGCCAGATCAATACTCTGCAAGTCTATGGCTGCCTAGGATCGAACTTGCTTACCCTTACCCTGGTCAAAGGTCGTGGACTCCACTGAGTTCCAAAATAAAGTAAGAGTCACTAAATTATGATAATTTTTATTTTGTGTTGTGCTATACCTTTAAGCACTGCATGGCAAACTTTTGCAACAAGCTTTTAGGGGTAGATTTGTTTTTTGTTTTTTTTCCCAATATCGAGATTGGACAATGTTCTCCGGCTGGAACGTTTTATGATTGTTCTTGTCGACAGAAAGGTCGGATTAACGGGATACCTTATATAAGGTGAGCTGTCGCCAAACTCGATGGGCTGAGGTAAGGTATGCCAGGGTTGGGAAGCAAGAGACATTATCTTGATGAAGCTGTGATCAATACAGCCAGTGTAAGCCAATGAAATCCAGATAGCATCTCTTTTAATTGAGATTAGACTCTGCAAGTTCAACGTGTGCCCATCTGATTTAAGAGACGGCTCGGTCTCCCCTGTTAACTCTTCATGGTGAGAATCAATTATGGCTTCTTCTCTTGACCTCAGGGAGCTGAGATCTGGACAGTGTTGTAGAATGAGGAGGGGGAGATCTTTGCCTGCTCTCTTTTGGGTTTTATGTCGGTGGATACATACCTCCTTTTCTACATATTTTCTTGCCGGGTTTTCTGGCACATTCCTTGGATATTCTTTTTACTGCAAAATGAATAGAAGACTAAAAAATAACATGGGAGTCCATTATGGACATCAGGAGCATGCAACAGCATAACTAGACTGTAAAAGGAAGCAAAGAGTTTATCAAAGAAAAAAAAAAAAAACAAGTTCTCGGATATAAATCATCATTATAAGTACTGTACAAAATAAATCCCCCGCATTTGGCTTTTGAAAATTATTTGAAAACTATTTGCTTTTGAAAATCATTGTGTCTGTATGATAAGTATAGGATGGGGAAAGAAATCCGACCACCTAAAATGGACGTGCTGCAGCACACAGAAAGATTTGCATGTGCAGGGGATGGTGGAAAGGTTAGGACACACATACAGCCTCACTCACACACCCACTCACACATTAAGCAGCGGCATGCATTGGGCATGCAGAGATCATGCTTTTTTTGGGGGGCTTTTTTTTTCACCCCCGCTGCACTCACTACATTCTGCATGAAGGAAACTGACACAGTGAGATGACAAAGGCAGGTCTGTCCATCCAGCCCGCACATTAACTCACCATCCTCCGTTGGCACGTATATGTTTAAGAATAAGCAGTCCTCACTCTGGTCCTGTACGTAAGATGACACCACTTCAATACTGTTGGTGAACCAAACCGGCAGCATAACGTCCGGTAGCCTGCCCTCCAGTAGGGTTTGAGGACAAACAGGGGCAAACTGAGTAGCATTTCGGATTTCTGACCACGAAATAGGGGGTTCGGGTGGCTGAAAGCGCCTTTCGCCTGTTGGGGGTGCTGCGTAGGGAACCCCCAGGAACTGAATTACAGGCCCCAAGATCTCATTATTGAGTTCTTTTTTGAATCCCCGCACTTTGCCGTAAGTGGTAGTGACAATGGGGTCCGTCTCATCCAGTTTTTCAGAAGCGGCCAGCTGAGCATGCAGGGCCAAGCCTACTATCCAACACAAGAATGGCAGATCCAGGCTAGCACTGAGGCCTAGCCTCGGACACATGGCCTTCCAGATGCTGCTCAGGCGGTTAGGTTGTTGGAAGGGCATGGTTTAATCCTCTTCACGCTAGTCCCGCTAACAGCAGCGGCGGTAGTTTAGATCCACTCGCACGAAAGAAAGTAATCAAACCCAAGATGTCAGACGTTCCAAGAGTGAAGCTGTCAAAAATCTCAAAGCCTCTTTGCATGGCAAGTATTCCCACATGGATTGAAATACAGATCCAAGTAACATCTTCATCAGCTATTCGTCAGGTCCCATCCTATTGACAGTGTAGATTTCCATCCTGGCTACGTGCGGGGCAGGGGTGGGGGAGGCATTTGTGGCAGGTTGTCCGCAGATAAATCAAGTCCGGTGCAGTGGTTGGTCTATATCCTGCTGGAAATCAAGCAAACAAAAAGAAAAGTTAGCGGCAAGGCATACTAGACAACAGTGCTTTGTAGGTGTCTGTGATCTTAATGTGCCTGCTATCAAGCCAGGATGTGCTACAGTAGGATCACAGCTCACCAGCATGACACAGCATCTATCATGCAGACCCATGCAGTCAAGTTAACCCAGTGAGGTCAGTCCAGGCTGAGACCTGGAGTGCACAATTGCAGCACTGTGATTAGGACAATCAGTGTGTCTGCGATCAAATGCTAAATTGAAATCTGCTTTCCGGATTTTATTGGCACCAAGCTAGAGACAGACACACTCACGGCTTTGTCACATTTCACAACTTATTTCAATCACATAGTGTTTATTGAAGGTTTCAGACATTATAATATGCACAAGCAACATAACAAAACATATATTTTAATTAAATTTAAATATGAATGTATTTTTTAAAAATAAAATATTAATTTTTAACGTGTATTAAAAATAAAATAAGACAAAATAAAACAAACTAGTTATAAATAAAACATCCATGACGTCTAACAGAGCTGCAGTAACAACACCTCCAATCAAAAATTGATGATCACATCTGATAAACACAGAATGTTTAGTCTATCCTTTATTTCATTCTTCTTTAAGACCATATTTTTCTATTATTAAGAGTAAGGGCTCTATTTTAATGATCTATGCGCAAAGTCTAAAGTGCACGGCGCAAAAGCATTAAGGGAGTGTCCAAATCCGCTTTTGGTATTTTAAAGATGGAAAAATATGCTCTGCGTCCTGGCGGATGGTCTAACAGGGTTGTGCTTTCCTCTTAATGAGTTATCGGTGGGTTTTGAGCATAACGTGCATTAAACCAATCAGAGTCTCATCTCCCTTTACCTTAAAGAGTCAGCTGTGTCACGCCATGGGGCATTTGCTATTTACATGGCGGACTTTGCAAGTTAAATGTTTTACTAGTGAGAAAACTGTTAAACAGACCATCTGCAGTGCGAGGATAAAGAATGAGCATTCTCCATTCAGCCTCTTTACTTTCTCTTTCTCCTTACTTTTACTCGTTACTCCTTTACTTTCGTGGATAAGGAAACTCACTCCATTTAAGACATCCATTAGCCAACATATTTAATTTAGTTTAAGCACAAAGATTTTTTACAAAACTATTTCTAAATTCAGTTCTAATTTCCAGCAAACGAATAAATGAACAATAATAACAAAGTGAGATAAAAAAACTGAGCTATAATCAAACACACGTCCTATTCATATGCCCTGTATTGACACAAACGTCTCCAAAACCTGATAAGTAGACAAATCTAAACTTGTTTTTTTATTAAAAACAATTATAAATTTGCATATAATAAATAATACTGCTAATAATAATAACATTATACAAATGTAATTTGTCATGAATAAACTGAAAAAGCCCCCTTGGATGAGTAAATAATCATTTTAGTAAAAACATTTTTATTATTTTTCATATGCAAAGATATTTGTGTATTGCTGTACATCATGTGTATATTAAGCAATGTATAAGCGTTTGAACCCACATAGGCACATAACTAAAGCGCTCTATGCTGAACTTTAGTCCTACTTTCAGCTTGTCAATGGTTCACTCAATTTCAGTTCTTCAAAATAGCAACACATTAGTGATGTGCCTTAATACACCTTTATTTTAGACCAGCACATTCATGAGTTCACAAAAGGTGCAAATGCATTTGCTATTTAAACAATGTGGTGCAAAACTTGACAATTAGAGTTGCGTTGGTCTGAAGATAGCAGCAAATTGCACCAAACACGTCTTGCGCCTTATTGCGCCAGGTGTATGATAGGACCCTGTGTTTTCAGTGATCCAATTATTTCCACCTAGAACAAACATGCATGCATCTTATGACCACTTCTGTTCAGACTTCATTGAGACCATTGAATCGTTCAGTGGAAATTTAACTCATGTTAAGCAGCTACAGTAACTACACTCTCAGAAATAAAGGTACGTGAGCTATCACAGGGGTGGTACCTTTCCAAAAGGTACACGTTTGTACTTAAAAGGTCCATATTAGTACCTTAAAAGTATATATTAGTACCTACAAATTTTTAGAGGAACACTTTTGTACTTTTTAGGTTCTAATATGTACTCTTGGGATATTAATATGGACCTTTTATGTACAAATTTATACCTTTTGAAAAGGTACCACCCTAGTAACAGCTTGCGTACCTTTATTTCTGAGAGTGTAGTAAACTTGAAAGTAAGCAAGTAAAAGGCAACAACATCAATCACAATGTATGCTTTTTGGTAAACACAATAAAGTATAAACACCTTGTTTTGGTGTGTCCCCTCACAACACATCCCAAAACTATCACACGTTAGGTCAGTATGTGAAAAGCAGTTTTTATTTTGTGGCTGCTCAAACATACTCAACCACATAAGCATTTACTCTATAAAAGCAGTCTGATTAAATATGTTGTCGACTTTATTTAGAAGTGTCTAAAAGTGGACCAGCTCAAAATGTTTTAGACTTCATCCACTTCACATTAAATTGCTGAAAACACGTCTTAATATGAGGTTTCAACAGGGCTCCACTTCACTGTTTACTTGCTTCCATGAAGTGGATGAATTTACATGTTATAAATCCAACAGCTCTAAATCTCTACACTGCAGTGCAAGCTAGTATGTCAGCATCTATTCCCTGTTATAGATCAACAATCATGTTCATTATAACATTAATTATATTATGAAATACATTAAACTACATGTATTTAAAATCAGAATTATTTCACAAGACAATATATCAGATAGTCCTGAATTATGCAATGCTATTGTGTTTGAGAAAAATAAAAAAATCATGCCGGGGGATTAAAGAGCCTCTATTATGGGTTTTTTGAAAATTACCTTCCATGTAGCGTGTAACACCTCTAAATGAATGAAAATATCCTGCTGAGGTTTAAATCTGAAAATGCACCATGTTTAACACTATTGATTCTTAAACTAAAGAGTCGACTCAGAGTTGAATGAATGACTCGTTTTGTGTTTGGATCATTTGCGTGCTTCTATTGACGTCAATACCACACATCGCCAAATATAAAGTGCTGGATCCGGTAAAATGTGAACGGGCCCTTCCCTTCAAACACTAGAGGAGTGCAGGGAACCATGGAATTGATCATGATGCAAAGACTACTATCACTGGTAGATGGCCAAATATGAGTGATATGTGGATTGCCCCATAAAGATTAAACCTGAGAGATACATTACAAGCACTGATCTATAATAGATAAGTAATTGATACAATAACCTACGCTGCAACGTGGGATTTGCAGCTGTTTGCTATTAAAGAAAGGATCAACAAAAACGATCAATGTGTGACACTTTCTCAGTAACTCTTACACAGTTTATATGGACCAGTTTCTTTTTCCACCAGATCCTGTAAGAGTTTCTCCTTCTTACACAATCTTTCAAAATTAAAATATGTATTTAAACATGTGTTGTAAGCTGTAATCGCTCCACACGGCTTGTAATCTTTTATCTAACATAGATCAGCGGTTGTGATGTATCTCTCAGGTTAAATCTTTATAAGGCTATTCACATATCTCGTCAAAAACCACGTTGAATATGTGACGTGTCCTTTTTTTTAACCAATTTAAATGCATTTCTGTGTTCAATTCCCTGTCAGTTGTTGTTGCTATATGGTCATCATCAGCTGTCGTACACAGACAAAGCGCAGTCAATTTTTAAAATAGCTCAATACTGTGCGGATTAATACTGAATGTTTGTCGTTGTTATCATTTGGGGTTATGGTTAAGAATAGAGTATATGCTGGTGTTTAACTGCATTGCTTTAATGCACTCCTGCATTGGGCTCTCACATATACTCTGTACTCTGGCTACTTAATAACGGTGGTGGGCATTTTTCTCCATTTCGCACTGAACCCAGTCATCCAATCACAACAGACCTGCAGGTTTGACGCAGACTAAATTAAACTGTTTGAGGCCAGTTATACTTAATAAACATCCCCTTGCCTAAACTCGCCATGAGTGCGTGAATAAAAGCACAGAGAAAAAAATCGAATGCTCAAGACATATTTAAAAAAAAAAACAAGTACTTATATTAAACATGTTGCACATATATGACAGGTTTGTGATAAAGCAATTACAGTGCATTATATAATAATTTAATCCTTATTTTCCATGGAGTAAAGCAAATCATCCTCCCGCACACTTGTGTTCATTGTTCATCTATTTTTGGTCTGAAAAATCTTTTTTGAAGGAACTTCGTTTTAAATAATTTATATCTTAATTTTATTGTATATTTTTTGTTGGTCAGTTATCTACAAAATAAACAAGAAGATTTGAGGTGAAGTTTAAAACAAGGTCCGCTTACAGTAGGGGTGTCAAAATTGATTTTTTCTTTGGTGCACCACGATGCAGACGGGGACAATTCGATATCGGTTCAGTAATAATCATAACAGGTTATTACGTGCTGACGTCATCTCCCATGCGCGATGTTGTAGTAGAATACTATAGCGAAGGAGGCGAGGGCGAGTAAATAAAACGTTCCTACTACTTAAAAGGTAAATAATTATGCACAGTTTAACTGCTTGTGAGTTTGCTGGAAAGTCTTTCATTAGCTATGTTTCCATCCAAAACTTTATGCGCGAAACTGGATTAATCGCATAATAGATGTGCGAATAAAGCTGTGTTTCCATCCAACGAGTCAAAGCTAACAAAATTTTCACTTCCTAATTAACTGGTGCCAAATATTAACAGTAAAAATTGAATTTGCTGCAGTAGAAGAAGCTGTGTCAAACTTTTCTTCATCTAAAAAATGACTTGCACCTCAGAAGCCAATCCTGACATGCAGTGAACGAGCGGTAGTGTTTGAAGGTGTCAGACGCAGAGCACAGACGCTCTTGATTCTGGATGTCATTAATAATAAAATTACACTAATACTTAAACGGTAAGGCATTTTAGAATGACAAAAACAACATTTCATAATGTGGCCAGGCTGCCTGTTTGTCCATTCACACACATTTTTATCATCACATGATCTCTTATAACAAAATCACATGACCTTTTTTAATGCGCACACCGGAATTTGTGCGGTAAAAGTGTTTCCATCATAGTTTATGGGCATATTTTCTTATTGAATAAAAAGTTTATCCTTCTCAGTTATGCGCATATGTTTTTTATGCGCATTTTCGAAATTTATGTGCATCATGACGTTTCCATCAACAGTTTTTTTTTTATGCGCATAATGCGCATAAAAATAGGTGGATGGAAACATAGCTAATGACACTGAAGGCACAGCACACGAGCCGCTATTTCACTAATAGGAAGAAATGCTGTAAAACTTCATCTCTGCCTCTCTCTCTCTCTCTCTCTCTTTAGTCATTTGACCCGCTGGGGTGTTTGTGAGGTAACCTTTCCTTTCCTCTCAGCTGTGAAAGCAATACTTGTGGATCCGGACACGAGTGTGCCTGAGGTGCAAGTTTTTTCCACTGTGTCTATTATGGATTACCTGTGATAACCGCGTATTATTCGCATATACTGTAGACTGTAACTGCGGCTGTTCTTCATGCGTCCCTCATCGGTGAACAGCGCTTTTTAATTCTAAAGCCAATCGCAGCCCTTTCTGTTGAGCGGGTGAAGAAAATGACCAATCATAGAGGTGTAAGACCTTGTTTGACAGCGCTCAAAAAGCAAGTGGGATAATATTTACATTAGTTTATTTGCTATAACTGCTCATGTTGTCTTCTGTGCATGTATTGGAGTTTTGTTTGATACATT
>CAIGQZ010032666.1:702696-718166 GCA_903798205.1 Danio tinwini
TATATATCTGACTGCTTGTATTAAAGGACAAAATTGTATTACAAATAGTATATAAATATTAATATATTTATAGATTTTAATAAAAAAAAACTTGTGTTGTGAAGAAAAAATCTAATTATGTATGGAAAGCATTGTTAATGCACTGTGATGCACCGAGATATTGAATTGAACCGAATAGATGGCATGATAATCGTAATCGAACTGAACCGTGGAACCAGTGTAGGTTCACACCCCTAGCTTACAGGCTTCAGCGCCAAAACACAAACTGGTTTGTTAAATAAAATGTTAATATAAATATAATTACACTGAAATATTCACAGTTTCAGAGTAGCCTATATTAGGCTAAATAATTGTCTGTTAATGGCTATCCATATTACGCTACTTTGACCATAATGAGCCAGGTTTTACAAACTATTCACAGCACTGAAAGTATTCTCCTCAGAAGAACAAACTCTGTCGAAAGGATGAGAGAAAAGAAACTCATTGTGAGAATAATTTACGGAGTGGCACACATCACGTCTGCGCAATCGGTGCGTGAATGAAGCACTTGATGCTTCACTGAGACACTTCAGAACAACCCTACTGCTGTTAAAATGTTATAAAACTGTCAAAATTTAGGAAACAACTGATTATTATTTATTTTTATTACTAAATAAATACTTAGCGAGTTTTTCTTCTTACCTTTTCATTTTCCTAATATATTTTAGATTTAAAACAATTTTGATTAGTGTTTTAAGCATTAATAAACAGACCTTAACAAAAACAAGTGTCAAGTAATCAACAAAAAGCTCTTCATTTCCAGTGCTATAAAAAATTAGCAAAATAAACATTAACCTAACACATAATGATGGTAAAACAAGACAACAGAAAGCAAAATCTCAAAAATCTCTCCACATCAATTTAACATATAATCCTTACAATCCTCAACAACCTTGCAAAAGTGTAAGAACTATATTTGGATCCCCACCAGAACACAAGACTTAATAAGGAATGGAGGTTCATCTTCCCCAGTGGATGCTGTGACGAGCAGATTCAGAACAGGTTTTCACTCAGCACGGTAAATGAGAAAAGCACCTCTGCTTCCACCACCTTACAATAGGCTTTATGTTGCAGAATAATGGGGCGTTTGTCTTGATGACTACTGTAACATCACACACAGCCTCCTCTGCCCACGACTCGCCAACAACCAGATCATTCATGATGATGAGCCCTGGAAGTGTCTGCAGATCCGGACTGAGCGCAACACAGCCAGGGGTGTGTTTCCCAAACAATGACGGAATTCGCTGCTGAGCTACATATCACAGTACTGTTGCCTTAAAAGCAACAAAATTACTTTACTTAAAAAATAATAATAATAAAAATTAAGTTTACCCATTGTAACTTAGAACTGTTAAGTTACACATAGTTCAGTTACTTAACAATTTTACATTAAGTCATTTTGAAGATGCTTGTTCAAAGTGACTTACAATTAACCCTCTGGGGTCTGTGGTGATTTTGGGGCCCCTAAGCTTTTAACATTTTAACATGCCCTGACATTTGTGCTTATTTCAGCTACTTATTACATAGTATTGGCCAAAATGTTTTTTTTTTCTTTCTTTTTGTATTCAGCACAAACTGTGCTACAATAATATGTGAGAAATATTGATGTACAATTTGCGTTTTTTGGAAAAGAAATATTATTTGTGGTTAGGTTTTGGAGAAACATTGTAGCTGAAATAAGCTGAAAAAACACTGAATGGGTTTGAATAAGACTTTTGAGTCACTAGTCTTGTAGGCTAGAATATATACTTCACAATTGTGAGAAGAATATTCAGTTTTCTCATTCAGAGAAATTACAATGATTTACATTTTGTAGTCTATTTTGAGTCAGCATACTGTATGTGTGGGAGTGACAATGCTCATGAATAATTCACACCTGAAGAGACAAAAGACACTCCCCCACTGGCTAATGTTCACCCATCTAGGGCATTATAAAGCAAAGTCCAGCTACAAAAGCTAGCCCAAACAAGCTAACAACTGCTTGTTGCATTACTTGCTATATTATGACCATGTAAACACTATAAGTAAACATGTGCACTTGTACAGCATGC
This sequence comes from Danio tinwini, assembly GCA_903798205.1. NCBI lineage: Eukaryota > Metazoa > Chordata > Actinopteri > Cypriniformes > Danionidae > Danio > Danio tinwini. Next base: position 704,787 of record CAIGQZ010032666.1, read on the forward strand.
ACAAAAAATATTTATTTGAAATTAAAAACTTTTTTGTGCATTAATCCAGCATTTAAAATAATTTCTGAATTACTCTGAGACTGAAGTCGCAAAATGACAAAGCTTTAAACACAAGAATAAATAATATTTTAAACATGAAAAACAATTACTTTAAATCAAAATAATATTTTAAGACCTTTTATGTATATATTCTTTTATGTATATATCGCCCAAATAATTGCAGCCTTGCTTAATCATTTCCAAACTTTGCCTGGTTCAACTATAAATAACGATAAAATAAATAAATAAAATAAATAACACGCATAACGTGTCACATTCTGAATAAATCACAATGATCCTGTGAGGTCAAATGGGTCATAATTTCAACTTATTCCTGAGAATGAAAATGAAACGACTTTTCTAGCCAGCGTACTGTGTTTGTTTGTGGGCGTGCACAAGTTCCAAGCTTTATGCAGGTATGTCTCCACTGTTTTTTCTGACCACAGTTTACATGAAATATGTGATCCAACTGGCCTGGATTGGCATGGAATACAATCAAATGGTTGAGCAATGAGAATAATTTGGCCTAATAGAGAAAAAACAAGGACAAGATTTTTTTTTTATTATAAAAATTTGTATTATTTGGTGAGAATAAGAATTACTTTTATTTTGTGCATTTTGCAACTGGATCCACATGACAACAGTTCTGTTTTTGTAGCACCAATAATTTTGCCTGCAAATAAAGTATGTGTCATTTCTTTAAATACTACTTAAAGGATTAGTTTACCCAAATATTCAAAGTTTTAATTACTTAAGACATAAATGAGCATTTTTACAATTTTTATTAGCACACAAAAGAGTTCTTGGAGCTTCATGATTACAGTTTAACCACCAAAGTCACATGGAATGTTTTGACAATGTTTTTGGTTCTGGACTTGAACATTTTATGACCATTGCTGTCTTCGGAGGATCAGAGAACAGTCAGGTTTTATCTAAAAAAAATGTTAATTTATCGTAATTTGTGTTCTGGAGATTGATGAAAGTCTTGGGGCACTGGACAAACATGAGGACGAGTAACAGAATTTTCAGTTTTGGTTGAACTAACACGCCATTTAATTTTCTTTTTATTCAGGTTTTTGATCTTACTCATGCACATAGAAACGCGAAAAACTAAAAGATGCAGATGTTAGCATGCTTATTTGGTCATTTTCAAGTCCATATGTTTCTGAACGTTCATTGGAAAAATGCATTAAGGAAGATAATGTTAGGAACTTCAGTAGACTAACAATGATTTTGGTTAAAGTAACCCAGACAGAGAACAGACAGGGTTGAATAGAGCAGGAGCTGACCTCTTTTGACACTTGTGTAATGGATTCCACAGACAATGCTTAGAGAGCCTCCATCCCATCTGATCAAAATATGCAGCCCAGAGGTCTAATCTACTGTAATAAAATGGGCCGATTTCAGTAATAGCACTGCAGTTTTGTATTTTGTTAATGGTGAACCAAAAACTGCTTGCATTTTATTCCACTCAAAAGGTTTTCAAACAGACCAGTGCAATTCTAGGAGGAAGAGCTGAGCTAGATAGAGATTACTGTGGTCTAATCATTTTAAAACAGTGGTCAGCGTTGACAACATCAAGTTACCTTATGCATATTTTAGTCATTTTCATAAACAAGCATATTTCAAGACATTAAAGTAAAAACATTTTATTTTCATAGACATACCAGTGTATATTATATTTTACTGTTATGTCATGTTATATTATATTATGTTAAAAAGTTCCTAATATATTTAAAAAATAATATTGTATTATTTTATACCCTTATATATGTAAAATTGTTATATTATAATACATTTAATTTTAGTAACATTCTAATATAATATATATATATTAATAGTACAATAATAAACATGCAAACAAATAAATAATTTTTTTAATATTGTTTAAGGTACACTCACTGGCCACTTTATTAGGTACAACTGTCTAACTGCTCGTTAATCCAAATTTCTACTCAGCCAACCACATGGCAGAACTTAAAACTTGTTACCGAGGTATGCAGAAAAGCATCTCTGAACACACAACACGCCCAACCTTGAAGTGGATGGGCTACACCAGCAGAAGACCACACCAGGTGCCACTCCTGTCAGCTAATAACAGGAAACTGAGGCTACAATTTGCACAGGCTCACCAAAATTGGACAATTGAAGATTGGAAAAATGTTGCCTGGTCTGATGAGTCTCGATTTCTGCGGCGACATTACATCCGAATGGGGGTCAGAATTTGGTGTAAAAAAACATGAAAGCATAGATCCATGCTGCCTTGTACCAACGATTCAGGCTGGTGGTTACGGTGTAATGGTGTGGGGGATATTTTCTTGCCACACTTTGGGCCCATTAGTACCAATTAAGCATCGTGTCAAAACCACAGCCTATCTGAGTTGTTGCGAATTGCGAATCATCCTAGACTGGTTTCTTGAACATGACAATGAGTTTACTGTACTCAAATGGCCTCCAAAGTCACCAGATCTCAATCCAATAGAGCACCTTTGGGATGTGGAGGAACGAGAGATTTGCATCACAGATGTGCAGCCAACAAATCTGCAGCAACTGAGTGATGCTATAAAGTCAATATGGACCAAAATCTCTGAGGAATATTTTCAGGACCTTGTTGAATCTATGCCACGAAGGATTAAGGCAGTTCTGAAGGCAAAAGGGGGTCCAACAAGGTACTAGTAAGGTGTACCTAATAAAGTGGCCAGTGAGTGTATAAGCCTGGTGAAATTGACAATAAACTATTGTTGAAATTATTATTCCAAGTATTAGTAGTCTGTGGAACTTTTCTTTGTGTCTTATATAAACTAAAAGAAAAAAAGTCTTAAATATCTTAAATATTTAGTTCTACGGGTCTAGACGGCATACAGCTGTGGATACTTACAACGATACACCATTATTTTTTTCACAATGTACAAAAATAGTTAATAATTGTACATTACTGTGTTATTATTGTGCATTTATGATTTGGGTAGAGATAGACAACAATAAAATACAATTATTTGATCATTTAATAAATAATATAAATAATTCCCATTAACTTTAGGCAGCTGTAGCATCCCTTCAAGCAACAACCTAGTTCTACCTCATTTCAACATTCTTTTAATTCACATTAAAGCTCATAGATGCAGAAAAAAATGTGGCAAAAACAAACCCCGTTCTGCAAAGCTGAATCTGTTAACTGGAGTGTTTTATTTATCCATGATTAGTCCGTCTCACTTTGGCCCAGTTGACATTTCTACTCCCCTCACTTCATATTTCAAAACAAATTGCTCCTATTGACGGTAGCCTATCAATGACAAGCTTCAAAAAGATGCAAAACAGTCTGTTCTACCGCATAATGAGATAAACAGAGACGCCAGATGAGAAATCCACTGCATTGATTGTGTACTGTATTGTTAATGAGCCTATAAAATCGCCTAGGAGATTTTTACAATAGAGTGAGAGGAAGAAAAATAAAAATAAAACCTGCTGCTTAAACCTATTACACCTACTAAAAGCCTTCATTCCATGTTTGATAGCAAACATATTTATATGATATTGACAAGACCAAAAAAAAACATCTGCTGAGTCCAGAAGAGTTTATTAAATATTAAAATATATTGGAATGCTGTTGCAAAACTACTATAATTAATGTTAAAAAGCACAAGTTTCCATCTATGCTGTAAGGGTGTTTATGGCATATGTACAGTGCATTATTACACAATCAAAAGTGGTGTTTAGCATGGTGTATTCCAACATGCTAACACAATTGCAAATGTTACATTGAGTCTGTATACGTAGGGCTGCATGATATTGGAAAAATCTGATTTTACGATATTTTATTTTTCTACTATAAATATCGCAATATTAATACAGTTTACAATATGCTTTTCTTACTTAGCTTTGTCTCGTTTCAAGTCCAAATATCGAAAAATTCTTAGTTCAAGTAAAAACAGAAGTAGTAAGTCAACATTAATGGTGCACTTACACTATGCTATCTAAACCGTACCTAGATGCATTTCCCAGTTTGTTTGACAACTGTGAGAGCTCTGAATCGAGCCCAGGCGCTGTTCAGTTGGCCGGCCTTGGCCTGGTTGGAAGATAGTGGTGTCAAAATTAATATTTTCTTCGGTGCACTGCGATGCAGATGGGGACAATTTCGATATCGGTTCAGTAATAGATCATAACCGGTTATTACGCACTGACGTCATTTATCCCCTATGCGCGGTGTTGCGGTAGAATACTATGGCGAAGGAGGCAAGGGTGAGTAAATAAAACACTCCTACTACTTAAAAAGCAGATCTTTCACTGACAATGAGGAATGGTAAAGCAGGAGCTGCTATTTCACTACTAGGGAGAAATGCTCTCTCTCTCACTCTCTCTCTCCCACACACACACACTTTGTGCATTTGATCTGTTGGCATGTTCGTGAGGTAAATTTTCCTTTCCTCTCAGCTGTTAAAGTGATACTTGTGTAAGACACAAGCGTGCCTGTGGTGCGAGTTTATAGTGTTGTATTTATTCTATTACGGATTACCTGATAACTGCGCCGCTGTTTTTCCCGCGTCACTCATGGGGCGCTTTCGTTTCTAATCGCAGCCCTTTCTGTTGAGCGGGTGAAGACAATGACCAATAGGGGTGTAAGAACTTGCCAGTGCTCAAAAAGCAAGCGGGATAATATTTACATTAGTTTATTTGTTATGAATGCTCGTGCTGTCTTCTGTGCATGTATTGGAATTTTGTCTAAAACATTCACAAAGAGTGTTTTTTTTTGAGCAGGTAAAATTAAAGGTACAGTTCATATATCTTACTACTTGTACTGTATTAAAGGACAAAATTGTATTACAAGTAATAAATAAATATAAACATTTATAGATTTTACAAAAAAAAATTCCTTGTGTTGTAAAGAAAAAAATCTAATTATGTATGGAAAGCATCGTCAGTCCACCGTGATGCATCAATTGAGATATCGAATTGAACCAAATCGATGGCATGATAATCGTAACCGAACCATGAGACCAGTGTAGGTTCACACCCCTATTGGAGGAGGTGTGCCAGAGCGCAGTTTGGTTGGGCTTTAGCGTGGTACGCTTGTAGTGTGAGTGCAAATTGTGCCTGAGCCCTAAACTGAAGACGCAACGTCCCTTTTAAGGGAACTTATTTTTCAATGAACGCGAACTGTCATAGTTTATTAAAGACACAACCCCTTGCTGCACCTTCAGCAAACCTTCTAATACATGCAGCACGATGATTTTATGATAATTTATGTGCGTCAAAAGTAGTGAATGAGTTCAGAAACATAATTGACAGCGTGTCTGCATCCCGAATGGCTAAAATGATATAACTAAAGCAATATCCACTGTGCTGATCGAGAGCGCTTCTCTTCCTGTTAAACTAAACAGTTGCATCATCGATGACGTAAACATGCTCTGGTTCGGAAGGTAAAATGCGATGTGTGTACAGGTCGTCAGGAAAGAGGGGAGGGAGGACAAGTGCGCTTTGGCACAGTTCAACTGTACCTAGTGTGAGTACGCCCTAAGTGTTTTTCCTTCGCTTTGAAATGTGGACATTTACACTATAAACAAGACAAGAATTTGAGAAAACTTTTTTTTTTTTTTTGCATAAATTGTATAAATTCTGAATAAATACAATTAGTCTTTGTCACACCTCCAAACATCATAAATGATTGTGCACACATTTTTTATACTCTCTTGAAATCCTCAGTCATAGGCCTTAAAACCCATGCAAATGACAAACCTTCACTATTTTGGTTAAACTTAGCTGTGACTACAAATCACATGTTCTGTAGCTCCTGGTCAACTGTAATTCAGACTCAACAATGCAGATCTTGCGATTGCAGACGTGCACGTTGCGATATCGATGCTGAAACTATTTGCAGCCCTTATATATACTGTATACAAGTCACTTACTTGGTGTTCAATTAAATCAGAAGTTATAAACAAATCATTTGAATCAATCTTCAAAGTATCACTTCACCATTCATGTGATCCAAAGATGAAATGTCAGCATAATTAATCTAATCATCAGTGTCACATAATCTATCAGAAACATTTTTTATATGATTATTTGCTGCTCAGTTGCAATTAATTACTACCAGTCACTAATCATTAACAAAGCATATTTTATGCTTCTAAATGGTTCTTATTAAAGCTGCACATTATATCGTTTGGGCATCGATGTCACAATATGTGTGTCCGCAATAGTCACACTGCAAGATATGCAAAGTTGAGTAGGGATTATAGATGATCAGGAACCACAGGTCAACCACATTTTGATTTGCGGAAACTCTGCAAAATTGAAGCAAAATAGACAGTGAAAGTGAATTATCTGCATGTGTTTTTAAGGTCCGTGACAATGTAAGAATTTTAAGAGAGCTCAACACATTTAAATACAGCACAACAAAGTTTAATAAAGAGACCTTTATTGAACAATTTATATGATGAAGACTATGCACTGATAATTTCATTTGACAATTCCACTGTGTTTATGACTGTATTTTCTTCATTATACGTACAAGAAGTCAGAAATATTATACCCCCCCCCCCCCCCCTCTTTTTTTTTATTTTTATTTTCTTTGGGAAAAAAAATATTTCTCAAAAGATGTTTAACAGAGCAAGGACATTTTTACAGTATGCCTGATAATATTTTTTCTTCTGAAGAAAGTCTTGTTTGTCTTGTTTGTTTTGTGTCTTTATTATTATTATTTTTTTTACATTTTTCAAAATTATTAGCCCCTTTGAGCTATATATTTTAGATAGTGTACAAAACAAACCATCGTTATACAATAACTTGCCTAATTACCCTAACCTGCCTAGTTAACCTAATTAAGCTAAATAAGCCTTCAAATGTCACTAAGCAGTAGAGAAGTGTCTTAAAATATCTAGTCAAATATTATTTACTGTCATCATGGCAAAGAAACAAATCAGTTATTAGAAACAAGTTATTAGAACTATTAAGTAGAGAAACGTGTTAAAAAATCTTCTCTCCATTAAACAGAAATTGGGGAAAAATATAAACAGGGGGGCTAATAATTCATGGGGGGCTAAAATATTGCAATGTATTTTTTTCAATATCATGCAGCCCTAGTTCCTATGATCATTGCTGGGGGGAAACCTTTGATCATAGTTTGTGTTTGCATTTTAATATTAAGTACATACTTTTTATTAATAAACACAAATATTTTGTAATTCACATTAAGTACATTACATAGATTTTACATTAACTTTACATTTACATACATATTACTATAGGATATTTTTTTTAAAAGTAAAAAATAAGAAGCAATGATAGTTTACAGCTATGATAAAAATTAACAAATACATGAATTAAACTTAAGAAAAGTTTTTTTTTTTGTTTGTTTGTTTTAAGCACCAAATTAGCATCAGAATGATTTCTGAAGAATCGTGCATGTGACACTTAACTTGACTATTAAAAATAAAATTTTTACTTTGTCATTTTAAGATTTGAAATTTGTATTTATTTAGCATTTTTTTTGTATTTTTTTATATTTTTGAGCTTGTAATGAGATTAATATATTGGCTCAAAAGGTCAAAAGATAAAAAGAGGGCTTGAAGAATGGAATAGAGAAATATCCTCTGAGACAGTACACGTAACAATCTCTGTCAGGATCTTAATAGTGTTTTCCTATAGCAGATACATAGAGAAACCAAAACACAGGCACTGTAAATCTCTATAGGATACACACAATTTCTCTCAATTTCCTCTTCAACCATCTTATGCTATGCTTTTGTTAGTATAAACATGTATCTATACTCCAAATGGTTTTTATTGGCTGGAGTACTTTTAGCATTGTCCCTCATATTGGTTACCTCTGTTTTGAACTGCTAGAAATGCTAAGAATTTTCAGAGAAATGAGGACACATTTGTTCATATGGTCAAATATAAATTCAGCTTTACCAAAAAATAAATAAATAAATAAAATTATCTCAATTTAGAGTCCATTAATATAGTTCTTCTCTTTTCATCAATTAAATCCTACCCAAAATATCTGTTTTGTGAAATATTTTGGCTGTTTAGCTTTGGAATAAATGCCACTTCTGTTATATAATGGAAACAAAATAAAAATAAATATACAAAAACATTAATGCATTTTCCCCTGTGGGTTTGATATCTTTGTCTCTCAATGCCATGCTTGTGTATTCTTTTGAAGTTTTTTTAGTCTGTTTTGTCATTTCTTTCAAAGCTTATCATGTAGCTCCTGCTGTGAGTTGTCCCGTTAAAGACCGAGAACTCTTAAGCCCAGGACTGTGAATCTCAGTTACAGTTACAGAGCCTGTGTCTCAGCTAAAACTTAAGAACACCTACAAAAAAAGTATTATTTATAGAAAAAGCATTTTATCGGCTAGATTGATTATAATTATAAAAAAAAATTATATTATTTATTAAACATAAATAGGTAAATATATATTCTGTGTTGTTTTGTTTAAGAGGAAGATGATGACAAAAAGCAGATGATAATGAATATAATAAATTGATCAAAAAGAGAAAGACATATATATTTTTCATTTAGCAGTTGTTTTTATGCATAGTGACTGTGTATTTATTTAGCTACAAAATATTTATATTATTTAGTTTTATATTATTAAATGTTTTCTTCCTTCTTTTAACTTACTATTCACCTAAGAATCTTGATGAACTCTAACACTAAGATTTTCCACCCCCCAAAAAAAAAAATCTAACAAAACAAAACCAACACATTACACTACACAAACTTACTGTAAAATCTACAGTTACTTACTGGCAATTTAGGTTGCCAATAAGACTAAATTTACAAGCAAATAAATTGTAAATAAATAATTACAGTATCTTGCTGTATTTTTTCCATTACAATTGTAATTATTAATTTACAGTGTGCTTGTAAATGTACAGTCTTGCTGCCAATCAAAATTGCTAGTATGTAACTGTAAATTTGACAGTAAACTGTAATTATTATTTTACAGTGTGCTTGTGAATTTACAATCTTACTGGCAATCAAAATTGCCAGTAAATGTACTGTAAATTTTAAAACAAATTGTAATTATTATTCATTTACAATGTGCTTGTAAATTTACATTCTTGCTGGCAACCAAAACTGCCAGCAAATTACTATAAACTTGGCAGTAAATTGTAATTGTTATTTTACAATGTGCTTGTAAATTTAGTCTTACTGGCAACCAAAATTGCTAGTAAGTTACTATAAACTTGGCAGTAAATTGTAATTATTATTTTACAGTCTACAGTGGTCCCTCATTATTCTTGAGAGTTACATTCTAAAAATATCCTGCAATAGGCAAAATCCGCAAAGTAGTCAGTTTTTATTTTTAGAATTATTATAGACGTTTTCATTCATTCGTTTTCTTGTCAGCTTAGTCCCTTTATTAATCTGGGGTCGCCACATCAGAATAAACCACCAAATTATCCATCAAATGTTGGAAACCACGCGAACGCAAGGAGAACATGCAAACCCCACACAGAAACGCCAACTGACCCAGCCGAGGCTCGAACCAGCTACCTTCTTGCTGTGAGGCAACAGGACTACCTACTGCGCATAGATGTTTTAAGGCTGTAAAAACCCTTACTACACTTTTCTCAGACAGGAATTAACATTTTTACACTCAAACTTTCATACAAAAAGAAGTTCATTATTATAGAATGAAACTAAAGATCAAAACTTGTTGTCCGGTACAAACATCTCTGTCAGCAAAAGGTTCATAAAGCTTTTTAGCTTTTGTGCGGAAAATGTTTGGATCCAGCGTAATGTTCTTTTTCTTGCAGTTTCTGATTCACAAAACTAAAGCACTTCATCTTTAAGGGGGCCGCACACTTGATACGCCGCGCACATGACAGTTGGAACAGTTAACGCACACCGAAGGCACACATTTGCATGTTATTTAAAATGAAATAATCCAGATGGCGCTCTGTGGCACAGCACATGAACAGTGTCCTGAGTCGTAGCTGGGCACTGCAGACAGCTGCTGACTTGCGGTGCCGGTGGGTACCTTGATATAAACCTATATGTTTACAGTTCTAAAACTCATGGCTCTGCGCATCCGGTGTGCGAGCCTCTTTATGATGGTCTTCCTGCGGACAGTTACAACCCTTTTAGCATCCTTGTTAAAACTCACAAGGCTAGCGATTAAAGATTTATGTTATTTTGGCAAGCTGAGCACAGTCTGTATTGTGCAGGAGACACAGAGGGGATTGATTGACAATGGTCTACAGCCATTTAGGATGCAGAACATAATGCGCTGTAAAAAAAAAAAAAAGCATGTCTAATTGCATGAAAAAAATCTTTGAAACTGCGAGGCTGTGAAAGGTAAACCGCGTTATAGCGAGGGACCACTATACTTGTAAAATTGCAGTCTTATTGGCAACCATAATTGCCAGTAAGTTACTGTAAATTGTACAGTATTTTTTACAGTGTAGACAACTGGTGTGGAAACTGAAAATGATTAATAAATGGCAAGAAACTACACTCTCAGAAATAAAGGTACACGAGTTGTCACTGGGGTGGTACCTTTTCAAAAGGTAGAAATTTGTATGTAAAAGGTCCATATTAATACCTCAAGGGTACATATTGGTACCTAAAAAGTACAAAAGTGTTCCTCTTTAAATTTGTAGGTACTAATATATACTTTTGAGGTACCAATATGGACCCTTTAAGTACAAATGTGTACCTTTTGAAAAGGTACTACCCCAGTGACAGCCCTTGTACCTTTATTTCTGAGAGTGTACAATGACTGGAACTATTCTTTCTTATAAATTGATCACAATAAAAAACATGTTTGAAATAGAAATGTTTCGTAATATTTTTCAACAGCATTTCTACATTAAATTTAAAATAACGCAGCCTTGTTGAGCAAAAGAAACCCATTTGAGTTAGAAAATTATAGTGTATATTTGTAGTTTGCTTTCATTTAAAAACATAACACTTTCTTTAATATAAAAAATAATCCACCAGATTCAACTGATTCATTCAGAAGGCAGATTCAACAATGAAGAAAGCATGTGCCTACATGATTGATTCAACAATTAATTGTTAAACGCTGAATCATCCAGCAATGACTGATTTGTTATGTGTACATAAAATACATAATTGTTATAATCTTCGTTTAGAATTAAGTGTGGAATTAAGACATCAACTGCAATATTGTGCCAAAATGATTTAATTATTGTCAAAATACATATCTACCTCCTACGTAAAGAACATGACAAACATCTTACATACTTTCCTATTCATACTGGCACCTGAGTACAACAGAGATGAGAAAGGTATAGTGCAAAGCGGAAAACAAATGGCTGATTATTTTAGCGAAGGCCATCAGAAGTTGTGAACTGAGGCCAGAAGAGTGAGTTACTGCAGCAGTCGGTCAAATCCGCGGCCATTTCATCAGCGCAAGCTCACACTCACCTTAATGATCTCATCTCAACCGCAATAAGACTTTGGGAGAAATTTATAGGCCAAAGTTTATATGATTATGTGTGAATATGCTTAGCTCGCAGGTCACGGTGCCGGTACTGGTGAGTTTGGGGAATCTAAAGTCTGATTGAGGTGTTTATTACAGCCGCCATCAAAGACTCATTGAAAATTAACTATCATTTGCATGACGGAGTGATCCATCATATCATCAGTCCAGTCAGGAATGCCATCATTTAAGAGTAGTGCAACAGAGTGACAGTAGACATCAGGTATTTTTTCCAACACTATTATGCTGGAAGTATAGTGTGCATGGTGGGTGGATAAGGGGGGTGGGGGGCATTTAATATGGCTAATTAAAAATCTGTAAACATTAGAGGAACAACTCAAGCAAAAAAATAATAATTCTGTCATTCTATCCACATCCTTGTGTCATTCCAAAACCATACACTGTAAAAAATGCTGGGTTCCACACAATCAATTTGTGTTAGGACAGCATGAAGGAATTAAGTTACCTTATAAGTTTTTGCAAATTTAGGTGGCTTGAACATAAAATAATTAAAAGTTGTCACAAAAAAAAGCTCAAGAATTATACTGTTTCAGCTTATTTTAATTAAGTAGTTTGAACAAACGCCATTTTCTGAGTGTATGGTACTATTTTTTTGTGAAAAAATCATCTAAATGTCTCAAAACAATATTTTCGTCTTCATTTCATCTTATAAAGCTTATTAAACAAAAAAACTGCACAATTTCACACAAAATATTGTCCCAACACAAATCGATTAATGCCGAGTTCACACTGAACAATTTTCAAAGTAGTCGTGTCACAGATGTTTTTAGACTGCATGACTATCTGGGCTAGCATTTGTCGCTGCTTTGTTTACACGGCAAGATGGATCGGCGACAGGGGGTTTCACACTGCATGACTTTACAATAGAAAGAATCGCCGACAACTGTCTCGGTCCACAAACTACGTCTCACAGCCAAACACACGTGAAAAGTGACATGGAAAACACAAAGTCACGCAGTATATCTTTTGTTAATAACTACATAATGAGAAAGACGCCTTTAGTGGGGTAGAAATGTGCTTATTGTGCTCACTAGGCCTTTAAAGGCAATTAGCAATTTCTCCTCAACTTTTTTTCTTTTTTGACCCGGTTGTGGTACCTATTGCTCAGATGACACGTCAAACAGACACGGGTGCTCCTGCCAAATTTTCACTAGTTTTCTTCTATTTCTTGGGTCCAAATAGACTGAAAAGAAACCCTATTAACTTCTCCCCCAGCCTCCCTCTGGCTTGCAGATACCCATACTAGTGGATGCTGCTCTCTCATTGGCTGTAGGTAATTGCCGATGTTATTTTCAATCAGAACACATTTTACGAGGCATGATTTTGAATCGCCGACAGCTCAAGATATTTAGCATGCCAAATATCTGATGGGTATCAGCGACTCAACAGCAATTTTTGATAGTCCATACTGTGTGATTGTTACTCATGTAAACGAGCACCGATTTGCCTGTGGTTTCGGGCATTTCTTAAAGCATGTCAGCGAGTCAAAATCGGGGCTAAAATCATGCAGTCAGAACTCAGCATAAGTTAACATAATTGCATTAACAAATTTAAATGGATTGAACCTAAAAGAATTGAGTTGTTAAAAAAACTCAAGAATTGCGTCAGTTCAGCTCATTTTATATAATCTCATTGGTTTAAATGTAAATGTTAAGGCCCCCTTACACCGAAATAGTGGGAAATGTCTGCTCAAATCTGTCAATCAAGGTCCAGCTTGACCAAAAGCAAGAGTTTGGGGTAAGGCTACGATCAGTTTAGGCAATGAACTTCAGATTCAGCTAAGCTTATTTCAGCAGAACATCAAAAAATACATACATATATATATATATATATATACATATATATATATATATATATA
>CAIGQZ010032666.1:732770-743525 GCA_903798205.1 Danio tinwini
ATATATATATATATAAAAAATATTCCTAAATATACTGTTAAAAATATTCAATAATTATCGATGATATATGAAATTAATGATATAAAAATAATAATATTGTGATAATTGTTTTTGCAATATCGCCCAGCCCCTTTAATTTGTAAAAACGATGAAGGTAAATTAATCGATTTGTGTTGGGACAACATAAAGGAACTGTGTTAAACGCACCCTTATTTACATATCACATATCGCAGCAAAACAAAATATCGCAATGTCAGATTTTTCAAGTATCATGGAGCCTTATTTACAGGTTTTCCGTATCCTTTCAAACGTCTCCTTTTGTTTTCAACAGAAGAAAGAAACAGGCTTATAACCACTTGAGTGTGAGGAAAAAGTGAGTAAATGTAAATTTTTGGGTGAACTATCCTTTTAATACAACAGTTATCGATGCAGTTTGTGCACATAACCACCCCTAATGTAATCTCCACAAAAAGGTTTGTTCTCAGATTTGGCAAGCGTTCCGCAGACTACACTGAATCTTTTGTCTAAAGCGAGTGTGAAGAGTAGACAGGTGTCCGAAAGTAAACACCGCCTTCAGCTGGCAGAGATGGAGAGAAGAAGAGGAAGAGGACGACTGCCTACCTATCACACCTTTAGAACGACAAGGTGCCCATCGATCCACACCGTCCTCACACTCCACTGCCGATGGAGAGGTGGGAAGTGGAATTTTGACTGCTGTAACGACAGGGGGTGGGAGCCAATTGCTTCCCAGAAGCTGTGTTCTTCTCCGGAACAAACGCACCAGTCCATTTAGACAGTTTAACTTTGTCTGGCACCTTCTGCGCTCAGAACACTCTGTGCTTGACTTCTACTGCCTTTAAGAGAATGTCTTTCCTACCAAAAAAAAAAAAAAAAAACAGAAAGAGAGAGGGAGAGAGAGAGACCGTAATCCTAAGGGGCCATAAAAATGGCGGCCAGTTTGCACACAAACAGACTGAGAAAGGTCAAGCTCTTGGACAACGTAGAGCTAACCGCGAGAGAACAGAAGAACACTTCAGCCATGATGAAAGCTGCATTTCCAACGGATCAAACCAAGTGTGTTCTGAAAAGGGGATCAGAGAGAGACATGGCAACCCTAAGCATTGTGCCTCATAATAACCACCAGACATAAAAAGCCCATAAGAGGTACAACGATATGAGCAGAACACTGCTAATGGATTTTCTCTGGATTGTGTCTTTTTGAGGGTTTGTTACGTGTACTTTCAACAGTCTTAAAATGCAAAATTCTTTTTTTTTCCCTAAAACATCATGTTAATGGATTAATTATGCAATAAGTTACATTTTGAGAGCAAATCTTTGGTGAAAATTGTAACCTCTGTGTGTGTAGATGTGATCTTGACATTGGGGGGTACATACAGAGCGCATGCATAGAACAGCACAAATTCTTTCAGGCTTTTAAAAAACAAATAAAGGCACTTATTAAGCACTTAATTAAGCAATTATTAAGCACTTAATAATACAAATAACAATTAATGAAGCATGCCATGCTGCAAAAGTCAATTTACATAATTTTACTGCAATTGGGCTTTAAGGAGGTATGACTGCAGAGAAATTTAGAGAGGCATGTGACACAAATTACCAGTTTTATCCCAATTATTGTTTTTCTTTATCATTTAGGCCAAAATCTATACTGAATTTCAATTAATTGCACAGCGTTGGTTAATATTGCTATGGTGGACTGCTAGTGCACTTTACTTTAAGGAACTTAAAGTTTTGTTTTAGCACTTCTTACATCTAAACATAACTACAGTTGTCAGTAACTTGGCAGCAGAAAAAGGCCCAGCCAATCACACTGTTCTTATGTTTTTGGGGGAGGGAGGACCCAAGAAGACAACATAATTTAACCCTTTCTTCACATCCAGGTCACTAAGGGTTGATCGAGCATTATTTTATATTCAAGGTGATTAAATTATTGGTGGGGACATTTTAGTAATTGGTGGATATTGGTGGGTACATGTTCCCTCCGTCCATGCCAACTCTACGCCCTTGGTTCTCTTTGTGCGTGTACAGGTTTATGTGGTTTACATGGACACAAAGTTGTATAATGACATGAGTATAACTTAGTTGTACTTTGGTAAGGTGGTTTACAGGGACATGCTGTCATTCAAACTGCTTTGAAGTCATATTTAACAGTGTTTCTTTCTTTTTTTTTCCAAGTTTCCTGTGAGGATTGGGTTTAGGAGTAGGGGTGGGGTAAGGCCATATAAAAAGTGTTTTTACATCATGAAATACAATACGTCCCTGTAAACCATGTATGCAAGTGTGTGTGTCCCGCTGAAGTGTGTTGTTGGCAGTTAGGGCGGGGCATGTTGAGTGGCTCCTCCCGTGTTTCCACAACTGACAAGCTTTATTTGACAACTTATCAACTTAACAATTTGAGTTTCATTAAAAATGTTTAAAGTAACTCCTATAATTGAAAACAGAATTTACTAGAAGCAACCCTAATTTTCAGTAATGCATATGTCAATTTCAAAATTGTTTACAAATGCAGCATTCTGTGTAGAATTCAGGTGACTTGGACATACAGTACATTGTGGTCTGCGCCGACTAGAGCATATGAACTGACCATAAACCAGAACAGACTGAACGTGAATGTTGCAGAAGTTTGCATTACACTGATCCAAAGCTAAATTCCATTCCTCCAACCAAAATCATCTTTGCATATCTGTTCTCCTATATACGGTGGCGCACCATCTGCTAAATGTGCAAGCAAGCGACTGATATGATCAGACCTTAATTTAACATTATATATACTGTCTAAGGCAGGAACTCTAAAAAGCATTAAATCAGTCAGAACATATGATGAGATCTGAAGTGCAAGTTGACCTCAACACCCCTGTATGGGAGGAGTGACTTCAAATTTTGAATGCTTATACCTTCAAAATTTTAATTGTTATTTGTTTTGGAGGATACTAATTTATATACCTTACTCTTCCATGTATAAGCGGGTGCAGCCATTGAAACCTTTTTGTCTCATTCACTTTCATAATTTTTTTAAACATAAAAACAGCTCATTATGTTGCAAACTTGTATTTACTTATTTATATTATTTTTATTTTTCGTCATAAACATAACTGTTTATAGAGCAAGTAGTTTACATTTACTCCCGTTTATTATCCATACTCATTTCCCAATAAAATGAATTAGACGTTCTAAAAGGATCACAGAAAAGACCTTTTTTCAGCATTGCAGAATAAGGTCAACAGACAACTTTGTGATTAACTTTGAGACTACCTTATTGATAATTAATATAGCCCCCCAAAACTTTAAGTTTGATAACAGAAGAACATTCAATTAAATCTGTTTACCCCATAAAGCAAACCTTTTTGAAGACTTGGCTTATATTTCTTGAAAAATATGCAATATTTTTACAATATCCTCATTTTTTTTAACTTCTTAAGTTGGTCGATTGGTTATTCAGTGTAAAAACAGAAAACGTTCTGCTTAAAAAAAAAAAGTCTTTATTTGGTCCCACGTTATATTAAGTAGTCTTAACTAATATGCACTTACACTGAAATTAGTAAGTCATTAGACTCTAATTATTGTGTAAAATGCATGTTTTTACATTTGCTTGATTAAATACCTGCATGTAATCTCTAATTAATTTCTGTAAATGCATTTAAAATTAAACTGTTGAACATCCCTTACACATAAACCCATATCCATACCACCAAACCTTTCCTCCACATTACCCATATCCCATATATGGACCATTACAAATCCTATGGCTGGCGTTTGAAAAGAGGCTGCTTTGGACTAAACTTTTTATTTTGTTATATTGAATTATTTTGTACATCCAACATTACATATCAATGTGTACACCTACATCTCAAACACCACTGATTCCTGACTACTACATTTATATATTTGCCTTAAGTGGTTTTTACCACTTTCTTTAATAAATTATGTTATTTAATAGTGGCTTTCTTGGGTGTCCCTCTTTTTTGTTACTGTACATCAATCTGAGGCACTTAACTTAATCGTTTCCACAATTTTAAGTGAATTAAACATAAAACAATTAAGTTGTCCCAATTTTTTTTTAGAAATGTGTCTTTTCATTTTATTTTAAAGTCATTTGAACAACAGCAAAAGTCATTTTCTGAGTGTGATGCCACTACACCAGTTCATACCTACAGTATACAGCATTGGAAAGATGAACCGTACATATGCAGTTGTGTCAAAGTATCAAGGCACGGGGGAATAATGAAAGGTGAACAGGCTGTAGCAGGCCTAATGCCTTCCTCATCAAATGCAAGGCAAATCCCGAACCTGACAGCACAGATATGTGAAACACACAGCACTGCGTATTCTTCAAAGGGCAAACATTGTCGTTTCCCTCCAGCTTGCTGCGAACAGCGTTGTCAGCTATGCCTAAATGATTACAGCAAAATAATCGTTTTCTTGCAGTCGAAAAAACAAAACAAGCAGGAAGACAGTCAAACAAAGGCATTTGTCTGCACAATAAAGCAGAGTAAAGAGACAGCGGGTGCCATGATCCACTCAGGATGTATGCAGAGAGACAAATCACATTGCCTTAATCACATTTAATGGCCCACGATCAGTGAATTAATATTCCTTGCGCGCCAACGTGGTTGAGAGTTCAGCGGGATTTGGAAGCATTTGAGACACATCACTGTTGAAAAAAGAAGGATCTTAAATGTGGACTCCATAATCTAAAAATAATTAAAGGTGCATTAAAAATGAGTCAACAAAACTTTCCAAATAAATGACAAATAAATAAGCATATTGGTCTTCCTATTCTTCCTTCGTATTTACTTGACAACCAAATGAAGTTATAAATAGTGGAGTAACAAAACTCAATATCCAGTTGGTAATGTGATCTTAACATAAAAAAGTACTGGAAATTAGTCTAAAACAAATATTTATCGATATTTATAAATTCTACTCATTTATTACAAATGACATTAGAAACAATAGCCTGCAATATACACTCACCGGCCACTTTATTAGGTACACCTTACTAGAACCGGGTTGGACCCGCCTTTTGCTTTCAGAACTGCCTTGATCCTTCGTAGCATAAATTCAACAAGCTACTGGAAACATTCCTCAGAGATTTTGGTCCATATTGACATGATAGCATCACGCAGTTGCTGCAGATTTGTCAGCTGCACATCCATGATGTGAATCTCCCCTTCCACCACATCCCAAAGGTGCTCTATTGGATTGAAGTCTGGTGACTGTGGAAGCCATTTGAGCACAGTGAACTCATTGTCATGTTCAAGAAACCAGTCTGATTGAGATGTCATAAAGTATGAGATGATTCATGTTTTCTGACATGGCGCGTTATCTGCTGAAAGTAGCCATCAGAAGATGGGTAAAATGTGGTCATAAATAGACAGACATGGTCAGCAACAAAATTCAGGTAGGCTGTGGTGTTGACATGAAGCTCAATAACTATGGTACTAATGGCATAAAGTGTGCCAAGAAAATATCCCCCACACCATTACACCACCAGCCTGAACAAGGCAGGATGGATCCATGCTTTCATGTTATTGACATGAAACTCTGACCCTACCATCCGAATATCGCAGCAGAAATTGAGACTCATCAGACCAGGCATCCACTTTTGTCAATCTACTATTGTCCAATTTTTGTGAACCTGTGCGAATTGTAGCCTCAGTTTCCTGTTTTAGCTGACAGGAGTGGCACCCAGTGTAGTCTTCTGCTGCTGTAGCCCACCTGCCTCAAGGTTTGATGTGCTATGCGTTCAGAGATGCTCTTCTGCATAACTCTGTTGAAACGAGTGGTTATTTGAGTGTGTCCTTCCTATCAGCTTGAACTAGTCTGGCCATTCTCCTTTGACCTCTGGCATCAACAAGGCATTTGCGCCCACAGAACTGCTGCTCTTTGGATATTTTCTCTTTTTCTGACCATTCTCTGTAAACCCTAGAAATGGTTGTGCGTGAAAATCCCAGTAGATCAGCAGTTTCTGAAATACTCAGACCAGCTGTCTGGCACCAACAACCATGCCACGTTCAAAGTCACTTAAATCACCTTTCTTCCCCATTCTGATGCTTGGTTTAAACTGCAACAGATCATCTTGACCATGTCTACATGCCTAAATGCATTAAATTGCTACAATGTAATTGGCTGATTAGAAATTTGCTTTAAAGTTGGACAGGTTTACCTAATAAAGTAGCCAGTGATTGTATATTAGTCATTTGACTGATTAAGTTTGTTAAACTTTAGTATGTCCCTAAAACATTGCATGAGATGATCAAGTTTTTGTTGCTGTTGTTAGTAGTATTAATAAAAATTATAATAGTTTAGGCGATGCAGTGGTGCAGTAGGTAATGCTGTCGCCTCACAGCAAGAAGGTCGCTGGTTCGAGTCTCGGCTGGGTCAGTTGGCGTTTCTGTGTGGAGTTTGCATGTTCTCCCTGCGTTTGCGTGGGTTTCCTCCGGGTGCTCTGGTTTCCCTCACAGTCCAAAGACATGCGGTACAGGTGAATTGGGTAGGCTAAATTGTCAGTAGTGAATGAGTGTGCATGGATGTTTCCCAGAGATGGGTTGTGGCTGGAAGGGCATCCGCTGTGTAAAACAAATGCTGGATAAGTTGGTGGTTCATTTCGCTGTGGCGACCCCGGATTAATAAAAAGGGACTAAGCCGAAAAGAAAATGAATAAATGAATGATAATAGTTTACTTATTACTATTAACATTGTTTAAACAACAAATAAAAAATAATGTGTAATCTACTGAACCTGAAGGTTTTGCTTTAAAAAAAACTGCAACTGAAAAAAAGACCACACAATGCTGTCACATTATCTGCCATAAAATCTCTCTTTCAAAAGAACATGTTCACTGTAGAATGGCTTCTGTCCAAACAAGTAGGCAGAAAATAGCAATTATGACATTCTCTAAAAAGAGACATCTCACTTTCAGAAGATTATAAACCTCAGAAGAAAACCAGTGTTGTGATGGCAGGCCTTCAACATACAGTACATCTGTAGATGCTTAATACAAGCAAACTTAAAAAAAACTGACAGACCACATTAAGATCACGACTCAATATGTATTTCAGACTGCCAACCCACACAACCCCCTGCTGACCATGGCGTAATGCAGGAACAATCTGAAGACAACCTCTCTGCATTCATCCACACAGATTCGTTCTCATCACTTTTCCCTTCATACTTTCAGTGACGTACGCTCTGAAGGCTGATTATGAAGCAATCCTCATATCACATAATGAAGAGCATCAATGAAAGCAGAACAAAGCCCTGGTAATTAATCACCGTGTAACCGACAAAGGTTTAATGTCAACTCAGTAAATGGAAACATTTTTCCAACCAATCACAGAGTAAACTTTAGGGTGACACCATTAAGCATCTTGACAGTGACTAAGCTTCAATAACTGAAAAACCTTTATAATCTTTACACTGCAATCGTGGCTTATGTGCATACACACCACAAAAAAACACACAATTTATAGCTTGTTTTTTTAAAGAAAGTACAACCGAAAATGAAAATTCACTGACCACTTTCTCACACTGAAGTGGTTTCATCCAAGCCTTTATGGATCTCTGTCTTCTGCTGAACACATAAGACATTTGTCAAAATTTTGAAAACTGGTAGTCATTGACATCCATATAGAAAGTTACCCAATGGCTACCAGTTTCCAACATTCTTAAAAGTATATTATTTTGTGTTCAACAGAAGACAGAAACTCAAAGTTTTGGATAAGAACCAGTTGAGGATGAGTACACTTTTATTTTGTAGTGAACTATCCCTTGTTGATTAATATAAAAATAAATTTTATAAATTTTATTTTTATATGCATGTAAAAACTCGAAATGTACAGAAGTGTGAAACAAAATAAAACATTTAAATTAGAAAATGTCTGAAATCTGGAAAGTTTTAGGCTGCAATGTTTCTGCCTTCATGCATATGCATATTTAGTTTCCTTGTATAGGCATATATATGCGTTTTTATGCAGAATTGGGAGCAAAATGAGAAGAAAAAATACTTTTTTTGTGTGGATGATGGAGTACATAAAACGTATTCGTGTGAAGACACAAATGGGCCTTGGAGGCGGCTGTCTTCATTTATCAGAAGCCATGAAGCAACATTAGCAGGAAGAGTCAAAGCCTCCATTATTTATGGACTGGCTCCCTCCCCTGTACACACACGGTACCTGGTCTTCAGGCAGCCAGGAGAAAGCTTCAACAACACGGTCAGTTTTTTTTTTTTTTTTTTTTTTTTGACAAAATGAGTTCATGTGGCAATATAGACACCTTGTTTTTAAAACAATTTCCTGAAGCGACATATCACCAGGTGAATTCATAAACGACGCGCATTTAACGTTACCTCAGAATATATTTAGCCAAACCGAACTGACAAGTTTGGCGTGAAGTCCTGGTCAAAAAAGCTATCCTGCTTCGATGCTGAGGTGTGATAAAATTATGTTGGAATAACCCTGGTGGAACCTAAAATCCTTTCATGCAAACTCACCCTCACGTTTTATCAAACTCGCATGACTGTTCCAAAAAACAGTGAAGATTTGTTTTTAACACAATGACAGGTTCGCTCACCATTCGCTTTTACTGTGTGCTGAAAATACGCAATGAAAGTGAATGGTGACTGTCATTCTGACTGTTTTATCTCGCGTTTCACAAGGGGAAAGTAAGTAATGCGGACTGCTACAGCATAAGGGAGAGTAAATAATAGATTTTCCTTTTCATTTATGAGTGAACTATCAATCTTTTATGTTTCAAAAAGCGCTGTTCTCGAACTGAAATCAAAATCCCTAAAGTAGCAACCATCTACTCGTCGAAATATGTGATTGCTTTTCTATACAAGCGCAGTCGCGTCTTCCATGAATGGCAAGTTTGCTTGATCATCACGCCGGCATCATTACGCCATGAGATCCGCACAAGTTGCCCACTGAGAGCACCCCCTGCTCTCGACCGTCCAGAATGAATCTAAAATGATATCCAAAGAAATGCCATTCCGTCACTCAGTACGATATTTAAAAATCCCAAAATAGCCAGTGCACGCGCGCACATGCGTTTCCATACAAAACCGCGACGTCAAAGCTGTCTGAGTCAGAGGTTCCTTCAAGACCTCATTATCAGTCAATTAATACGAGCTCGACTAATTTGTCGTATTAATTATAATTAAGTGGGATAAAATGAGAATCACCTTAATCAAAACAGAATCGTCCTCATACAAGTTGACGGGTGTACACTTTAAATGCATCTGACTCGTGTCAATGGGTATTAAAATGCTTATTTAAGTCTCAGCACGTCACATCCTAGTTTATTCCAATCTAATGGTCACGATTTATGGAGACTATGAGCTTAACTAGATGCTGGAGCTCGTTTTCTGTATAATTTCACATTTGGAGCAGTTTGTGGAGTCCTGCAATCCAGTCAAACGCACAAGTTCACTGTGCTAGTGTGCTATTTCTGCTCTCTTTCCATGCCAGAATATTTATATTTCGGTTTATATAATGCACAAAACACGACAGTCTCGTTTACAAATAAACAACGCGAGATAGATAAAATGATCCACATAATTACCATGAAGCTCTATTTCCAATACTCTTTGCCATTTCCAACATTTCCAGAGTGCTTCTTCCACTAATGACGGTGGCAGCAGGAGGGGGAAAATACAATCCAAACGAAGAAAAAGCTCAAGCAGGAAACATTTGTGACAGCGACATGATTCGGTCCAACTATTTCGCAGAGTAAAACAGCATATGATTTCCCTAATGCAGTTTTAAGACTGATGTTAATCCATAATCCGTCGTGTCATCAGGAAAAAAACGCACATCCCGGTGCAGTTCTTTAGGTGTCGCAATGAAGGTAAAAGACCAGAGAGGGATTTTTTTAACCCTCGTTCCTCACGATTGTGGGTTCGCGGGTTGATAAAATGCCGATATCTCCACTTGCCCTCAGTACGGAGAGGAACTGAATGTGAGCGCCTCAAAAGTGGAGCAAAGACGCCCCTCGCGGCTGCTGAAGCAACTGCAACGCACTTGCTGGAGATATTTTTTAAAGGGACATTGGAGAGCTTTCCCAAGTGCATCTGTTTAAAACCCATAACGGCGTTTGGGTCTTACAGGTTGTGATTGTTATCTAATCGAACATTACTGTGAAGAATGCTGACATTGAGATGCTCAGGTGGAATATCTATTTGGAGATGATACTGTCTGATAACTCCGGCAGAGGTGAGAGGGTGTTGAAATGTCTGTAACTGTTTATTGCACTGTGTGACTAAAATGTTGATAATATTATTATATTTGCCGGTTTCAAATAAAGGGAATTAGAAATGTACTAATTATTCATACATAGTTTTAACTGTCAACCATTCTAGACAATCATAATTTAGTTTGATTATATTTAATTATATTTATATAGCCTATATTTTTCCCAGTGATTGGTTGCAGCTGGAAGGGCATCTGCTGCATAAAACATATGCTGGATAAGTTGGTGGTTCATTCCACTGTGGCGACTTCAGATTAATAAAGGGACTAAGCCGAAAAGAAAATGAATGAATGAATAGCTTATAATTTTTACTAGTTCAGTTGTTCAGGGCCATAAAAGAAAACAAACGTCCTGAGGTCCTGGTTCACCTAACATTCACATAGTCATTCTTGGACCAAACCTAATGATAGAAAACCAAAAAAATGTCGCAATTTTACACACACACACACACACACACACACACACACACACACACACACACACACA
>CAIGQZ010032666.1:753525-764973 GCA_903798205.1 Danio tinwini
ATTATTATTATTATTATTATTATTATTATTATTATTATTATTATTATACTATTATTAATTCATCAAATTGTTAGTTAAATTCTTCCTTTTAATATTATTCTTTACTTTTAGTTTTTATTATTTGTATATTATCATTACTATAGTAACGTTTTTTTATTATTATTCTCATTGTTTTGTTTGCAGCGCTTTATTATTCAACTTTTTTCCCACTCTTCCTCTTCCTTTTCAGTTTTTTATTTTTTTTCCCTTTTTCTTCTCCTATTTCCTTTTTTCTACTTACTATTATTATTATTATTATTATTATTATTATTATTATTATTATTACTATTATTATTCATTATTATCATTTTTGGTCCTCTTCCTGATTTCCCAACCTCCCCTCACCTCCTCACTATTATCATTAATAGTATGACTTTTGCTCTTGTTGCCATTGTTGTCGTTGCTATTCTGACTTGGCCTCCCGTTGTCTCCTCATTGTTATTATTACAAGTATTTCTACCATTGTCATTATTCAGGTTGCTGTAGTTGTTGTTGTAGTAGTGGTGGTAGTAGTAGTAGTAGTCACTGTAGTAGTAACGATTGTATTTGTAGTTGGGATTGTTGAAGTAGTAGTTGTAGTAGTTTCTGTAGTAGTAGATGTCGTTGGTGTAGTGGTACCAGAAGTAATAAAGGTGTTGGTGTAGTAGTAGTAGTAGTCTGTGTAGTAGTATCAGAGGTAGTAGTTGTTGTTGATGTAGATGTTGTAGTACTAGTGATTACTGTAGTAGTAGGAAACGTTGTGTTAGTAGTATCAGTAGTAGTAGATATTGTAGTAGTATCAGTTGTAGTAGATGTTGTAGTAGTATCAGTAGTTGTAGACGTAGTAGTAATAGTTGTTGTGGCTGTAGTAGCAGCTGCAATAGTAGTTGTAATATTAGTAACTTTCTGTAGTAGCAGTTGGTGTAGTACTTGTGATTTATTGTTATTGTTATTGTCAGTTATTACTGTTGTCCTTTCTCTTTACTGTCATCATTACTATCATACATTACTAGCGTTGTTGTCACTCTTTACCACTGACTGGTTTCTTTCTTTTGTTTATTTATATCTATGACACTTGCTTCATTTATTGACTGTTATTGACCCTTATGTATGTACTCTGGCCTGTCCACCATGTTACCTTTACATGCACACGCACACACACACACGCACGCACGCACGTTGTTGTTTTTTATGTTTTATTTTCTTTGTATGATCCCAATTTGTGTACCTTTTTGCATATTCTAATAAAAAAAGGTGTTTGTACAAGCAGACCTGTTTCATACAAAATCTCTTTAAAGTTTTCATATTCAACTCAAATCAAACAAGGCACCAAGTGAACTGTTAACTCGAGTCTAAAAAAAATTGTGCATTCCGCCAGCTAAAATCATGTCACGCGCACCCAAAGCGAACCTCCGCAAACACACAGAGGACGTCACATTTGCCACGCACACTCAAACGAACTAGTGGATGCATAGAGTATAAACCAGGCTTTAACCCTTCCCCTTGTCCTAATTATTTTTAGCTTGAAGGCGGGGAAGGGCTAGATACCCCTTGACACTGAGATTTTTCAGGACCCCACTCAAAACTAAGGGGTACGAAAATTTCACAGAATACACCAGCTACAACAGCAGCATGGCTGCACACGGAAGATGCACACATTTGTATTTTTTATCAGTATTACGAATTTTTACAACAAACATGTTTAATACACTTATAATGTCAGTTGTGTTTTACTGTCATGGTTTTTAAAGCATAAAAAATTTAAGTAAAAACACAAAAATAAACACTAATATAAAAACCGCTAAATTTTGCTATCCCTAATCCATAATAACTCCTGTATAGTAGTCCTACAACATATTTTCATACTTTCTGACACTCAATGACACTCAAATACCCTGTTAAAAAAGTTGAGTGGCTGGGAATGACCTTTTTACAGTGTCTGGTATAATTTTAATGTTGTTTTTGTGTGTTAACATAGGTAAATATGGCCATGGTATAAATGCACAGTACAGTTACAAGACTATTGCCACACTATGCCTTTATAATAATGTAATATATGCCTTCAGTGATTTCCTGAAGATAAACATAAAAAAATAACTGGAATAGCTAGAGCAGTCGCAATCATCGATCTCATATGAAGCAAGAGATTGCAATGACATATGATGAGGTGTGCAGGTGTTGAAATGGTATCTTATTTCTTAGTGGTAAATGTTGCCCTTCACACTCTGTTTCAAGGGTCAAAGGAAAGGGGTAGGGCTAAAAAATTTAAGTGGGATGGGGCCTCTACTTCCAATCTTCGCATTGAGCTGATCTCCTTTTTTCACGTCTGGATTTGTCAAGATTTAAGTAAGTAAAATTCTTAAATATGTTTTGTGTTTATAACAATGTTTAGAACACATACATATTTAGTTATTTTAGAAAGCATTCATCAAATTTAATTTAGAGCTTATTATGTCTATGTTGTAATTATACAATGTCGGGTCAGAGTGGTAGCCTGGTGCATTGTTCAGGGACAGTTGTGAACGGTCTTGAATGTGAACCTGTAAGTGCTCTGGGGAGATGCATGTGTCCCTTTTAGTATAATAAGTAATAACCATAAGGCATGTGCCAGGGACATGTGGTAAAGGTCAATTGGGTAAGCTAAAATTGTCCGTAGTGTATGTGTGTGAATAAGAGTGTATGGGTGTTTCCCAGTGATGGTTGCAGCTGGAAGGGCATCCGCTGCGTAAAACATATGCTGGATAAGTTGGCGGTTCATTCCGCTGTGGTGACCCCAGATTAATAAAGGGACTAAGCCAAAAATAAAATGAATAAATGAATAAAATGTTTGCATCCACTTATCTTAAAAAAAAAAATTGTGAATCCAGTGATTTATTTTTCTCAGTGTACTGTATTCCCATATTATTTGTTCATTTGTTATTTGGTTCATTCATTTATTTATCCATTCATATTATGTTTATTATATAAGCGATCACTCACACAGAACATGTTTTTTCCATTCCATTGCATTACTTTCCCATTGTTTTTCTACACACGTAATGTAATTCAGTTATGACACACATTTGCAGTCTTTCGAATGAGGCAATTTCACCTTATTTTAGGCAAATTGAACCCAAGAGCTAAATTTATTCTGAACCACTAGTTAACCAACCATTTGGACAATCAGATTTTTAGGTTTTTTTACTAAAGAACTGCTCTGAAAATACTTACTGGTCTCAGAACTAGCATTAGCACAGTTATGGCTCACTGAGTAAAACAACAAACAGTAATGTTGTTAATAAAGCTGCCAAGACATGAAGCAAATGATGTTTGCTTTTTGTTCAAACTAGTTATTTAAAATGAGCTGAAACAACACAATTGTTGAGTTGTTTTGTAACAACCTAATTGTTTTATGTTTAATCCACTTGAATTTGTAAAAAAATAATAATAAGTTTACTAAATTAACTTAATTCCTTCATGTTGTCCCAACACAAATAGATTGTGTGAAACCAAGCTTTTTACAATGCTCTTCTGCAATATGGTCACCTCAAAGTTCTTAATCTTCAAACTATGAAGTTAAAACTCAAACAAGTCTTTCTGTTATCATAAAACACCTAAAGGCTCGTACACACCCGGACGCTTTTCGTTTGTGTTTATCGTCAGCGTTTTCCAAGACGTTTTTCCGGATTCAAACCTAAGCGATTTTCACAGGCGTCGAGCAGAAGAGTGTGCAAAATCACTCCTCGACGTTAGATGGTGCTACACAACTTTAAGCTCCTGACTTGTAACACAGAGAAAGAAGACAAAGTTGACATGCTTGTTGTTATGGATGGTTCTAGCAGCAGCTCCAGCTCTAGCGATAAAGAAATTATTTTTGTTCACCAGTGCAATAAGCAGCTCCACATTCATCACGCCTCTGGGCATCTTCTTCAATGTGTGCTCGCATTGACAGTGTTGCGCTTGAGCGCCTCCAAGTGCTGTTTACTGTAACTTCAGCAGTTCTGTGCACATAAACAAAAGTGCCAATCTGATTGGTGGAGAAGGTTTTAATGTGGCGCGTCAAAACAAAAAAACGAGCATGAGGCGTTTTTTTAAAAATGATGCTTTTGGGCCTGGAGTTTTGAGCGTTGGTGTGCACGATCACATTGACGCCCTTTATTTAGTCACGCGGCATTAAATTTCGATGGAAAACACGAGCAAAAAACGTCTCGGTGTGCACAGGCCTTAAGATTACTTATATTGTCAACATTTTCTTATAGCAATCCCACACAAAGCATGCTGGGAATTATCCGTCCACTACCCAGCTAGTTACACCAATACAATTCATCCATGTTATCCCAACACAAAACAATTAAAATAACTTGATGTTAAATGACAAGAATTGTGTTGTTTTAGCTCTATTTTATCAAGTAGTTTAAACAAGCAGCAAAAATACTTTTTTGTAGAGTATGAAAATGTGCTTATTGATTGTAATTAACTAGCAGAGGAAGAACATTTTATGAAACAATTCCGAAGTGTGCATCTTGCATTTTAGATGCAAAGACATGTTCTGTGTGAATGACCCCTTACACACACAATACCCATTTTACGATTAACCCAAATATCTAATCAACCACTTGCATTAGATGGCATGGCATCAAACAATCAGCTATTTACTAAATGCATTTAGACATGTAGACTCTATGCACAGACAATCCACTGAAGTTTAATTGGAGCATCAGAATAAGGAAGAAAGGTGATTTAAAGTGGAAGTGAAGCAGTTAGTCAGGTTTACATTATTTTGTAAATTGATTTCCACTTTAATGAAAATATATAACAAACTTGATTAATGGAAACATTTTGAAGAAAAGAGCATGTTTAACTATAGCTTTTAGACCTAGGGCTCCGCAATCTTGGAAAATTGCTGTGTCTGAGGTCACGGGATTGGTTCCGTTCCCTCAACTGAACAGATACAGTGGAAGTAATGAACTGAACATGGAGACTTGAAAGCCTGGCTTGAAAGTTGTGCACTTGGAGCTGGTGCAAATACAATCAAAATACACATTTTCAACTTTAGGTGACTCTGGACATACAGTGTTTGTTGGTGCCAGACAGTCTAATCAGTTTTACAAACTGTTGATGTTCTGGGATTTTCATGTACAATCACCTTTATGGTCTGAAAATGAGCAGCATCTCTGCGTGTACAAAACCCTTTGTTGATCCCAGTGGTAAGAGGAGAATGACCAGACTGTTTTGAGCTAAACAATAAAAAAAGCAAACAACCACCGGTTACAACCCAAGTCTGCAGAAGAACATTGAGTACAAGACACATCCAACCTTGAATCAGATAAGCTGAAGCAGCAAAAAGACAGCACATTCCTGTTTACTACACTTCATACAGCCTAACCAAAACTGGATAGATTTGGGAGAAAACATCTTGTCTGATATCTCGATTTCTAATGATATTTGCATGGTTGGGTCAAAATTTGACAAACAACATAAGACCATTAGTCTATCCTGCCTTGTATCAACACTTCAGGCTGCTGCTGGTGTAATGGTGTGCAGGACATTTTCTGGATCCCTTAGCACAAACCAAGCTTCATTCAAACACTGTAGCCTGCCCGAATATTGTTACTGAGATGTTATTGATATTGAGCATTTCAGTGCCTTTATATCCACAGTGTGCACATATTGTCATGGCTACTTCCAGCAGGAAAATCCTCCATGTCTCAAATCTCAAATCATCTTAATCTGGAATCTTAAACATGACAATGAGTTCACTATACTCAAAATCTCAGTCTAATAGAGCACATTTACAACATATTTGCAACAATTCCATGACACACTTACTAAATTATTTTCTACATTAACAACAACAGCAAGATCAAATGATTTTCTCTATATGTTTGAAAATGGCTGGTTCTGGTATACAGTATGAACCTGGCACTTTCTAATAGATACAGTGAATGGCTGGCCTGGGGCAAAGGCATGGTGGGTACGCAGACTGCGTGATTAGTGAAAGGGGCAAGTTGTAATCCACTGCTGCATTAATCAAAATGATAATGCTTCCATTTGTGATTACTGCTTGCTTCCAGCACTGCATAAAGCCTGTCCCATGTGTATCCAGGGTTGTTTGAGGATGAAAGTGGGTGGAGGGGGGGTGGGGGGGGTTGGCATAGTCACCTGTAATAGTCATATAACCAAATATCCTTCCAAAATCACCTGGTGCAAAAGGCTGAGAGCTGTTTTGAAAGAAATAATGGCAACTGAACGTACTAGGGCCTGTTTACACCTGGTCTTTTTTTTCTGACGGTATAGCTATCCGATCGTGTAAAGGAAAGGTGTAAATGGGCTCCATTTCCAGATGGACAGGTCTAAATGCATTCGGTTGTTGATGTCAATTTTATTCCTCATATCAGAAAGCTATCCAATCAGAGAAATTTCTGAAATAACCAGGTGTAAACAGGATCATATTGTACTCGCATGCCTAAAGAGAGTGAATTCATACTGCAAAGTGAACAAAATCTCTCCATTGAGTCATGGCTGCCGTGGTATCTTTTGTTCTGTTGTCCTCGCCTACCTTTGGCTGAGTTTGCTTTTGCTGCGTGATAAATCACCTTAAAGACTGTTGCTTCTCCATAAAGCACTGCGCATTCAGCCATGTCAGATTTAAATAAGAAAATGATAAGACAGAAAGAGGATCTGCCACATTTAACACGGGAAAACGCAAGGCTGGCATCTTATTAAAATGTATAAAAACCAATAAGGAACGGGCTGGCAGAGATAGGGTGATCCATAGGCAGCCAAAAGGTGGGGTATGTTTATGTTTATCTGCCCAGAAAGTCAGATAGGAGACCAGAAGTGATCTGTATTTATTGGAACTGTATTTTTGGAATGGTTTCTTCTTCTGTTTAATTAAAAATGAAACAATTTTGTGAGCCTAAACATGCTTGAAAACTTGTGAAACCTTGCACCCGTGTCAGAAATGAAATATCTACATCTGATATGAGTTCCAGAATTTACAGCATCAATTATCAGTCATTAGCACCACTTAAAGATATGTTAACAAAGTGCGCCCAATAAAGATGCGCCGATCAGCTGAAATGTCACCCGAATCTGTGGCTTCACACTAATCATCCACCCGCCACCCACATCATTTTAGCTGATATATATATATATCCGCACCCTACCCACACTTAATCGTCACTTTAATAATTCTAATTCTTTGTTTAAAGCAGGTCAGCGTGGATCTTTCGTTATTAACAGCAGATTCAGTGAGCTAATCTGTGCTTTCCTTGCCAGAGACAACATGGAAGGGGTGTACTGTATATCAAAGCAGCACAAGTCAACACATGCATCCACGAGACTAGATTTAACTTCCAGTGGTATTTTTTGCTGTCCTGACGAATCTAAGAACTTAAAGTGCTTGTCTGACTTTGACTAGACCGGCCATTCGATTTAGCACACACATGATGTATCATATTTGAGGTACCGGTCTTGTGAAATGAAATTAAATGAAATGAAATTTAATTTAATTAAATTTTTTGGCATAGATATCACAATTACACTGGTCAACCAAATGCATGTTAAGTGTTTTGGCAGACTTGCTAATTCTCAACGCCTGTTAACCTGAGGCTTGACAAAATGAAAATAAAATAGATACATATACACAACACTGACTGTAAGGCAAAGCAAAGAGAGCATGATCAAACAAACTAATAGACTATTTGTGCAAACATGCTGTTTTGTTTTTAACCACTTTTTAAGAACACTACTAAAAATATTTATATTACTTTCTAATTTTAGGCTAACAGGTAAATCATTCCACAATTTAGTTTTCCTAACAGAGAAAACATATTGACCAAAAGAGGTCTTTTGGCACTAGACAATCACCATTAGCAGTTGCTCGTGTGACTCTGTGAGAGGATTGATGCCTACTGATTAGATCTGAAAACACTGTTGGAACATGCTTATTTAAACATTTAAAAAGCAATTGAAGATAATTAAATGTAATAAATGCTTGTTTATATATCGAGTTAATAGGCTTCAATGTAGCTAAATAGGCTTGTGACCATGATGTAATGCAATATGTCAAGTGAGAGAATATCACTGTGTGCATGTATAGTTTTGCAGTTTGATATGTTAAAAATGTCTGAATAAAACAAAAACAGTTTAGACTTGGCTTGACATTCTTACACATATTTTTAACATGATTATCAAATTAATGTCTAGAGCTATGCCAGGATACTTAAATTTATTCACTTCCTCAACAACTTTATTTTTAATCAGCACCTGAAATGTATCCCTTGCAGGCCTATTTCTTATAGCGAAGCACATACTGTAGAAACAGTTTTTCTCCCTTTTTAAGTTTCTCTCGGATCAGTTTCACCTCCATTTTTGTTTTAACAAATGGACCTCCATCATGTGCAAATTTGTTTTTATTATTATTTTAAATAGTCTGCAAATTAGGGCCTGTTTGTCTGATGAAAAATGTATTAAAAACACATTTGTATTTTACAGAATGTGTTTAAAAAATACATAGCAAAAAAAAAAGGTCGGCTCACACTGTGACATTTGTAACGATTGTAGCATGTCAGACTGCACGAACATGGCTCCCATGTCACACTGTAAGATCTCAGCCGTCATAACGTCAGACTGAATGGCAATGAAGACGTGGCAAACATGGAAGAAATCTCTTCCGGAGTTTGACGTCATCCACCCGCGACACTTTTTCTATCCCGCGTTCTGAAATGATTCCTCACAGCAAACGTAAACAATCTGTAGGTGCAATTTTGCACACAGCGTGCTTCGCATGAATCGCATCATTAAATTCGGTGCTCCTATTGGTTCTTGGATTGACCCTCAACGCAGCTGTTGTCACACTGCAGGAAAGTGTCTGAAATCTTCTGACACTGCCAGAACTTAATCAGAGAGAAAATCTGATCGCAACAGACATAGCGGCCATCTGTGAACTTGTCAAACCAACGATCAAAGATCACAGATTTTCGCCCATGATTTCAGGAATCTTGTAGGATTTCCCAAATTTGTCTCAGATGACAAAATCGGTTTGTTGCAATTGTTTTTTCTCAAATGATTTGAGTTACCTTAACTTACAGTGTTACAGTGTAGAAATGTGTGATATTCCAATATATACCTACAGAATGTCTATGGGAGCTAAGCTATTTTAAGGAGCTTTTTTAAGCCTATAAGAAAAACAAACATCTCTCTCTTTCTCTCTCTCTCTCCATCCATACATTCATCTCTCTCACTCTCTCTTTTTAAAATTCAAAATTTCTTTGTGAAAATGTAATATTGCCAAAGCTTGCAATAAGTGGTAAGTAGTGCTGCACAATATATAGTTTCAGCATTGATATCGCAATGTGATCATTCGCAATAGTTACATCGTAGTATACAATGTCAAGTCTGGATTATAATAATAATGATAATTGATAATTTTTCAAGTGTTTTTTTTTTTTTGAGGCCTGTGACTGTGTGAGGATTTTAAAAGCATCCAGGCAAAAGAAAATGTACAGTTTGTAACTTCTGATAAAAGAATAACGATAAATTGTGTATTGTATATTAATTAATTGTTTATAAAACGATGACTACGCAGTATTATTTCACATTTGATTGTTCAATTACTGTATACCTGAATATATTTTGACTCTTCGGGAAAAAAAAAGGCTGTTTGTTCAATTGCATATTTGTTGAGGCTTGTAGATTGTTCGCTATATTTTATGCACTCCCCTACAGAATTATCCCAACCAATCTAAAATGATAAATTCTTTTCAAACAGTTTTTAACTCATCTGGTGAAATCGTATTCATATCGTAATATATATTGCATAATAAAAAATGTTGCAATGTAGGTTACAATGTTCTGGAGTCAGCTTCCAGAAATGATCAGATGTGCTCCAACATTAGGTCAAGACTTAAAAGGGCACATAGGTTACCACTTTTTCCAGATTTAATATAAGTCTGTTGTGTCTCCAGAATGTGTCTGTAAAGTTTAATCTAAAAACACCCATCAGATTTTTTATTATATCTGTCATAAGTTCCTTTTTTGTAGCATTTAGCAGAAGCTAGCTGTTTTTGTGTACTGCACCTTTAAGCCTAGTCCTTCACGACCACCGTTCCCACGTGCCTGGCAGCGGCTCCCTCGGCTGCGTCAGACAACAGACAAACACGAAGGAATAAGATCTCACGTAACATTTGTGAGGAAAAACAACAAGTAATAACTTTACCAATGAGTATTTGATGCATGTTGTGGAGTTGCAGGATGAGTCACACACAATGTCGTTACAAAGTTCACGCACACACACACACACACACACACACACACACACACAGCGCTGACAGGCACACACAGACAGCGCTTGCATGGTTTTTGCACGCAAATGTGACAGAATACAGGTTAATATCCACTGCTGTATGGATGTCTGTTATGTTAATGTACAAAATAAACATGATTTAACGTCCACAAACCGGGATTGAAGCGTCTTTTATGATTGTTCTGACACGCGGCTGTGTTGATGAAGTAAAAGGCTGTAATTCATTACACACATGCACTGTTTTAAAACATTTTAAACTTGTAAAACTCACTCTTGATCACATTTGATAATGATTGATGATCCTAGCAAACTGAACAGACCTTTTATTTATGGTTGCTTAGTTTGCTCACGTCCTGGTGCTGTGTCTGTTTGATATGATTACACACGTTACTACGGAGACATGTTAATACGCAGCTGTCAATCAATTCGGTGGGCGGGGGGACCGCACTCCTACGTCAAGTTGCGGTCGGTCTGAAAACGGCTCCAATTGGTCCACCGTTTTTATGTTGTTTAATTGAAAAAAAAGGACTGGGTGTGTTTATATCACCCCAATATAACGGTCTATACACCATACATACACATATGTCTGTCCAAACAGCTTGAAAAGTAGATTTTTTTTTACCATAGATGCCCTTTAAAACACATCTGTTTAGCTCTGCCTTTACTGATTGAGCACTGTGCTACGTCCAACACATCGCACTGTTGTGTCTCTCTTTTATGTTAAAATTTCTGCTATATGATTGGCTACAAATATAATATATGTGTATACTTTTGTTTCATGCACCAAAACTTGCTTTTATTATATTATATTATATTATTAATTTATACATTTTCTTTTCAGCTTAGTCCCTTTATTAATCAGATTTCACCACAGCAGAATGAACCGCCAACTTATCCAGCATAAGTTTTACACAGCGGATGCCCTTCCAGCTGCAACCCATCACTGGGTATATTATATTATATTATTCATTCATTCATTTTCTTTTCAGCTTAGTCCCTTATTAATTTGGCGTCGCCACAGCGGAATGAACCGCCCACTTATCCAAAATATGTTTTACACAGCGGATGCCCTTCCAGCTGCAACCCATCACTGGGTATATTATATTATATTATATTATATTATATTATATTATATTATATTA
>CAIGQZ010032666.1:797926-815579 GCA_903798205.1 Danio tinwini
TTATTATTATTATTATTATTATTATTATTATTATTATTATTATTATTATTAAGTACTTGTCATGGACGAATGCTAACAACTTTATTCAACAGAGAATAGTCTGGCAGGCAACGGTCAAACACAGGAGCAAACAGTGTCATACAGGGCTGTTCAAAAAAAGTTGTCAGGTCACAGGCAAATAGATCAGTCCAATCGGCTTACAGTAGGGATGACTGACGTGAAACTGATGTTTCAACAGTGTCGAGATCCCAAAGTGCATGTGTTTCAAAACACTGCACCGAAGCATGATCCGAAACAGCCAAGTCAAGTGACCAAGGTGATTCGAAGCATTGAGCATTTTAGACTTGTTTCGAGACCTGGCGAATCTGCATTTGACTAACAGGGTTGCAAAAAAAGTCTCCTGTAGCCTAGTGGACAGTGCGTGTCCACAGGGTAACTGTACTGCAAATGGCCTGAGTTCGAATCCTGACTTTCAAATATAAATTATGATTTGATGTATTTTAATAATGTTACTTTTTATGACTAAAACAAGACATATTTATTCACTACGTGTTGATTCAGATGTCAGACAAATGTTTAAACAAAACACTTTACAAGAACAGAGCATTTAAAAACTAACATCTATAGCTGTATCGCCCTGGATTCGAACCCCTAATCTCTGCATGATAGTCAGGAACTCACTTGAATCTTTGACTCTGCAATGTGGGGTTTAATACCTCAATTTGCTTACCTGTTTCTTTGCTGAAGCTGTTCCAGAGTTATACATAAAAAATGGCCACTAGGTGTTTCTGTAGAGACGTTTTAAAGCTTCGACACATTTGCTTATACTGTTTCAGTGTTTCATGAAGCCTTGCTTTGCCCACCACTAGCTAACAGCATAAACAATAAACAATATATAGGGTCAAGAAACATGGCACAAGAAAAACAAGACAAGGTAAACTGCTTCGTAACGTTGACAGTTTAAAAAAGACTCAGCAACATGTGTGGAAATGAGAGGTGTCTTTATAGTCCAGGTAATAAATCAATGATGAGTGTGGCTGTGTGTCTGTCATCAGGGAAAACCGGAACAGGTGTGTGTGAGGTGCATGAGAGGATTTGTAGTCCATTTGC
The DNA here is from genome assembly GCA_903798205.1 of Danio tinwini. Lineage (NCBI taxonomy): Eukaryota > Metazoa > Chordata > Actinopteri > Cypriniformes > Danionidae > Danio > Danio tinwini. Next base: position 799,037 of record CAIGQZ010032666.1, read on the forward strand.
AGATTTGTGATTGTAACAGTACTACTACTACTACTACTACTACTACTACTACGAGTAGTACTATTATATAATTGTGTCATAATACTAGTAGAATAACTATTATAATATAGTAAAACAACTATTGCTACTACTTTTACTTGAACTGCTACAATTACAAATGTAATAATAATAATAATAATAATAATAATAATAAATGTTCTTTTCGGCTTAGTCCCTTTATTAATCAGGGTTCGCCACAGTGGAATAAACCGCCAACTTATCCAGCATATGTTTTACGCAGCGGATGCCCTTCCAGCTGCAACCCATCATTGGGAAACATCCATACACTCTCATTCATACACATACACTATTGCCAATTTAGCGTACCCAATTCACCTATACAACATGTCTTTGGACTTGTGTGGGAAACCGGAGCACCCGGAGGAAACCGACACGAACACGGGGAGAACATGCAAACTCCACACAGAAACGCCAACTGACCCAGCCGAGGCTCGAACTATTGATTTTAGGTTGTGTTAGAAACTGACCGTAATTCAATGTCGAACCAACATCTTAACCAACATTATAATGACGTCAAATACTGACATTTATTGGTCAGACCAAAATTCAACATCTGATAGACGTCATAGTGGGAACATCTACACAATGTCAAGCTCTAACATCATTAGACATTGATATTTGGTTAATTTTAGGTTGGCCGTTGGACATTGACGTCAGGTTCTGATGTCAACCCAATTTTCATTTCCAAACAAAATGCAAAGTCCTCATGAAGTTGGGGTACAATGTCAATCTGACGTCATGTTGGCGTCTTGTGCCAGCTGGGTGTTTAGGGCCATTTCAGTCATCATACAGTAAACATCTGTCATCTTCTCATTAGTGACATGCATCTAAACAGTCTCTGGATCAATGTGTGTAAAGATTTTGGACATCTTCTTGAACACTTTTAATGATTCCAAACAGTTTACGGCAATTTTAAGCATCCATGTCTTGAGGTAGTCCATTATGATGCGATTTACCTTCTACAGTATGTGCGATTTGATTAGACAGCAATCACAGGACTGATTTTCCTAATCCCCATAGAAGGAAAAAAATTGTAGTGACTGCAGGTTGAGAGAAAGTAGTGGAGTAAAAATACCAATACCAAAAACTTCTTAGTAAATTACAATCCCTGAGAAAAACTACTCAAAAAACAACTACTCTTACAGCAGTTTGAGTATTTGTAATTTGTTACTTTACACCACTGCTCACAATATCATAAAACCCCATATCCACACACCTTTTCATGCTCATCTCTTTATCTTTATTACCTAAAACCTAGTACAAATAATTAAAAATGAACTACCTAACCTGCTTTCCTCGTCTGCATTTCCGTTTCACTACTGTATTTCTTTCTGCTAATGCTACTGTTTTTTACAGAACTGTGAACAAGTACATTTTGCCACCCACTGAAGCTTGAAGTGAGACTCATACTGATTAAATGACCCCGTAGCTCTAAATAATGCATACTGCACAATCCCAGCAAAAAGGATTAGGATTTAGATGTCGGATGCAGGTCATGCCAGGTCTGTGTGTTATTTGGTTTTGTTTTTGTCCTGTATAGATGAGGACAGTCAGACTAAAGCTCTCAGGAAGAGGAGCAGCCACACCGGCGAGGTGTGATAATTCCCACCAGGCAACGTTCCCTCCTCCTGTCACAACTAGATTTGTGCCACTGGATGACGGCGAGGACCCAAGGCTAACTGCTGAGGCATGCTGACACTTTAGCGATTACATAAGACAACTATTAGACGTATACGCGGCTACAAATAACATTAAAAAGGAGCTCTGCTGATGTTTGAAGGGGTCTGGGTTGTGCACTCTCGTGATTAATCTGCTCTGAGCGCATGCTGCTGGCTTCAGATGCAGCAGACAGAATAAAGCAGCCCACGTGGAGATTTAAGCCCTCAATATCATTCGTTGTGTTATGTCAGTTGTAAGTTCCTGAAGTTACTTTGCTTATTTTACCTTGGAAATTTTTACATCAGTGAATAAGAGATGGTGAATTTGGTGCTCATTAAACATGCAAGGTTTATTTTGTTCAGAAGAATTGACTGACATTTTAAGTGCACCCTAACTGATTTAACCTGTTCTAACTATCAATCAAATTATTTATTCATCTGTCAGTCCATTCATCTGTCCATCCATACACGATTATTATCATATCATCTAACCATCCATGATGTTTCTGTTCATCTAACCATAAAGTTCTCAAAAAAAATCATCACAATTCATCTGTTTAGCCATCAATCTGCCTTTCTCTGTTTACATAATGCATTATTCATTCATTCATTGTCTGTCTGTTCAACCAACCATTCATTTTTCCAACAAATTATCAAACTGGGTGTCCATCCATCCCTCCATCACTCTTCCTGCCTGTCTTTTCATTCATCCATTCATCTATCAAACCATTCATCCACCAGTCCATTAAGATGTAACTATTCCTTTTATAACAAATATTCAGTCTGTCCGTCCATCCATCCATCCACTCCTCTGTCTATTATTCCCGTTTTCTCTCCATTTATTAGACCATTCATTTATCCATCAATCCAAACATCCACCCATCCATCCATCCATTCACCCAACCACGTATCCATCCATCCATCCATCCAGCCATCCATCCACCCACCCATTTTTTATCTGTTTTCATCTATCAGTCTAACGTTTCATCTATCAAAATATCAATCCTCTTATCTAACCTTCAATACTTGTAACAAATGAGTCAGTCCAACCACCCATAGAGCCATTCTTCTGTCTTTTCACTTTATCATCCATCCATTTTTCAAACCATTTGTCTTTCTGCATGTCTATTTATTTAGCCATACTTCTGTCTGTTTGTCTGTCTATCCTTCTAACCATTCATTTATCAAATCATAGATCCACCAATTTATTTAAGACTGCACACAATACCTTTGTCTGAAAATCCATCCATCCTTCCATCCATCCATTCATCCTGAAACATATCAGACTCATTTATCAGAGCATTTGTCCATCTATCCACCCACTCACCAACATGCACACTTACCCATCAAATCACCCATCCACTCACTCACCCATCCATCCATCCATCCATCCATCCATCCATCCATCCATCCATCCATCCATCCATTCATCCATCCATCCATCCTAACCATCCATCTATCCATCCATCCGTTTTTCTGTCTTTCTATTTATCAGACCATTCATTTATCCATCAATTCAAAGATATTTCCAATCATTCATTTATCTATCAAACGAACATCCATCTGTTTGTCTCTCTGCCTATATATCAAAGTGTTTATCTATTAAAAAACACATATCTATTCACATGGCTTTACTTGCATCTGACATTCAGAAACATGTTTGTTTATTCCACAGTTGGTTTGTTGATGACACCCAACTCTACCTCTCATTTCAACCAGATGATCTGCATGTCTGACAAACATTTCCTGCTGGATGAAAGACCACCACCTTCAACACCATCTTAATGAACCAAAAAGTGTGCATGTCATACCTTTATTCATCAGTCTAAACTGGCTGCCAATTGCTGCTAAAATCAAATTCAAAGCAGCTGAGTCCCAAACTTGGACTTGTCATAGCATCTTTATACTGCTACTCTCTGATGATTTGAAGTGCTTCTTTTATCCTCACATGTAAGTCGCTTTGGATTAAAAACATCTGCTAAGTTAGTAAAATTTTAAGATTTGCCTCAATAAACTTTGCTCATCTGGTAAAAATGACAATAAGAGAAAAGGGAATTTCAATTTACCTCTTAGCATGTAAATTCAATCTGTGATGTGGCATCATGCTTGCTACCCCAAACCAAATTCAAGAATAAAACTGCAATTTTAAAAAGCTATTTGTTTTATTCCGAATAACTTACAAACAAACAATGGGCTGTACTTAAAAAAAAAAAAAAAGATGTTTTTGAAGCTCTCTGACTGTTCTGATAACATAACTCTAACTGTACTGTTTGTGCTGTTCAAAATAAAAAATGACAGCCAACCAAAACCCTTTCACAGTTTTTAGGCCCAATTTAGATTCAGTGCTCTCACATCCTCTTTTGATGTGCTGCTTTGGGAGAAAACGATTTTGATTTTGACAAATTCAGACTTTATCAAAAAAAAAAAAGAAAGAAAGAAAGAAAAAACTGAATCCCAATTATACCGTGGAGATTGCAGAAACTAAACAAACTTGCCAATTTTCTCTTTGTTTTCTTTTCCATCAAGCTGAGATCCAATTACTTTATCTGCGAGCACAGGAAAAGACATAAGGGGAAGGGATCATGCTCTATTTCCAACCCAATTTTCTATAGCTGGTCAACATACTGGGCATATGAATAAAAATGAACAGAGCCTCAACCATAATTTCACCTTCCTTACCTAATGGCCTGAAACAGAATGTTCCTCATAAGGCTGATTCTTAAAGCAAGACACTTGTCCTTGCAGCTGTGCAGCAGATGTTATAGCCATCTCTATTTAATAAACATTGCTTTCATATTTAGATGTGAGAGAGGTTTCGTGAATACAGCCTCAACCATAATTTTAGATTTCTTCGTTAATGGGGAACACAGAATCTGAAGCAGAATGTCTCCCATAAGACTGATTCTATGCAGGAGAGATGAAACATGGACTCTTGTCCTTGCAGCTGTGTAGCAGATGTTACAGCTGAATATTTAGGGATGCACCAATATCGAGTTCATCCCAAAATTAAAATACTGTCATTTCATCAGCACGCACTCGTATCGTTCCAAACCTATTAATTCATTCATCTTAGGAACTCAAAAGAAAGTATTTTTAATGAAATCTGAGAGATTTCTGTCCTTGTATGAAGTCAGCTCAAACTAAAGAAAATCTAAAATAAAAAGAAAGAAAAGAATCCTAAAGAAAATCTAAAATAAATCAATTAGCTAATATTATAATAATGCAGTTAAAATGTATCTTTAATAATTCTCATTTAATGCTGGGTCACCAACTCTGGGTTGGAGCTGAACTCTACAAGAAGGTAGATCTCCAGGGATAGGGTTGAGGATCTCTGCAGATTTTACTTATATACATTACGTTTTATGGTCAGTTGACATTTCTGATCCTCAATGGCTGGAAGAATTGTGGCAGTTTTGATCACAGTTGGAAATATTTTTTTTTCAATATTGGGCTAAATGGTTCTATTTAAGTAACAGTTTTATTCTGTGCCAATCTGGGGTGCGTTTCGCAAACAAAGATGTAACTCGCGGCTGAACTATCATAGTACGATGCATCTTTTGGGAAAAGAACGATGTAGTGACGAGTGTTTCCCAAAACCCGTAGTTTCTCTGTCGCAGATCCATCGCTTGAACCGCTTTAGTTTTAGCATTAAAATGCCCATAATGATGCTCTAAACAAAGTGGAGTAACTTCTTTAGAGAACAACCCCATCATTTCTTTGTGCCAATTATATTGTTTTACAAAACAGCGCATTTAAAATAAAATCCAATATTAGTTTTGGTAAAAACATGCACTCTTTTCCATATTTATTGAAATATATGTAAATGGCACATATAGGGCCTATGTTTGCTTTACTAATATTATAAAGAATTTGAACATTACATATTCTATTCTAAAACATAAAATCACTTATAAAAGCTAACACTATTCTACGATCATATATAAATCATATAAAAACATAATTAGGCTATTTATGATAAATATATTTACTTTAATAATAATATTAATAATATTAATGATGATGATGATTTTTAAATAGGATATTGTTTATTCATTTAAAAAAAAATCTACTTTTACTATTTGACACATGCAAACCACAGCAGTTGGTTCTAACCAACAGGCTCATGTCATATACAGTACAGATACTTAATAAATAACCCAAATAAAGTTAAATAATAAAATAAAGAATTAACGTATGCTATGTTTTTTTATTTTCACAAGCTTTGGAGATGTAACATAAATTCCGCTTTTAAATAATAGCTCACCTATAGCTTTCGCCATGAGGCTGTGTTCAAAACAATATCAACGTTTTCAAAGTGCACTGCGGAGGGAGCGCAATTGTAAACATGAAGATCGCTGAAACTGAACTGTAAAAGTACTTTGAAAGCAAATTACACCTAAGAGAGATTACCTTAATGCTTTTTTTATTTTTAATAATTCCAACTTTGAATGTTGAAATGTTCTAAATGAATAGGGCATAGGCGGGATAAGTGAAAATAGAACAAAGCCAGGAACTATGTTTCTAACTACAGCTCCAGAGGTGTAGTTTCAAGTGTTCAAGTTTGCGGCACAGTTTGCGAATGTTCGTTGGAACGATGGATTTGGTAAATAGCAAATCAACAAACTATGTTTGTAACGACGGAACTTGCGACCTTAGATGGCTAATAATGGTTTTGGGAAATGCACCCCAGGTCCAGTCAGAACCAAAACATTTTCATTTTCTGCTGTGGTGCTGATTACTGTGCTTTATAGCAGGTAATACAAATAAGCCAGTCGTTACCTTTGTGACATATGTTTAACGCAAACAGTGATATGGACGAGGATCAAATATTTCTGTTTTTGCAACTCATTTTTTCAGATATTTGCTTACATATATAAAAATAAATAATGTGCTTTTGCTTAGCTGGTTATGGAGAAACTTGCAGACAGGCAACAGTGGCTATGGCATGCTCAATTTTCCGGAAAGGGATCATGTGTGAACAGGCCCTTTTTGAAAATACCGATAAATTAATTTCAGCAATTTTCTGTAAAGAGAAGTTGTAACATTTCCGGTAATTTGATGGAAAGAGAGCGTTCACGCTTAGAACGGGCAGACGTGAGACGTCCACTCCAGCCAATCAGAACATTTAGATGCATTCACAACTATTAACATGTATGAAAATAAAAACCTTTGAATATTTTTCCACACACATTTAGCTGCTAGATGATAGTGAGAAATGTTTAACAAATTGATAAAATGCTTATGATAAACCACTGTTTGTTTACCTTAAAGCTCTGCTTCAGTTGCTTGACGTGTGTGCACGAGACGGTGTATTATGTACATTTCGACATGCGAAAGTGTTTCTCTATATGTTTTCAATACAGTTGTTCACAATACTTATCCATCAGAATTTGTAATGTAGTCAAATGTGTAAACATTTAGCTGCGTTGGTGCTTCTGCCTTTGGATGTCTCTGGGACAAAGCAGCTGCATGAATGCTAAAGTTTTAAACAAAAGTGACACCATCAACAAAAGCCCGACTTCTATGTTTACAAATACACGTGCAGTCATTTAGAGGTCATTTCTGGCTAATGATGTCAGAATGTACCCGTATTTTGGAATGGATGTGTGAATTGTCTTTTGCGGGAACATTGCGGAATGTTCTTGCCTGTGTGAACAGAACTTTTTTGAATTTAGAGATAGTTTCGGAAATGTGATGGGAGCGACGTGCACATGTTGTACAAGCAGCACGCATGTGAACCACACGCATTTTTTAGTCGCACCTAGTTGAAAACATCTGAACTTTCAGAATGGGCATCGCGATTCATTTAAGTAGAACTAACCAATCTGCTTCACACTTTGTATGGAATATACACATTTCAGTAATAATGCTAGACTAATTACTTCAGACAAACACAGCACATCCAAACACTGCAGCACTTTCCACATGCTCGTGCTTGTCACTTCAGGTCAGAATAACAATACATGCGAAAATGAGTGCTGTATAGCAGCAGTGAGGAGATTGTAAATAAAAAAAGGAAGTAAGGATGTCACCAGAGTGGCTTTTTGGTTTCTTTTCTTGTGCATCCCAGCCACTAGCTCCCCATCTGAAAGATTTTTTTAGCATAGTGGGTACGTTAGTCATTCAAATACACAATTTGTAATGTTGCAGTATGTATTTGAATAATGATGGTTAGTTCCTTTACTTGTAAGCTCATAATTTGTGTTGCTGACAGAGTTTGAGGTTTACTGTATATTCATTATTGACACCTTGAAGTTTGCTTTGACTGTTCAGTATTTACGTTTTACCATTGCACACATATTGTGACATTTTAAGAGTCTCTTTAACACTTATGTTTATTTTAATAAAAAAAGAGATCAGATATTTTTGTTTAAATATTTTAGTTTTTGACTAAAACTATTTGCCTTAGTGATGTTGGTAATTTAAAATAAAGTGGTTAATTAGCAAAAAATCCTTATATTCCTAAATATTTAATAACATAAACATTTGTTATAATTATCGATATCGAATGATATAAAACATGATGTTGTGATATGTTTTGCAATATATATATATATATATATATATATATATATATATAAATATATACATAAATATATACACACACACACACACAGACACATCCATTATATTTATACAGTATATACTGTAGATCAACGTCAGTAAAGTTGTTCTTCACCTGATAAAAAGTTTATAAATATATTATTTATTTATTTAACGAGTCATTAAATATAGAAAGAAAAAAAATCTTGTAATAAGCCTCAGTAGCACTTTTCCAGTAAGTATTGCAATTATATTAGGGGGGATTTAGCATTGAAGTATTAAACTGCTATCAGTCAAAAAAAATCCAATCCTAAAACTACTTTCCCTTTTAACAGCCCCTCCTCCCCTTCAGCTGAACATGAACCCTCCAAACCATTACACAACTCACGCAGGCCTGGGACTGAGGGATCTGCTATTACAACCCTCATGTTAGTCTTACTCATTATTTGCAATTGATGTGCTGCCTTTAATGGTCAGTGAGGGATCACCCCCTCCCCCCTCACTCGAGTCACCCAGATGAAGCACGAGACTAAATGACTCACTTAGTATCACTCTGTTCAGGCGTGAGATACAATAACACACCGCCGTGGCCTGGCCTGTCATTTGCTGTTAGGGGTGGACGGGTGAGGAGGGGGGGGGGGGGGGGGGGTAAATGAACGACAACTTTGCTGCTGTTTATGCATCCCAACAGCCTTTTAAGCCAGTGCTTTGAAAGGATGAAGCATTTATTCATCACTTACGGCAATCCTGACGATGAAAGCTGGAGAGGAACGCACCTATTTGCTTTTTTACCCTGTGCAACCTTGCATTCCCACCACATGAGCCCGGAGGATGGGCTGTACCTCACCGCATGCATTTTTAACAGGTCCATTATTAACAGGTGCTTTGCGGTGTGGGATGCATGATTTATGCGTGCCATTTGCGAAGCTCGCTTGGCTCCACTGGAAGCAAAAGAGTCGCGTCTCCATTAGCAAAGGGACTGGCCTCAACTGCACTATGGAGCGGTGGAGAGACTATACTGTAAGATCAGAGGCTTTGCAGTTAATGCACTGCTATCAGAAGCAAATTAGATCGTATGATGTTCATAAGCAGAAGTATAGTATTGTTGCAGCACCAAATGCCTTATGAGACCTATGGAAGAATATTTATAGTGGGATCGATAGAATCATGCCACACAGACATTGCATATGGAAAAATGCATTCTATACTGTTTATGTGTGTGAATCAAGTTCAGCGTTAACTCCGGTTGGGATATAAGATTAAGTCAAATAATCATACAAATAAAAGTTACATATGAAAATTTGATTAACTCTTTTCCTGCCACACTGACAGAATTTTTTAACAGTCAAGACACATTTATCTGTAACTGACATACTTATTTTACTTTGCATGTTTTTACTGTCATGTGGGACGGGGCACTACACCTAAATACATACATCAAGCCTGAAATTATTCATAGCCCTGGCAAATCTTTATTTTTAATTTTTTAAAAGCTGAGAAATATATTTTTTTCTCTCTCAATGCCTCTGGTACATTTTCTTTTATTTGACCGGAAATGTCGGGCATCTCTCAAAGATAATAAAACAAACAACCACAAAAAAAAATTGTTGAACAAAGGTCAGAAATTGAACAGGGGTATGCATAATTCTGGGCTTGACTGTATATACTATAAATGTTTCCTGTATTTTGTCTTTTGCATTTCCAATTGAATTATGGGACCTTGATCTCTGCTTAACTGTTGTTCAATTGCAAAGTTTAATAAAGCGACATTTTGACATTTTAATAGTTTGAAATAATATATTGTTTAACACATTAAACACAATCTGTAAAATAACAGAAAAAAAGAACTTACAGCAAATTATCTGTTTTTGTATCATGACATGATCATCCCAGACAATATATTGTTTACGTCACTTAAAGCTTAAAAATAAAATACATTTAATATAAGAAAAGAACTCAAAGAAGAGCTCAAGTTTTAAAATGCAAGTAAAAAGTGTAAATTATCCCGATAAAAAAAAATAGATCTGTTTATCTTATCTTATCTTATCTTATCTTATCTTATAAAAATAAAAAATTAAATATATATGTGTTTGTGTGTGTGTGGAACAAACACATAACTAATGATGATTAGACTTTCTAATGGGGTAGATGTATCTACATATGTTTCTATAAATCTGTGTGCGTGTATATATATATATATATATATATATATATATATAATACAATATATATATTGTTAAAATGTATATGTTAAAAATGTATTTACTACCACTTTTGATAAATGTATAGGTTCTTACAATAAAATATTAGAATTAATACACTTAAGTAAAAGAAAAAAAAGAATATAACAGTAAATACTAAAAATCAACAGACTCTACACCTTGCCTAAAAAAAAAAGAGCAATGTAACACAAAATTGAATCTAGAGTCTACTCTGCAAACTCATTCAGAAGAACAGTATACTCAAACACTCCAACTTGCTTCATTGCTCTTTCTAAATAATAGGCTGGTTTCATCACAGACTTTCAGATATATTCCGCCTGGTTCCTACACATCGGGGGTCCACATGCAGTCCAAACCTTGTCCGGCACAAATCGCCAAGCTCCGCCAACCCTGCATGTCTTTTCATGTCTTGTTTAAAATTGCTGCCAGTGGTAGATTTCCCATCTTGCTCTCCCATCAGAAAACACATAGTGCTCACCTCTAACCCCTCTTCCCATTTCAATAAAGCTCCAAACTGTCAAAGTCTTTTTTCCCAACACTGGATAGGTTTACATGGATATCAGTAAACATGCTTAATTTTGAGAGAATATTATGATTAGGGTATACACTAAGTTGCTATGAGAGTGTTCCTTACATGATCCTGTTTTATCTGTTATTAAATTATATTAAATATATAAATTAATGGTGCACATCATTACATCCTTACACAATGCCATCATTCCCTCCAGAATTTCACATATCAGTATACAGTTCGTATTTTCTATGGTATCATTTACTAGGGCTGCACAATATATTATTTCAGCATAGATCTCACAATGTGCACATCTGCAATAGTTACATCTCAGGATCTGCAATGTTGATTTCTGATTATAGCTGACCAGGAGAAATAGTTTAGGACACATAAGAATTGTTTAGTTCAGGGATTCTCAACTAGTGGGCCACAGCAAACCTGCAGGTGGGCTGTGAAATAGCTTAAAATTAACTCTCAATATTATACTATATTTTTTGGTTTTTATTATTAATATGCTATAATAAAATGATCGAAGTAATGCACTTTCTCCAGTTCGCTGATTGATTATTTAAAAAAACAGCCTCATTGCGTCTGCAACTAGTACACGTAAAGGCCCGTTCACACAATAATCATTTCTTGATCGCTAGAGCTGGAGCTGTTACTTCAACCACCCATGCTTGTTCGATTTGCCAGCAACATTAACAACAAGCGTGTCAACTTTCTCCCTTCTTCTTCTGTTACAAGCGGGTGTCAGAAGCTTAAAGTTGTGTAGCGCCACCCTGTGCACCAGGGTCTTTCTGTTTTTCAATAAGCGCCCTCTAATGTCAATGAGTGATTTTACATACTCTTTTGCTCGATGCCAGTGAAAATCTCTTTTTTTGTGATCGTATTATATCATCATATCATATATGATCATATATGATGATCATATATCCCCATAGTTGTCCAAATTAATGTTCTGTGAGTGTTTTATAATGGACGTGCGCCCATACAGGAGGATCTAGCAAGGCTCAATGGTGTTACTGCCATAGAATGTAAAATGAACTTGCAGTTGAGCTTCAGACGCGCTCTGGCGGAGCAGTTTACTGTTCCTGTCAGCCATCTCCCATTAATATCCAGCTGCAAACTCAACCGCCATCAGTTTGTTTCAACTAGTGGTGGGCCGTTATCAGCATTAATGTGCTGCATTAACGTGAGACTCTTATCGGGCGATAAAAAAAAATATCGACGTTAATCTATTCTCAAAGTAGGGTTGGGAGCTGGGTCTATTCTACGTAAGCTATGATGACTTTCACCTTGATATTTTAGCACGGATGTATACCTGGTCAAATTGCACTGTAGGTGGCGAAAACGAGTCTTCGAACCTGTGTGTATTCCTACTGTGAAATTACCACATCAAATGTGACGTCCTAACATGGATGAAGTTTACTAGAGTGAATCTGATTAATGATAGCTCCACATCTAACTGTCAGGCACCTGTAGAGTTTCTGCGTTCCAGCAAAAATTACACAAATAAAATGGAGCGGGTGCTTTTTAAAATGAATGACTGTGAATGAAAGTTAACCCGGTGAGCCATCTGACAAAAAAGTGCCCTTCTGGATCTTTTACTTACTTCGAAGAGACAATGGACTACACTTACATAGACATCTGTAATCTAGTTATTTGCCTTAATAGACAATAATATAATTAAGGTGCTTACGTGAAGCGCTTTCATGTAAGAGTTTCCTGGAATTTTGGGTGACTTTAACTGCAGTTCGGCAGTTTCACATTCATTCATGAACATTTCATTCATGCCCCCTGTGACAAACACTGGTATTAGACGCAAATAGGGAGTAAGGACAGGTGAGAGTGTTATAGAATTTAATAATGCACGCCAAATGGAAAGAAAAAAAAAACTTCCGCATTTTGCGATATGTGTGTGTGTGTGTGTCCTTTAATGACAGCCGCTTGTGTGGATCTTGTCAGAAAATATGGCAAAAAGTCCTACATGATGGTATTAGTTTGATTGCGGTGTTTACTTCAATAAGGTCACTAATATATGCATACTCCATGTCTTAATTCCATTATTTGTTTAGTTTAGTTATGACTTTAGTCGAATTAAGGTAATCAAAAATTGCTGTGTGGAGCTTATGTAGGCGTACAGTTCAAAATTCATGTTTAACTGAATAAACAGTTAGTAAACACAAGTACATCTTATTGAACATAATTTATTTTCATCACCAATTATCATAGTAGAACAGTTTCTCAAGCAGTTTGTGATGCATTTTGAAAACAGGAGATGAGCCCCTGGTCTAATGCGCCACCTGGCTTGAGAAACCTGTTCTCAAAGACTTACTTTTAGTCATTATTTGGGTAGCACACATATTCTGAATGCCTTCGGCAGAATTCAAATGAGCCATTTTAATCTAGATTAATTCCAAAATTACAGTGAGATTAAACTAGATTAAAAAAATTTATCTATGCCCACCTTTAGTTTCAACAGATTTAGGGTGTTTTACTGCATGTTACAATTTCCTGATTTTTTTTAAAATAGTAGATATTTAATAGTAGATATTCAGTCAGTCCAGTTAAAAGCAGAAGCTGGTCTTTTGCAAGCTCCCTGTTAACCTTGAATCTGTGTATGTTTAAAAAAAATAAATAAATTATATATATATATATATATATATATATATATATATATCACAATATTTATCAAAGAAAAACAAAATGTTGCAATGTCAGGATTTTCCAATATCGTGCAGCCCTATCATTTACAATTTTGTGTTTGTTTTTAATTTTGCTAAATCTTTTTATTCAGTGCATATTCATATTAGCAGTGTTGAGCATATTACTTAAAGTAATAAAATATAGTTACAAGTTACTTCTCACAAAAAGTAACTGATTTAGTAGCCGAATTACATCATTATAAAAGTAACTAAATACCAGGGAAAGTAAGTACTGTGTTACTTTTTAAAAGAAAAAAAAAATATGACAAAGAAAAATAGCAGGTCCCTTCATTAATCCAGGGTCGCCACAGCAAAATGAACTGCCAACTTATCCAGCACGTTTTACACAGCGGATGCCCTTCCAGCTGCAACCCATCTCTGGGAAACATCCATTCACACTCATCCACTACGGACAATTTAGCCTACCCAATTCACCTGTACTGCATGTCTTTGGACTGTGGGGGAAACCGGAGCACCAGGAGGAAACCCACGCGAACGCAGGGAGAACCTGCAAACTCCACACAGAAGCGCCAACTGACCCAGCCGAGGCTCGAACCAGTGACCTTCTTGCTGTGAAGTGACAGCACTACCTACAGCGCCACTGCGTCACCTGCAAACTGTTTATTGAATAAAACACACACTAAATTAAATCATTATTTTAAAACTTTATTCACTATTATATATTATTATATTGTTACTGATGTAGGACAAATATCAAATGTAATATTTCAATTCAAATAATTTATATAGTGGAACAACAAATCATAAAACATTTTTTAGAACCAATAATATTTATTACAACTGGCCAGCAAGTATGTTTAAAAAATAAATTATGCTTCTTATGAAATCTAACACAAATAGAGTATAAATATTACAGTGGCATTATTATTTTTAGAGTATTATTTGGAGTATAATTTGTATACTTGTATAAAATATTGACATCTTTCCATGGTTGAAACACAGAATTTGCTGGATACTGTACACTACAGTGTGTTTCCTTCAACAAACTATTTCATGTTTTATTCTTGGTATAACTGTAGTAAATACCTTTCACATTCACTGCTATCACCGCAGAGTCAGTCTATGCTGTCTTCCACTGACGTCATATGGCCGAACACCTTCATTTACATCAAGCTGATGATAAGGAAATGAAATCATAAAGTACTTCATCAAAATATACTGACATGATTGACTTGTTTTGCTACTATTGATTATTTTTGCATGTTAGAGCAATGCTAAAGTTTTAGTTGCTTTAATACAGGGACTCTATCTATGCCATTTGAAAGAGCTACCTGTGCTTTTATCCAATCATCATCAGTTATGTGGTTGTCCCATACAGTACCTACACACAGTTAATCAGAGTATTGGCTTAATTGGGTCAGTATAGGAAAAAATCTGTCCAGTGTTTGGGGAAGTTACTTAAAATTAACTTAAATAAAAAAAAAAATAATAAATGTTACATTACTTTAAGAAAAGTAATAATTTACATTACTTTTTACATCTGAAAAGAAACCTTAGCAATCTTCAGCAAAGAACATTTTTAGTTCCCAGTTTTATTCAATTGAAAGGATAGTGGATCTATTTTAAGCAAGTGAGATGAGTGAATACAATCTCAAATTTACTATTCAACACTCAAATCTAAGCTAGAAAACACATTTGGGGTCTGATTTATAAAATTTGTGAAGAAACCTTTCTAAAAGTGAACATGCACCAGAATCTATTTTAATTTAGATTCTGGTAAGTGGTTGGATTAAGTCAATATTTAAGTTAAATGTGTTTACTTAGAGTTTACCTTCAGCTGTGCACATTCTGCCATCAAGTTTTTTTTTTGTTTATTTTTTTATAGGTCAGAACTTTTGCGAGGCCCCTACACTTTGGTTTTATTTTCACACAGGAAGACAGATGTCAGTCAATAAAACAACAAAACTTGTGTTATTTTTTGAACAAGTAACTGAAAAATAATGTGTAAATGTTACTTTATTATTAATTTGAAAAAAAAAAAAAAACTAAAATTACTTGTGATGGATTAAATCACCAACGCTGCTGTTGTTGATGTAAACAAACTAACTATCATTGGGAATTCCAGCCAACTGGATGACCGCAGACACCCAAGTTCTGCAATCATCCAGTTGGCTGGAATTCCCAACTTCTTATGGCTGTGCCCACTCGTCCCATTCTTCATCTCACACACCGCCACACTTATTGCATCCCAACTTCACCCCCGTCCCCTAGTGAGGAGACTGACATCTCCAAATCGTACCTCACTTGGCTTAATGTGGTGGTCAGTTCATGCCCGACTGCTCCTGTGTGTCTGCCTTGTCGGAGCACCACTGAGCTCAGACTGGCTGTTTTCTGATGCCCGCTGCAGTGAATAGGGAGCCAGATCGCCTGCTGAGTTTAGTCTCAGTGCCCTCAGATTGAGCGCTTCCATCCTGAGTTGGCAATTCAGCCCAGTTTATTTACTCATCTTTGGGCTAGAGGAGCACTGTTTCTTATTTACACCCTCAATTTGGAATTATAGAGCAAATAAATGTTATAACACTGGGTCAGCTGAGCATTTTGATTGAAAGACACGATTTTTGAACCAACTGGAGAAAAAAAAAAGAAAAAAAGAGGAAAAAAAGTGTTCACACAGACGTTTTCAATCTCAATCTTACATGGTTTTCAGCCCTCCAGATATGATCATCCTGGGGGAATCCAATCCTAAAGTGTGAAAAGCATATAGTATCTTGTACACAGACCTAATTTATGCCGTATAAATAAATACATAAATACTATTGCTAATACTACTACCACCACTACTACTACTACTACTACTACTACTACTACTACTACTACTACTAC
>CAIGQZ010032666.1:822328-837704 GCA_903798205.1 Danio tinwini
ACACACACACAGTCCAGAGAGCAGGGTCAACAGTTGAAGCCACTGATATCATGTATTACTTCTTCAATTCAACATTTACATTGTGACAAGGTTCTAAACCCAAAAAAGGAACCTGTGAAACTGTAAAATGGAGGTAAGCTGTGTGTCTGTGCTTTCTCTGTTCTCTGAAGTCCTGCCACTTCACTGTGAAATCTTGCAGTACTAAATCAAACTCTGCAGTCAATGCAAATGAGAAACTGTCTTAAATTAAAACTTAAAAGGATAGAGAGAAGAAAACCATCCATTAGAAATCATCTGTACCATCTCCAGACTTTGAAGATCTGTGAAAAAAAAAATCTGTCTTCAAATCACTTCTATCCAACACTGAAGGGGAAAAACTGATATGACCAACTTTCCTTAGTCCCTAAATCTTCTATATTCTTGAGAAGCAACGTCTACCCAATTTCACACAAATTAGCCTTTTTGACTGTGTTGTTGCAAAGTTTGCTTTGCACATTTTAAAATAAGACATTGAATCACTTTAAATAAATTTAAATAATTTTAAGGTTTGTTCATAGTAGATCTTAATCAGTAGGGCTGAATATGGAGTTCCCACACCCTCTGCAACTATAAGAGCTTCACCTCTTCTGGGAAGACTTTCCACATGGATTGGTTAAAATTTCCCTAAAATTAGCTCCAGTGATTGAAAGCCCATTTGTAAGATCAGACACTGATGTTGGATGAGAAGGCCTGACTCGCAGTCTCTGCATTCATTCATTCATTCAAATGGGTTGAGGTCAGGACTCCAGGCAGGTCCCTAAACATTAAATTTGCTCATTTATGTCTTTATGGACCTTGCTTTGTACACTGGTGTGCAGTTATGTGGGAGGACTAAGTGGCCATCTCCAAACTTTTCCCACAATGTTGGAAGTATGAAATTGTCCAAAATGTCTTGGTATGCTGAAGCATTAAGAATTCCTTTCACTGCAACTAAGAGGCCAAGCACAAACCATAATAAACAACCTGACACCTTAATTCACCTCCACCAAATTTTACACTGCAGACAATGCAGTCAGCAAATATGGTCCTCCTGGCAACCACCAAATCCAAACTTATCCATCAGATTACCAGACAGAGAAGTGTGATTGGTCACTCCAAAGAACTCATTTGAACTGCTTGAAAGTCCAGTAGCAGCCTGCTTTACACCACTGCATTCTATGCTTTGCATTGCACTTGGTGATGTAAAGCTTAGATGTAGCTGCCTGGCAAGTAAAACCCATTTCATGAAGCTCTCTATGCAACCCAGGCTCATTTTGAAAACATACCTCTATATACATTTTCAAGAGAGCACCAAATACCTCCCAGGAACTACATTTTTTGCAGTTTTTGTTTTTGCGAATCCACTAGAGGCCGATGTGTATGCTTCTCTCACAAGTGCCATTCAAGCCTGCTCTTTTCGTGTAAATCCACTAGAGGCCACTGTTGACTGACTGTTTGACTGACTGATCCACCCTCGTCCTCTCCTAAACCCAACCAATAGTATTTTCAGAAGCACTGATTGACTTGCCCACCTACTTCCCTAAACCCAAATTCAGAAAAAGAAAAGCCCTCGTCTAATTTTTACCACGTTTTTAGATTTTACTACATTCTCACCCTGTTATTTACTTGTTTATTAAACCCCGTTGTCGTGGTCAAGTACTCTCTGCGTCTCAAGTCCACCGACGTACATGGCGAGCTAACTAGACAAACTGGTAACAGCGGGAAAGCAGTCTATACATAGGCAAGCGGTCAGCTGATAAGCATGAAGAAGAACAGCATCATAAAAGCCATGAATCGTTCGTTTTAAAAAGGAAATGCAGCCATACGTACTTCTGGCTACATAATTTGCAATCTCCAGAAACGTATATACTGTAGAGCTATGTTTTCAGAATGAGCGCATGTTGTCTCTATGCCTTGTTCTTAAGCTAATCTAAAGGCCATATGAAGTTTAGACCTGTAGCTATTGACTCTGCAGAAAGCTGAAGTCTTCTGTGCACTGTGCGCCTCCGCATGAGCTGAGCCTGCTCTGTGATTTTACATGGTCTACCACTTCATGGCTTTCAGTTTCTGTTCTTCCTAATTGCTTCCAAGTTGTTATAATACCACTAGCAGTTGACTGTGGAATATTTAGCAGTGAGGACATTTTACAAATAGGCTTATTACACAGGTGGCAACCTATCACAGTACCACGCTTGAATTCACTGAGCTCCTGAGAGTGACCCGTTCTCTCAAATGTTTAGCTGCTGAATGGTTGTATTTGCTTAAATGTTCTTTTCTTTGCCAATCCAGGCCAGTCAGCATAAATATGGTTTAATTTTCCACAGAGGTACTGATAACGAAGGTCTCTGGAATTTAATACGTGTGTTAGTGGTTGCCTTGCTAATGCAAGTGTAATGTATACAGCAATATGGGCGCGGATCAGATATTTCTTTTTGGTGGACTCTTTTTTTCTGATAATTACTTATCACAATTCAAGTTCGGCAGGACAGTATATGTGTGTGCATGTGCGCTTGATAAATATTGCAGTATATTCAATTTGAACATTTTGTCATGTAAATTAGGGCTGTGCAATATGGACAAAAATATAATCCTATTGCAAATTTTTTTTAACAAATATTGTGATTGCGATTTTATTAGCAATTTTGGCAACTGTTTTTGCTTTTTCAAACAAGCTACATACATTCTAAATGTATTCAGTGCACAAGAAGTGCATACCAAAACATTTCTACAAAATTGTAGTAAAATTGGTCATTAAAACAAACTACATAAAATAAATGTGGTGATAGACACTTATTGCTCTTCACAAAGTCCCCTTGATGCTAAAGCCTATTTTAAACCTTCAGATCAATTTTCTCCAGTGTGATCTTCTGGGAAGAATGCGGTTTGCAAACATCGATTTTTCATTTCAAAGTTGTTATTAATATAGTGGACCGTTAAACTCATGTACGACTCTATTGTTCTGCTGAACCACATATATGTGGTCATGGCGAAGTATTTCACCTGCTTGAGCTCGTGTTCAACGTCCACCTTACACTCTCATACGTTTTGAGAATAGCAAATCGTGTGAAATGAGTGTGAGATGGCAGCTGGTATCTTTTATCAAGTGTTTGTATTAGTCTCTGGAAGCTGTCTTTACTGATGATGTGCGCAGACATCGTATCTTTGCATATAGTGATTGCGTCTGTATCTGATTTCTTTGTGCCATTTTGATCCTTTCTCATAAGGCATGGCGCTTGCAAATGCTTGAACAATGGACACTTGGTCAGTGTGTTCGGGCTGGCTTTGATATGTGCTTTTGTTTGTTTTGATGGACTTTGTCGACATGCATTGATCATGCAGTTTTTTATGACGCTGTTTTAAATCTGTTGTAACAGATTTGTAGTATTGATCCATTTCGTTGGAATAATTATTTTACAAGTCTTGCAACCTTGATCAAACCTTGCTCTGTGACACATCCTTTCTCCTGAATCCAAAATACTCTCAAATGACTTGCGTTAAATTTATCTTTGGCACCAAATAATTTTTATTTTGACCTGCATCCATATTTTATGCTATTTCATCCCGCTTGCCTATTCAGTTGTCCCGCTCAACTTCGTCGTGCGCGGAGTAGGCTGGTTAACATCTTTCTCCCGCTCAGCTTAGCTGTAATTGCCTGGTGTGCTGCATCAGCTCTGATTGGTTAACATATGAAAATCATGCACACAAGAACGTATTCTGAATAAATAAATGAATAGATAAAATTGCAGCCTTATGCGGTTTAGATGTTGCATGTGCTTAAATCGAGATTTTTTTTTCTACTGCGATAAATTGCACAGCCCTAATGTAAATGTAGTATTAATATGAAACAAACTAAATTACAAAAAAATACATACAATCTATAATAAATTACAAATAATAATAAAAACAACAAAAAACTTGCAAATGACTATTTAATGCTTAATATGTGTTCATATATAGTGAGTGCTTTCATTTATTTACAATAACGAAAGAAATCAGAGCGGCTAAGTATGTATAACATACAGTCAAACCCCATTTACCACAATGACTTTTTACTGTATCATATCTTCTAACAGTTCTGTGAAAACGATACAGAGAAGCTGTCAAACAGAATCCAAAACCCAACACGAGTAAGGCGCCTCTGGTCAACGGTTTGACCTCAGTGTGATCGCTGCAAATGACCAGCAATTTTGACCAAATGCGTGTTTAAAATGAAGCCTCGGAGCAGCATTCAGGACATCACTGAAGAAAGAGTTTAAAGGGGCATGATAGCAAATCAGAGCAGAACTTCTCGCTTGTCTGATTAGAAGAAGTGACGTTGCATGAGCTGCTGTGTTTACTCGCTTTACTTTGCTTGTTTCCGTGTCTGACTGTTTGTTCTGGAGCCTCTGGGGTTGTAAAGCTCTGCCGCTGTCACACGCTGGCATGTGTAAAGCCACAAATCTTCACTTTTCTATTCAGCAAAAAGAACATGTATAAATAGCAGTCTCTTTCTCTATCTCTGTGTTAATCTGCCTTGACCCAAGCGCACAATGTGAATAAAACGATCATCATTAGCAGACTTGTTCAGAGTTCAGTTGGGCTTGTTAGTCTTTAGACTGTTGTTAATCAATCTTTCTTAAAGAATCAGATCATCCAAAACAACATTTTGTCTTTGTTTTTATTTACATCATTTAAAACATGTTGGTACTTTTCTCAGGAATACAAAAGAAAGAAATAAAGTTGTCTTGAATTGAGAGCTCAAAATCTGTTACCACGAAATTAAAATTTGCTCTTCTTGTTTTTATATCTATATAGAAGTGCTTATTATAAATGTTGTATCGTTTGACCTCATAATCTTTTATCAAATACCGTAACCTTCCCTGCCCCCTCAAAATAACCTTTCTTCATATCTGGCCTTATGGAAGACCTTTCAGGAAAGGCTATTAGGGCATGTCTCATTTCCGCCATGCCTTCGTCCATTCCTCAATCTTCCTTTATTTCATCAGCAGCGTCCATCTTCCAATGATCCAATCATTTCCCAATGGACAAAATCATGCACCACACTACATATGCTTTTCTCATGCAAGTCTCAATAGAAGAAAAAAGGACAATCTTAACTTCAGTTTTATTGCAACTTTAAATAATTTGTCATCTAAAAGGTTGTTGAACTATAAAAAATTATAAAAAAGTTTTAGAAATCAAAACACCCTTTTAGTCTAAATACAGCTTATACTGAAGCCAATCTGCCTAAATGACAGGTTGTGGAATGAGCCACTTTTTAAAGTATTTAACATTAAACATTCAACAAGTATTCATAATTTTTGATTTAGTGGCTAAATTAAATCATTTGTACAATCTCATTTGTACATTTTAATACAGTTTGCTCATTCCCTAATGAGGGGTTGTGTTTGGGAACACACCTCCCTTTAAAAATCATACATTTTCATATAAATAAAATCATATGAATTCATATAAATTAGCTTGTCACTTGATGTGAACTTTGATGTGACTTAATTTACCAGAACTGAATCATGCTTGCAAACAAAGGGCCCTATTATACACAAAAAGGCAAAAAGGCGCAAGACATGTTTGGCGCAATTTTGTGTTGTTGTTGCTATTTTCAGACCAGCACAACCCTAATTTTCACATTTTGCACCACTATGTTTAAATAGCAAATCCATTTGTACCACTTTGTTGATGTTCCGGTCTAAAATAGAGGTGTGTTACGATGCATTGCTGGTGTGTTGCTATTTTGAGAAACTGAAATAGACTGTGCAATTGACCAGTTGAAAGCTGGTCTAAAGTCCAGCGCAGAGCACATTAGTTGTCCACCTATGCAGGTCCAAAACGTGTACACAATACTTAGTACACACAGGATGTACAGCAATACACAAACATCTTTACATATGAAAAAAATGTACAAAATTTTTATGTTACGAAATTTATGAAAATAAATTCTAAAAAACACTACCTACATGCATTCTTCATGTCGGGGGGCTTTTTTTCCGTTGTTCATGACAATTTGCATTTGTATAATGTTATTATTATTATTAGCAGTATTATTTATTATGTGCATATTTATATTTATTTAATAAAAACAAGTTTAGATTTGTCCACCTGTCGAGTTTTAGAGACATATGCACCACCGTATGGGGCATAAGAATAGCATGTGTGTTTGGATATAACTAAGTTGTTTGTCCACACTTCATTATTATTGCCCATTTATTCATTTGCTGGTAATTAGAACTGAATTTGGAAATAAAAAATTGAATATGTACGCTAATGGATGTTACAGATAAGCGAGTTTCCACCATTTCTTTATCAACAAAAGTAAAGGAGTAGCGTAAAAGTAAAAAGAAAGTACAGTAATGAGGCCAAATGGAGGAGGCTTGTTCTTTATTCTCACGCTGCAGATGGTCTGTTTACCTGTTTTCCCGCAAGTAAAGCATTCTGTTTTTCTAACTACAAAGTCCGCCATGTAAATATTGTGCCATGGTGTGACACAACTGACTCTTAAAGGGAATTGGGATGAGACTCTGATTGGTTTAATGCATGTTATGCCAGAACTCATTAAGAGAATAAGCAAAACCCTTTTAGACCATGTGCCAGGGCACAGTGTATTTTTACATCCTTAAAACGGCAAAAGTGGATTCGTACACACCTTTAATGCTTTTGTGCTATGCATTTTAGACTTTGCACCTAGATCACTAAAATAGAGCCCATAATCTGAATTTTCTTTTAGCTGTTCCAGGAAAATGCATGTGCATATGTCATTAAGCAACAGGAAGCTTGGGCTCACTACACCCTATCAAACACTGAAAGGTGTTTTCCCAGATTGTAAATTAAAGCTAATAATATTTTAAATAATGTTAAATTTCTTGCAAGAATCGATCATTTTGCTTCACAACACCTCAGTGTACCATCATGAACCACAGGGGCTGATTTAAACTTGTCTGTATGCATTTATTTTTTATCTCAAAACAAGTAACTATTGACTTGCATAATACAAGTCACCAAGGAAAACAGATTCAGCTAAAAATCTAATGTTCTACTAAAGAAAAAAAGTCACCACATATTGGACAGGCTAAGGGTGAATAAATTAACAACAAACTTTCATTTGTGGGTGAACTATTCGTCTAAGAAAGAGTGGATGAACTTGAAATGGGTCAGTAAGAGCATGATCCTTTTGTTTACTTTTTAAAAAATACAATTTATTATTATTTTTTTTATATCACTTTATTTTGTACTCAGCAGTGTCAGACACATACACACACTCATGTAGAAGATTTAGCAGTGTTTACATCCACACAGATGGCTCATAATTGAGAATTTTTATGTAGAACAAAATTAATCTGTAGAGTTGTTCTGATTACAATACTAGTATCAGTATCTGCAATACTGGCATCGCCATCTCTTTTATTTTTTAAATAAGGCATAGCTATGAGCTCTAGCTTACATAACACTGCAAACTGTAATTTTTGTTTTCCTTTGCTGTGCAAGAAGTTCTTTGAAGAAGAAATGGTATGAAAATGAAAATGTGCTAGCACTATGTTGGCAGTGTTTCCGACTGTAACCAACCAGCCAGTAAAAGGGTGACATATCTAATTTACTATGCTGCAATTTCAAGAGATGGCACAAATATTAACAACATTGACATGAGTAACTTAATAAAGCAATTGAAGACACGTCATTCTGCCTAGGTAACCATGGAAACAATTTTCATTCTTTTTTCAAATATTTCTCAAATGCTGTCACAGAGCAAAGATTTAGTCTTTGCCATGATGATAGTACATAATATATTTGTACAACTGTGCACCCGTTTACACCGATCCACCGATGCACGTTCACGCGGGCCGCGGATACATGGACACAAGTGACAACGCTAAAAACAAATGCTCAATCAAAACTTTTTAAAATCCTGAATCGATATTGCAGTTATTTTTGCATGCTGGAGGAAGAATGACACCATGGCTGAAGTATTTCTTTTAGACAGATAATGTAATGTTTTAAAACTATTTTACTCTCACAAAGCTTATGTAGATTTGGTTGTTACGAATGGGTTATATGCACAAAAGTGTTGTTCACCAAATGAAATCTTCCGATGAACGATTGATGTGACTATTTTCAGTTTCATAAGGTACCTTTCACAGCATTGGTAATGTAGATTTTAATTTAGTTTAACAACAAAACATAAGTAAATAGTTATAATTCGTCTAGCCTGCTTTACTGAGGTTAAGTTGGTTTTAAATTCACATCACATTGGTTTATTTTTAAACAATGACAACCTGTAACATATAACTATATTGTTTACCATGTAAATATGGCTTAGTAATAAGTGTAATTATTGCAGCCCGCTGGCCAATCACTAAGCATACAGCAGTTGCTTTAGGACAAAGCGTGTGAGAGAGTGAGACTGATGAGAGAGTGATAAAAAGTTTTGCCTGCTAACTACATAACTGAAAGTGTGTAAGGCATAATACAGTATTTCGTTCAGAATTGTAGTATTATAAAGTAATATAAAGTGTTCTAACTGGCGAATGACATGAGCTAGTGGGTTTCTGTCATCTTTATTGTGTGTGTTCGCGATTTCAGGAGGCGTGGCTTTGGACCACAGGGAAAGGATTGTATTTGAAAGATATTATACTAACCGGTTAGCATTTAGGCAGATCACCTTCTTTTATCTGAGAAATAAGTTACGAAATATGCTAAATAGGGCTGTGCAATTAATTGAAATCGAATCTAGTATCTGAAACAATTTAAAATGTTGCCATTAGCTAAACGCAAGAGGCTGCGATATGACATATATATTATTTAACTTCCCCCGCTCAGAGCAAATGCATGATTGTCGTCTGTGTGTCACAGCCTTACTAGCCAATTGAGTGACCACACTTTCGTTCTGCCCAATCAGAATTGCGCAACCAAACTATGTGGAACACTTACAATAACAAACAGGAAAGCGCAAATGGCTATATGAGAAGCGTCTTGCTAAAAAGCAGGGGCGTAGATTTAGCATGGGGGACCAACAATTGTAATGTCCCCCTAAATGTTTTGGAATGAGCCCCCACATCCTCCGCTCGTTCTACACCTGCACCGTGGAGAGCATCCTCACTGGCTGCATCACCACCTGGTACGGGAACAGCACCAGCAGCAATCGCAAAGGTCTACATAGGATTGTGCGAACTGCTGGACCTGTAGTAGGAGGTGAGCTTCCCTCCCTCCAGGACATCTACACCAGGAGGTGCATGAGGAAAGCCAAGAGAATCATCAGCGACTCCAGCCACCCAAGCCATAGACTTTTCTCTCTGCTACCCTCAGGCAGACTGTTCCGCAGCATTCGGTCACGCACCAGCCGACTGAAGGAAAGTTTCTTCCTCAGACTATCAGGCTGATGAACACTTAACACACCCCACACAAACTCTCCCATACCCCACACTGCACACCATAAAGATGTAGCATGCATTGCACTTTAACCAATCCATACTTAAACAATACTGCCTACAACTATGTGTACACCTATCCATTGTACGCATCACTGTCAACATTGCCAAATTTACACGGTCTTGTTTTTTTGTGAGTATGTTGTTGTATTTTGCACTGTCTGTATTTTACTGTCGCTGTATTTGCACTGTCTGTATTTTGCACTGTCTGTATTTTGCACCGTCGTTGTATTTGCACTGTCTGTTTTTTGCACTGTTGTTGTATTTGCACTATCTGTATTTTCCACTGTCTGGAGCCAGCACCTAAGCTTTTCACTCATCATAGCACACGTGCTGCTGATGATGTGACAATAAAAGTGATTTGATTTGATAATAATTTAATTCACTTAAAAAAATGGTGCTGTCAATATTAACCTAGACATGTTAACCTAGAAAGGCTGTGTCTTTCCCTGCTGTCATGTGAGAGGCTGTAGCTGCGTTCAGAAAAGCAGCGCCAAAACAGCACAGGTGAATTTCCCATGCAAGAATGAGGTGTGTGAGGTGTGACACACACAGGTGAGGGTGGCGGCAGCAAAAATGGACATAAAGAGCTTTTTTTTAACAAAAAGTGTAAGTCATATAAACTCAAGTTTGCTACTGAATAAGTCCATCATAATAATTGCGTTAATGCTCGTGTTTTCCCTGCTTTAATGCACAGTCTGTCGTTATAGCAGGCTGATAAAGTCTGTGAATAATATGCTCTGAAAACTAACTGCAAAATAAACAGCTAAATGCAAAAGTATATGATCCCTGCCTGCCAGTTCTCCTGATATTTGAGTAACATGTGCAATTTCGGTTGAAACAGTTTGTCAGAAAAACTACAGCCTGTGCTCCATCTTTTATTAATACTTATATATAAGAGCTGTTTCATTTGCACTATGGCTAAAATAAATGGAAGTCTTTATTAAACTTTCTCTTTATCAGTTAATAAACATTCTTTAAACATTAAACTGTCAGGCCTGTAGCCAGCTTTTTGAATGGCTTATTTTTGCAGTTATTTGCCTTATTTTCTTTTTAATTATGGAGGTATAAATATTGCATTTTAGTGAAATTTTAAGAACAATTTTTTTACTGGATTTGCTCATCGGATGGTTATTATAACCACACTTTTTGATGTACCAAAATATATTTTATACCATTTTGTCAAATTGCTTATCACACTCTTTTCCTATTTTAAGTGTTTATTTACAAATGTGCATTTAAACTGTAAGCTTTATATTACAGTTTTATAAAAATAATGAAAATTTATAATAAACAAATATGAAAATATACTTATTTTTAAAATACAAATTCATTACAATTTTAGAGATGTTTGTTAATATAAGTTAATATCTTTTAAGTTCCTTTTTTAACTAACACTCACTGCATTTTAGCAGTATGAAGCGAAAATACAGATTATTGAATTATTGACTTGACTACAAAATTAAATTGCAAATCAAATCAAAATCACAATATCTGTCCAAAAAAAAAAAAAAAAAATTGCAATTAGATATTTTCTCTAAATTGCACAGCCCTAATGCTATCCATCTCAGATGCGGATAACTGTAATGCTATGTTCGCTGGTTGCCCAGCATCCTCTATTAAAAACCTTCAGCTAGTACAAAATGCAGCTGCCGGAGTTCTTTCATTCAGTCATTTTCTTTTTGGCTTATTCCCTATATTAATCTGGGGTCGCCACAGCGGAATGAACCGCCAACTTATCCAGCACATGTTTTACGCAGTGGATGCCCTTCCAGCTGCAACTCATCACTGGGAAACACACACATACACTACGAACAATTTAGCTTACCAAATTCACCTGTACTGCATGCCTTTGGACTGTGGGGGAAACCGGAGCACCCGGAGGAAACCCATGCAAACGCAGGGAGAACATGCAAACGCCACACAGAAATGCCAACTGACCCATCCCAGCTGAGGTTCGAACCAGCAACCTTCTCACTGTTAGGCGACAGCACTACCTACTGCGTCACCGCGTCGCTCCTAGAGTTCTTACCAGGTCTAGAAATTATGATCATATCACCCCAATTTTATCCTCCTTACACTGGCTGCCTGTTAAGTTTTATATTGATTTTAAAATATTACTTCTTACCTATAAGCTTTAAATAATCTAGCTCCTGTTTATCTAACCAACCTCCTGTCTCGCTACAATCCAACCCGCTCTCTAAGATCTCAGAACTCAGGGCTTCTGGTATCTAGAATAGCAAAGTCAAGTAAAGAAGGTTGAGCCTTCTCATGTACGGCTCCTAAATTCTGGAATAGCCTTCCTGATAATGTCCAAGGCTCAGACACACTCTCTCAGTTCAAAACTAGATTAAAGACCTATCTTTTTAGTAAAGCATACACTCAATGCATCACATACAGTAGCAATATGTTGCATGAATGTGCTCCTCACATCTCGTTTATATACACTATGAACAGCAGCTAAACTAATTTTTCTTTACATTCTCTATTTCCACCTGTAGATACTGCAGTGCCACTGATGCGATCCAAGACCTGTGAAGAGATGATCCCAAGGTTTCCACGATCCCGGACCAGGCAGTATCCTGAGCAGCTGCTGTGGTGGTCATGGAGGAGTAGAGAGCATGGGTCTGATTCCAGTGAGACTCCAGGGACAGGCGAGTCTTCACTGACGTCCAGCATTCTCCAACCTCCGGTGCCTAGACTGCAGCTCTGCACAAGACGTTTGGCCATAGGAGAAATGGTCGTGCCCAACTGAGCCTGGTTTCTCTAGAGGTCTTTTATCCTTTACTTTCGCCAATTGGTGAAGTTTTTTCCTTGCCGCTGTCGCCACTGGCTTGCATAGTCCGGACTTATAGAGCTGCGTATCGATGGGTTGCTCGTCAGTGTTTGGACTGAACTGAACTGAACTAAACTGAACAATGTAAACTCTGAAAACTGAACTGACACGGTTTCAATTCACTATGATTCACAATTCACATCTTCTATGTGCAGCTGCTTTGACAGTCTACATTGTAAAAGTGCTATACAAATAGAGATGAATTGCATTGAATTGAATCACCTTCTGCACCTTGAACTAGTTTAATTAGGTTAACTAGGCAAGTTAGGTAATTAAGCAATGTATTGGACAACAGTGGTTTCTTCTGTAGCCAATCGAAAATAATACTTTCTTAAGGAGGGGCTACTTATATTGACTTTAAAATGGTTCTATAGCCTTAATAATTTAAAAAGATGACAGGAAATACAGAGAAAATTTACTTTCTATGTTAAACATCACTTGAGAAATATTAGAAAAAAAAATAAAAACATCACATGAGGGCAAATAATTGTGCCCTATGTATGTACTGTAGATATGTAACAACATGACTGTGAGTAAATGCAAATATATGCATAAAACATAATTCTAAAAGTGCTGTTAACTTTAATGTTCACCGGATGTTGGAAACAACCAAAGAAATCCAAATATGCAAAGAAAACAAAACGTATTCATTTACAAATTAAGTTTTGTGTAATACAAATAATGGATGCAGGGAAAAAGTATTGAACACATGAAGGGAGGTGTAGAAAGGCAGTAAAAGCCCAGATAGCAGCTGAAATCTTTCAGTAGTTATTAAGCAACCCGCTGCCCTTCCTCATTGTAAATGAATATCAGTTGCTTCAGTCCAAAACCTACATTAGCAGGATGATGAAGATGAAACTAGGGTGGACCTTTTAGCAAAACAATGATCCAAAACACAGCCAAGGAAACTCTCAAATGTGTTCAGATAAAGAAAAGCAAGCTGTGGAATGGCCCAGCCAATCACCTGACCTGAATCCAATAGAAAATACAAAATAAAGGTTTGATTTGAATAGAGGAGACAAACAGAACCAACATGATTTTTACACTCTGTTGAAGTCTGTGAAAAACTCACACCTGAGCAATGCATGTGACTTTATTCTCCATGTGAGAGTCCTCTTTAAGCTGCCATCACCAAAAACAAACTTTTATATAAAGTAGTAAATGCATTTTAGTAGTTCAGTACTTCATCCTTGTGTCATTTTATTGTTAATTATAACCTTTATTTATATTTTAATAAAAGTACAAAAAAACATGACATGTTGAATACTTTTCCCCGCTATTGTATCTCTCTTCATTTCTCTGTCCATTAAGGATTGAGAAATACTGTTTAAATCTGACAAGCTAGTGACCGACAAATGCAGTCCTGCTAATTTAGCTCAGAATCCTTTAGTGCAAATCACTTAACAAAATTTCCCCCCAATTTCATTTCCGCGCATGCATCTGCTTCGACTAACCTGCCAAGAGTTGTGCTCAAAAATGCAAATCCTTTACCACTATCGTTTGCTCGCACACACATGCGGGGAAAAAAAACAAACAGCTAAACCGTTCAAAGAGCCTGAACTCCGAGTGATTTCACGAGCGCAAACAGCAGAAAATAATCGTGTTATTGACTGAACACTCCTTTTCCTATCAGCCAGCAATACCTGTAATCTGAAAAATAAATAAACAAAAAAAAAAACATAAACAAGTGCTCCCAAAATGCTTAGACCTTTGCGAACGCGTCAGAAATATCACCTTTGAAAGTCAACAACACAAAGAACGCAAGGCTTTCTGAATGTAATTTATTTGCCTGCATAATGAGATTATATTTTGGTGTGAAACCAATTTTGCGCAAATTAAATCTTAATATTGTGCAGTGGCAGGGGTGTTGACACGAGGTTATTTTATTCACTATTGAGCATGACAGCCAGTAAATTCTCTGTGCTGTTGACTGTCCCTCGTGTTTAGTTGAAAATCTTTCAGAGACCTTCAAAACAGCTTTAAACACGGCTGCTGTGAAAAAAACAAAAAACAATATTGTTCTGTTATGCAGTAAAAAAACTGCACATAATTAGTGAGGACCATGGCCATATTACCTGTAGAGTCCAGTGTATTACAATTCATTAATAGCTATAATATATTAAACAATTATCAATGATAAAATAAGTGAGTGACAAAGTTTAATTACTTATTTATATTATTTAATTTAAATAACTCATTTATTTTTCTTTGGCGTAGTCACTTTATTCATCAGGGGTCACCACAGCAGAATGAATTGCCAATTTACCCAGCATATGTTTTAGACAGCGGATGCCTTTCCAGCAGCAACCCAGTACTGGAAAATACCAATACACTCTCACACTATAGCCAATTTAGTTTATTCAATTCACCTATAGTGCATGTCTTTGGACTGTGAGGGAAACCGGAGGAAAAAGGATTTCCTCTGCACTCAGAGGAAATCCTGCAAACATGGGGAGAACTCCACACAGAAATGCCGACTGGCCCAGCTAGGCCCCTAACCAGCGACTTTCTTGCTGTAAGGCATTTAATATAATATAAAATACAAAATATGTATAGATCTGCGAGACTATAAAACACCAAATCACTACAGACAAAAAAAAAAAAAAAAAAAAAACTATGACTATGGGCCGAATTATAATATTTATATAAATAAAATATTAACAATTCACTAAACGAAATGCATTTGATTACATTGACTTGAAATTGCAATACACTTATTGTTTGACAATGTTTTGTTAATTTATAACATTAGGGTTAGGTTTCAGGACAAATTATTATTAATAATAATGCTTACTATTATTACATAATATTTAATATAATATAAATAATTATGAATTATGTTAGTTAAACTGTTTGGTATTTATGCAACATATATATTTTCTATATTAAATTGTGCACTGACTGTAAGAGAAATCAGCTATTGATGGTTTAATTAAATATTAATGTAAACATAATTCTGTTTAAAAAAAATACAAATAGCAGGGTTAGAACACTGATACACTATCATCAAAAAACCCTTGCAATAGTTTTGCTTTTTTAACAGCCCTATTTACTAATATATTATATTATATTATATTATATTATATTATATTATATTATATTATAT
>CAIGQZ010032666.1:847811-869210 GCA_903798205.1 Danio tinwini
ATATATATATATATATATATATAGGGCTACACAGTGGCACAGTGGGTAGCACAATTGCCTCACAGCAAGAAGGTCGCTGGTTTGAGCCTCGGCTGGGTCACTTGGCATTTCTGTGTGGAGTTTGCATTTTCTCGGAGCATGTTGGGTGCTCCAGTTTCCCCCACAAGTCCATAGACATGTGGTATAGGTGAATTGGGTAGGCTAAATTGTTCATAGTCTATGTGTGTGAATGAGTGTGTATGGATGTTTCCCAGTGATGGGTTGCAGCTGGAAAGGCATACACTGTGTAAAACATATGCTGGGTAAGTTAATGGTTCATTACGCTGTGTGGCGACCCCAGAATAATAAAGGAACTAAGCCGAATATATATTTTTTTCCTAATTCTGATGCTCAGTTTGTCCTTTAGTGGATCATCTTGACCATGACTACATGTCTGGCGTGTAACCATATACCATATTAGAATTTCAGTAATTGAGTTTCCAGCTTGTAAAAAGCATTTGTGCCCATGTAGGCCTCCTAATTACTTGTGAACTGGACGTTTTCTGAAAGCTACAATTTGCACCACATGACTGCTCCACCACAAAAAAAAAAAAAAAATGGCGGCACTTTAAGTAGTAGGAGTTATTTATTTGATTTAAAGAAAAAATGTTACTGCCTTTTGCCAATGTAAATGTCTTCACAAAGAAGTAATGTGAACATAACTGATGGAGGACAGTACAGAGTTGCATGTGGGTTCAGTTTGCAGGCTGTTCCAGAAACTAATAATTCCCAGTCAAAGAAGTAAACAGAGCCAAGCTGTATGTCACATGACATCATCTTGAAATTATGGTTAGTTAAAACATGTTATGAATGCAGCATAAATCCACTTAGTTGCTACCATGTGATTGGCTGATTGGACAAATGATTTAGCAAGCAGTTGGACAGACATAATATACCTACACTGTAAAAAAATGATTAGATACTTGACTTTTGAGTGCACCTATTGTTTAATAAGTTGACTTTACTTATAGAAGAGAGTAAACCCATTGTAATGGATCTATAAAGTTGACTTAGTGGTGAGCAGAGCGACCAGAAGGGGTGCCTGGTCTGTCGGCGATCTGGGGCCGTCATTTACAAGGGGCGTCAGCTTCAATGTTTCCCATTCACTTTGAATGGGTGACGTCAGGTATTGCCGAACTGCATTGTGGATCCATCAGCGCCATTTCAATGGCGTTGATAGCTGCAGAAGTTGGGTTTTCAACTTTTCAAGTGCCGACGGAAGCGACAGCCAATCAGATCGCTGTATGCAAATACACCAGCCGATTGCTGACTAATTACATTGGTTGATGCTGCTGTGACAATCGCATCATCCCCAACTTCAGACACGCGCTCTGTCAAGCGTTGACGCTGAAGCCACGTGTGACTGGGGTGTTACAGATTGTACCAATCACCTGAGGACTAGGGGAAGGGGTTGAAATTCCGGGAGAAATGACAAACAGGGAGGTGGGTCTGAAATACGGGAGACTCCCGGGAAAAACGGGAGTGTTGGCAGGTATGCAGACGCGCACATTTGCATGTTATTTAAAATAAAACTATTTAGATGCCGCTCTGTGGCGGAGCAGAAATATGAACAATCTCTTAAGACGTGGCTGGGTGCCCCGAACAGCTGCCGACTTGCGGCGCCGATGTGTGTACCCTGATAGAAACCTATGTTTTGAATTCTGAAAAGCACCAAGTGGCGATTCTGGTGTGACCCCCTTAATTCTTGCAATGTTTTTTGAGATGATAAAATGCTGATTTAGTTACTGCTTTGAGATGACTACTGAAACTCATATCTGACTCCAGAATAACACCAAGATTCTTGACCTAATTGTTTTGTTGTTTGACACCTAAAGCTAAGGTACACATTCACCTTGAGAACCTCATCTCTGTTCCTAAAGGCAATGACTTTAGTTTTCTCTTTGTTTAACTGAAGAAAGTTCATTTACATAATAATGTTTGTTAATTTAATTAATATTTTTTTCTAACTTTTAAAAATCCAGTTCAACTTTAAAAGCAGCATGTTTACTCACTTTAAAAAAATGAAAAGTCAACTAATCGCTTTTTACAGTAAGTGGCCTGTGTAAAGATATGGCGATTCTAGCCATCAAGACATGCTTTAAGTGCATTTGTCAAAAAAATCATATACATTGTTGTCACTTTGTATGTTTAAAAACAAGGCCACCTGTCAGCAATCTGATGCAGAGTTGATGAGGACTACTGGCAGGGGAGTGTTTAGAAAGCTTCTCAGTGCATTTTGTCAGCCTCTAGGGTAATTTCTGCAAGGACAAGTAAACTACGGGTCAGTTTGAACAGAAAGCACTCAGAATGATATCACGGCAAACATGAAGATGACTTCAAACACAGAATACTAATGGCACCATAAGGCCAAGCCCACAGTTATCCATCCATGCCACTTCCTGGCACTCACAGAGCCCTTATCTGCTTTAAGAGTGTTTGTGTTCTTGACATTCACCACGGATAATACACTGAACAAAGTCTTGTAAATATTCCTCCAAATCTTCTGTACAGTCACGCATGTTTTACATAGAAAAACTATGGAATACAGTAATGGACCTCCTGTGCTTGCATTTCCTTTAAAAGAGAATTCAGTTTTAAAGCTTAAACTTGATGCACCAGGGCTTGACGCTTACCTTTTTCAGAAGGAGCACATGCGCTCCCAAGTAAAAAACTTTAGAAGCACATTAAAGAATTTTAGTAGGCCAGTGAAAATATATGAAATAAATAATGTTTCTGCCTAATAAATGTACACAAGGAGATCTTTAGAAGCAAAGCAGTTTCATGCATTTGCATACAAGTACAATATGTTTTATTTTACTGTGACAACAGCTTAAAAAGTGTTTAAGATTTATTTATAATTTAAGCTGTATAAAGTTTAGCTACAGTAGCAGTCCACAGCAGGACTGGGATCAAACTGCTCTAATGAAGGCCTCTCTAAACTGATATGAATAAAGCCTAGGCAGCTTCCTGTTGTATTTTTTTATCCAGTTTCTGGATAAAAGCTGAAAAAATATCTTTCACACTGGGCACCAGAAATAGGGAGTTATTATTAAATTATAGTTCAATTAATAAAAATGTGCAGAATGGTTAGTGCAGGGCGTCATGGTGGTGCCATGCACGATCGCCTCACAGCAAGAAGGTCACTGGTTTGAACCTCAGTCGGCTGGGTCAGTTGGTGTTTCTGTGTGGAGTTAGCATGTTCTCCCTGTGTTGGCGTGGGTTTCCTCTGGGTGCTCCTGTTTCCCCACAGTCAAAACACATGTGCTATAGGGGAATTGATTAACTAAATTGGCCATAGTGTGTATGTGTGATTGCCGGAGTGTATGGGTGTTTCCCAGTGTTGGGTTGTGGCTGAAGGGGCATCCGCCATGTCATAAAGCATAAATCATCTCAGACTGGTTTCTTGAACATGACAATGAGTTCACAGTACTCAAATGGCCTCCACAGTTACCAGATCTCAATCCATTATTTGCATTATGAATGTGCAGTCGACAAATCTGCAGCAACTGCATGATGTTATGTCAATATAAACCAAAATCTCTGAGGAATATTTCCAGTACCTTGTTGAATCCATACCATGAAGGATTAAGGCAGTTATGAAGATAAAAGGGGGTCCAATCCGGTACTAATAAAGTATACCTAATAAATATCAAACCTTGACCCCAAAAATGTGATAAGCACCCAACTGTGACTTCTGTGTAGCATCAGCCCTAATTTGTTAAACAACACAGTCAAAACAATAATAAGCATAACATAAATTCCAAGATTTTAAAGCGGTTGTACAATGAGACTAACACAACACTTTTATGATTTGAAAAATATGAAAAAATATAAAAGTTATTCCTTCATTCTCTGATAGATGGTCTGGATTTCTGATGCTTTGAAGTTGGGGAATAAATATGCGAAGCTGACGTGATATCATTAATGACAACCCGAGTCTTGTCTATCAAACAAAATCCAGCTTATATCGAAGCAGTGTGTTTTTTTTTTCAATGAAAGAAGGTGCTAATTTTGTTTTCCCTTTTAAAGCTAAAGGAATCATGGCAGCCAATTTCAGGGGGTGTGTGCGTCCTTTAAAGGTATGAAAAGCCCAGAGTAAAGCAGTCATTTAGATTCTTGGACCCCATAATCTGTTAGATGAAGTGATCTGCGTCTATTCTCCATGTTGTTATTTAACATGAAGCTGCTTTGATTTTAGAGCTTTAATTATGGAGGTATAGAGATGTTCAGAGGTCACGATGAGAGAGCAGAGTGGTGGCGCTAATAAGGTACGGGATTCACTTGCTGCTGCTGATTTACTCTAAATAAAGTGTCGTAGAGCAGACCACATGCAAATTAAGCCAACTAAATCTGTGTGATCTATAAACAAATCCATTCCTTTAGCCACAGCCAGAAAGATAGAGCAAAACCATACAGACATATTCTCTTGTAGTCAATATCAATAAGAAATGTTTCAGCTCAAATAACGTTTATTTCAATAAAGAAATATTTATATTAACCCAAAAACTTAAATTCAGACATTAAATGGTTTTGACTTATCTAAGGTCTTGATCACAATTTTCATTCATCTTGTTAAATTACATTATGAAAGAAATACATGTTGAGCAAATGATGACATATGTCTTCATTTAATCTACAGCTAAGTCTGCATGATATTGGAAAAATCTGGCATATTTTCCAATATTTTATTTTTCTGCGATGTATATTGCGATATGAATATCATTTCACCAGATGATTTGAATAGCTCTATTTGAAAATATTTCATTCATTAGATCGACTGGGCTGATCAAGCCTTTATCTATGCAGTGCAACTAAGTCTAACAGTAGTGAAATATAGAAATTGAACAATCAAATGTAATTAACATGGTTATTATCAAAATAAGTTATACAATTAAAATAAAATAATATTTAATAATATATTTATCCTTTAATCTTTAATAGTCAAATGGTGTGATGTAACTATTGTGGATACTCGGATTGCAATATCAATGCTCAGACGATATATTGTTTAGCCCCATCTACAACAAACAAAATTTATCATGTGTTCTTCACTTGACTTCATGTCACAATGCTAGCTAGTTATATTACTATGATCAATCGCAAGTTTTTTCCATATACTTTACATCTCAAGTTCAATGTGACCCAGTTCTGATGTTCCTTGTTAATGTAAACAAATCAGATGTTTCTTGATTGTGTAAATAGGGGAAAAAAATGCACGCAATCTAATATTTCAATTATATATGGAAATAAATTGGAAACAATTCAA
Source organism: Danio tinwini (assembly GCA_903798205.1). Taxonomy (NCBI): domain Eukaryota; kingdom Metazoa; phylum Chordata; class Actinopteri; order Cypriniformes; family Danionidae; genus Danio; species Danio tinwini. Next base: position 853,117 of record CAIGQZ010032666.1, read on the forward strand.
ATATATACAAAACCGACTCTAATGTAAACAGGTAGATCAGATTTTTGTCATATAGTCTGCAGTTATAAATGATATACAATCACCGGCCACTTTATTAGGTACACCTTACTAGTACCAGGAACAATACTAGGCCTTTAGAACTGCCTTAATCTTTTATGGCAGTGGTTCTCAAACTGTGATGCGTGTACCACTAGTGGTACGTGGAATTCCTTCTCGTGGTATGCAGAGGAATCAAATATGTCATATGCACATGCTACATTTATTTAAAAATGTATCAAAAATGGTTTATATAAAAATATGACATATAGCCTATATTTATGAGCTCCAGGCAATATTTCCAGGTGTTGATAAATAGGCTACTATATGTTAATACTTTACATATGAGTACAGGAGTTGTTTTTTTTTTACTTTTTAAGAACAGTAACCTACCATTTTTAACTGTTAAAAGCACATTTTAATTTAAATGTTGACATTTTTATCTATTTTTTGTTTAGTTTTTTTACATATAAGCACAATACAGTGTTAATGTTCAAACTAATTATAATGTTTAAAGTGGGTGACAATAATAAATATTCTTAATAATAGGAATTAATCTGCCTCGTTTTTGAACTGTACAGAGCTGTAGCTGCTTTACTGGGCCTACGCTACTTTATTTCAATACTGCTCATTATGGTGGTACTTGCAGAGACAACTTTTTTCTGAGGTGGTACTTGATGAAAAAGTTTGAGAACCACTGTTTTATGGTATAGATTCAACTAGGTACTAGAAATATTCCTCAGAGATTTTGGTCCACAGTTGCTGCAGATTTGTCAGCTGCACATTGATGATGCGAATCTCCCGTTCCACCACATCCTAAAAGTGCTCTATTGGATTGTGATCTGGTAACTGTGGAGGCCATATGAGTACAGTGAACTCATTTTCATGTTCAAGAAAACAGTCTGAGATGATTCATGCTTTATGACACGGCGCGTTATTCTGCTGGAAGTAGCCAACAGAAGATAGGAACACTGTGATCCTAAAGGGATGGACATGGTCTGCAACAATACTCAGGTAGGCTGTGCCGTTGACACGAATCTCAATTGGTACTAATGGGCCCAAAGTGTGCCAATAAAATATCCTCCACACCATTACGCCACCACCACCACCACCACCATTAGTTTAATATTTTTTTTGTTGAAATTTTGAGATGATGATTATTTTTCTTTTCTTTTTTGATGAAAAATTCATTATTAATCTATTTAATTATTTGAATTAAAAAATACAATTGTTATTATTTCTTATAAAAAATATCCTTCAAATGTGAGTATTAACATAACTTCTAAAAAATAAATAAATAAATTACATTATCATTCATTTATTCACGATTAAAACATTTACGCAAAATTAGGCATTAACTTTCTTAAATAGTTCACCCACAAACACACAACAATGAAATGTTGACAATTGTTCTCAAGTAGGCATGGGCCAGTATAAGATTCTGTTGGTATGATAACCTTGGATAAAAATATCACAGTATTATGATTACTGCTCAAAAATGTTAAATGTCTGAGTAAAAAACAAAAACTTTTTTCCCTTTTGAACACAATATAATTTTATTTTAAGAAACATTTAAAAATTTGGAAGAGTAAACTTGTCAAGTTAAATGAATCATGGACTTATGTCTTAATTTGTTTCAAAAACTTGATTTTTTTACAATTTAAAACAGCATCTTTAGATATCTTTTCTGCTAAAGATACTGTTTGTCCTAAAAAACAAAACAAAAAAAAACGTCAATAAAAAATCGTAAACATACCTTAGGAACGGTATTGCAGAAAATTTTGACGGTTTTAAAACCTTGACTTTTCCAAACCGCGGTAAACCTTCAAAAACAGTTATCGTCCCATGTCTATTCTCAAGTCTTCCAAACCCGGTCTAGCTTCTTTTCTCTGTTGCACATAAAATCTTGAGAATATTTTAAAGAATATAAAACAAAACAGTCCCCAAATGATCCCTATAGGTTCACTTTAACTGGGCCTCACTTTTGTATACTAGGACGTATAGGCTCTGTTTGTTTTTTTTTATCTGCAATATATAAGCCAGGGTTGTGAGAAGCCCAAATACATATTGCACTTGCTCTATTTTAAGGCCTGATTCTGTGTTGCTTGGTGACTGGGAATAAATATGGCCTCAACATTCCTACCCTGAAACACAGCCAGGATATGATTGCTGTACCTTGCAGGCATTTGGCCTTTTATAGGAGGTCAGGATTTTTGCCAGTAGTGTTAACTGTGGAGTCAATAGAGAAACACAGTGTTTTGGAGGTGCTTGTGAATGACCGTGCCTTTAGATTCTGGCCAGGAAAACACTTCTATTGACTTACAGACCACTGGCTTAACAGAGGCCCCAATAGACAGTTTTGTTTAACTACAGTCGACTAGGATGTACCAAAGCCGCTAATGTTACTTTTAATTCTGCAGCTCAATAAAATGCTGCTTTCTGACAAAAGAGAGAAGACTCTGGAGTGACAGAGTACCCTAAAGCTAGAGTCACGAAAAAAGTGTAACCTTCACAAAAAAGAAAACCTGTGAGAAAAATGTTCACATAAAAGTGAGCAAATTTAAATTGGAACTAAAGAAAAGCTATGCTAATATATGCTAACGAGAAACGATTTTTACTTCGATCTTCTACATTACAATTGTCTTTATATAATTAAAATATCCTACACGTTTCCTCCTCATTACAAACACAACATTTATTTTATGACGCTTCAAAAACAGTTTGTGTCATATATCAAAGAATTAGCCCCGCCCACTGCCATTTAGTAGCTTAATGACTGACGATTACAATCATTGGAGCTGGCTATACTGGATAACTGATGACAACAGGACAAATTGCAGAGCAAACAAATATTGGTTTGACTCATTCTGTTTAAAGAGCTTGTTTGCGCATCTTTGTGCAGACTTCAGAGGGATACCAGTGTGAGGAAAATGGTTTATTTAGCAATTTTCCTGGATTGTAATGGAGGATTATATGTTTGTTTTGAGCAAATGACTGCAAAACGTTTATTTTCATGCAACATGAAGGAGCAGCTAAAATGTTTTGTGGTATATAACAGTACCAGGCTCATTGGAAATACTTGCCTCATTCTACATTTTTGCATAGCGTAAAAAAATACGTTGCTCTGAGTACGTTTTGCTTCACATTTCAGATGACAAATCCACTAGAGGGCACTGTCTATATTTTTTTGTGAATCTAAAATACATTACTAAGGATATGTTTTTATATATATATTTCAGAAACTAAATGTTTTTAAATAAGACACATTTTTACTTCATAAAATTACAAGAATAATGCAAAAGAATAATGCTAAATGTATTTGATTATGAAAGTTGTTTTGTGGTATTTATTTGACACAAAAATTGATATTCATTGATAATATTCCCCAGTAAATATCTGAGCTGATTCCCCAGTAAATATCCAAGCTGTCCATGCCATCCATCCTAGGTCAAATTTAACTTTGGATCCAAAGTTTGGAGAACTTTGGATCTCTTTAATAAAAAACTCATAACTTCCTATTTTTTATTTACTTACTCATTACATTGGCAGAGCCAGGATTTTTTTTATAGGGTGACCAAGCAATCTTTCTGGGGTTTAAGAACTCACTGTTTCCAGCGTAAGTTTGATTAAATTACAGGACTGTGTTAGTGCCTGCAACACAACTAGTTATAGCTACTGTCATTTAAGTGGTGGTGGAAATTGTTTGTATTGTTTTAGTCTAACTACTTAACTTTAAGCATACCATTGAAGACAAAAATATTAGCCTAAATATTTTTTCCAATATTTACCAAGTCCAACCAAGCCATGTAATTTTTTCAAAGTATTTCCTGTTAATTTTTTTCTTTTGGAGAAAGTATTTCATAGTTAACACAATTAACCTAAATACTGGTATCTTGCTAAATAACCAGTAAAATATTATGTACTGTCAGGCAACGTCAAAATAAATGATATATTACAAATTAGTTAAAAAATTGTGTAAACAGTATTTATTAATTTATTAATTTACTTATCCTTTTTCCACTGAGAAATCTCTTTTTCCAGGGAATCAAGATGGCTATACCAAGAGTTTAATGTAGCCCAAACAAAATTATATAAAAAAAAAAAAATTAAACATTAACCCTTCAGTAAAAAAAAAAACATGTTAACATTTTAAAAGCAATTTAAAGAAGGTATTTCTTCTAGTGTAGTGTTAATTTAAAAAGTCTTTCTTAACTAAACACTATAAGAGAAAGCTGGTTTTCCCATTTTCTGAATGCACTCCAGGTATCTAATTGAATCCCACAGGAAGATCTGGTGAAATAGTTCTTTCTGCATAAACAAAAGACGAGAAATATATTTTGGAAGCACACCATGCAATGCTTTTAAATAAACACAAACAACATATGTGATTCTTTCTTTGATATGAGGAGGACCATCCTTCATTACTGTACAGCAAATCATGTTCAGTATGAGAGAGAGCAATAAAAAAAAGAAATAGAATTAAAATGCAATGCAGCTTGATAAACACTATTTAACCTTTTTGAAGTTTCAAGTACAAGGAAGAATACATGTACTGTAAATAATATCACCATTATCTAAATTGGGCTAAACATTTTTCATAACATTTTCAGTATTTCCGCTATAAATAAATAAACATAAAACTTCGAACTTTGAATCTCCATGTAGCTCAAGCGCAGCATTGCAAAATGATTTGATTTTAAACTATAATTTTACACGTGTTAAAACTAAAAAGTCAAAATTCCTTTATGTAGTGACTGGAATACCGCAGTAATAAATAAACAGTAGTACTAAGAATCGATCGCTCGGTCAGTCAGTCAGTCAGTCAGACGACAGCGGCCTCTGGTTGATTTACGCAAGAACAGCAGGCCCGAATGACACTTGCAAGTGAAATCCGAGGTCTCAAAAAGTGTACACAGTGGCCTCTGGTGAATTCTCGAAAACAAAAACTGCAAAAAACGTACCTCCTGGGACGTATTTAGTGCTCTCCAGAAATTTATATAGGGTTACGTTTTCCGAATGAGCCTGGGTTGTAATTTTAGATTCGGTATGACTGTAATACCTCGGTATCAATACTAAATGACCAGTCTCAAATGTTGTATTTCAGGTGAATTGATAACTTGATTAAAAAAATAATAATAAAAAATATACAGTTTTTTTGTCATATATTGCTACCCATGTATAAAACTAGAAAAATATGACCTATACATACATAAAAAAATGTTGCGTTACTGTAAAGTATTATTCTAACAGTGAAGATTGAAAATCACTTGCTCATATTGATATTTTCCGTGACTTTATAGAATGACAGGTGAGTGCATTATTTAACTCTCATAAATTCAGATTTAATCAACTTTTATTTATTAAAGATTATATCTGTAGTAAATACATAAGCGCAAATACATAAGATGTGATGAGTAAACATCAAAGTTCAAAATTACATTATTTTCTCTCGCGCATTTTCGCTCTGTGATGTTTTTCAGACTTTATTCAGATAGCTGAAGCAAAAAAATGTAATATCTTTCTTTGGCTCCTTTATATGAGCAGCCGGCAGTGCAGCAAAACCATTCCCATATTATTCCCTTCATATTACAGATACTAAAATTAATACAGCAAAACTCCATCCTCATTCAAATTTGATTAATATTTGAATTTAAAAAAGCAAGTGCAAATATTATAAGACCAAATCTGCTTCTAGCGCGTTTGAGCTTTCGTTTTTACGTCACATCTTATTTATTGGCATTGATTGAGTTGCCAGTTGAGTTGTCTTTATCTTAATTTCTGAAACATGAATAATGTGCTCACATGTTGATCTCTAAATCTGGAGAAAAAAATCAGATGAAGATTTGATGCACCTCCAGCAATAACAGGACTGATAGCACCACTTGCATAAAGTGCAACATCGTCTGCTTAGTGCTTACAATACTGTTTTAAATTTGAAAGGTGTTTCACAGCAACCTTAATATAGTATAGACTAGTAACAACATATTTAATATTGAGGGAATCCATTTTTTTCTTATTTTGAAGTAACAAAATGTCTAATTACAAACCTAATTACTTTTTTAATGACAATGTAGGTCAGTCCTTAGGTCAGTTACTATTTGTGAAAAAGTATCTGGTAACTATAATTACATTTTAAAAATTATATTCCCTAACCACACTGTTATAACCTTAAATGCACAGTGCTAAGATTTATTTGCAAATTTGTAAGTTGCAGATAAAAATATACTTGTAAAAATATGGTTACAGTTATTACATTAAGCTATTTGTCCTTGAATGTGACAAATATGTACGTTTACATACTGTCCCACTATTTTATTAACTATTTGCCATTTCAAGAGTTCACACTTAGATAATGCTTGACTATGTTAGCAGGTCTGGCATGCTGTCCCGGGAGAGAACCTTGAGCTTGGAGATAGATGAGCCCAAGGTCAATGAATGTTAGGAGGAATACGAGATCAGGTAGTTCTCGAGAGCTCCCCTGAATCGTATAGAACCTATACCTTGATTAATAAGATAGCTCTATGAAAATAGGCTGCCAACCGCACCAGTGTGTAAGCATTAAGTGCTTGTGACTGTTACTATTAACTGTTATATTTTTTTCACTTGTGTCACGTGTCTTTAGACTGTGGGAGGAAACGTCTGGTTACGTCCGTAACCCTCGTTCCCCGAATAAGGGAACGGAGACGTGTGTCTGTAAACAGACTTTTGGGAGTACTTCAGACGACCAATCGCTTCTGATGATAAGAAAACGGGCCAATGAAATGCCAATTGAATTGGCGGAGCTGAGCTCCACAGCTGTGGCTGATGAGCTCATCAGGGCTATATAAGCCAGCTGCTGGAGTCAGATCCTCAGAATTGCCCGCTGAAGAGCCGATCACTCAGCTCCCAGCTGGAGACTTAGGTGCTGTGGCAGTGGAGACACACGTCTCCGTTCCCTTATTCGGGGAACGAGGGTTACGGACGTAACCAGACGTTCCCCTTCATAGGGAACTCCAACGTGTGTCTGTAAACAGACTTTTGGGAGATGTTCTGGAAAGCGCCACAGCAGCTAAGCCCGTCACGCTCCTGATGTGCAGTTTGCCAAGCAATGCGTAAGCGCACTGACATCACCAAAAGCGCAACCTTCCAACGTCCCCTAGGCCCAAAAATTACCATTACATGGGAATAATACAATTTAGATCGGGGGTCGTAATTGAGCTTTTACCTAGCTTATATAGACTAGGGATTTTAGAGATACGACAGTACGTTGGGAAAGCGTGCCAGTCCCCAAAGGGGGAGGACGCTGCGGAGACCACCTGCTACCCGGAGGGGGAGACTTGATGGTAAGAGAGCATATGGACTAGCCCTATTGAGGGGGAGTGCTACATATGATAAGCTGGTTAGCGGTTAGGGAAGACATGGGTCCGCCTGAATAGGGGGAACACACCATGGTGGATAATGCATATGGCATCACCTAGACAGGGGAATGCACATAGCTGGCACCGAACCTCAGTATGCGGGTAGACCAGATGGGCGTACCAGACTACACACTGAGCCAAGCACTCGACTCCTCCGCTGAGTCAGGTGCTGGGGGCCTCGGAGGAATTCTCTAGGGTTCGCCTGAAAAGGGAAACTTACTAGTAGAATAGAAAATGCGCACGCATCTCCGGGTTAGGGAGCCTGGCGCAGCAAGCGTTTATTGACACCGAGCTTAATTTCCTCTCGATTGACTGGGGTAACCAGTAACCAGGAGGAAAGTGACTCCACTCGAGAAATAATCTCAATAATGTGTTAGGTGTCGCCCAGCCAGCAGCTCGACATGATCTGTTAAGAGGCGCTGTGTACTCACGCCGAAAAGGAGGCACCGCTTATTATATTATTATTATTATTATTAAGTGTGCTCTCTCTCCCAGGGAACACAGCTCGCCCTGGCACATGAAGCGAGGGTGATGGTATAAATTAAAAAATGGACCAACCTCTATTTTAATACAGCACTTCCCTTCTGCTGATCATAACAGAAAAGAGCTGCGTATGCTTACATGTCACGTTAAGCGCAGTGCGCGGACATAGCAATGAAAAGGCTGAGTCTGCCTCCTCCGCAGGCAGCGCTTGCAGGCTCACCACCTAATAAAAAAAAAGGAGGGTGGTAGAAGCCTTGGCACAAGGTGAACCGAGGTCTCAGGTATTTAAACGTGAGAGTAGGTCGGCCCAATTACTGGCACAATTCGCTGACCGAAAATGCCACCGGAATCTTAACCCTCCTGATACCAGCGCGATCAGCAGAGCTGCCTAAAGGTACAGAACGTATATATACTGATCGAGTGGCTCAACGGACCTAATCATAACTGCTAGGGCTAGACAGATCCCAAGAGGGTGAGAGAGGGGGCGGGGATGGATTATCATCACGCGCCACGCGCCTCTGAGAAACCGGCTGAAGAGGTTATGCTTTCCCAGCGCGCTACCATACGCATTAAAAACGCGGATGATCACACGCCAAACCTTCAGTGTGGAGGGAGACAGCCAGCGCTCCAGCTATCCTGAAGGAAGAAAACACAACACTAATCTGGCATGTCCGGGGGTTTTCTCAGAGAGAATTCCCACACAACGAATAGACTCCACTGCAGAACATAGGCATACCTAATAAGGCGCTCTAGCCTGTAGTGACGGTGTTAACTATCACACTGATAAGTCACCTAAGTCCACCGCGCTCTGTCTGGAAACCATCCAAAGAGGCTTCAGAGCCCTGCACGAGTGCCAGGGGGTGCCCGTCCCAGAAAAAGGAAGTGCTTTTTTCGGGGAATTCATTAGGGAGGGCCATCACGAGGAGTGTGAGTTCTGAAAACTCGGGTCCGGTTGGGCCAGAGAGGCGCAATGAGCAAGACCCGCTCTTCGTCTCCCCAACTTTGCACAGTGTAAGTAGTGTCTGTGCGAGCAGGCTCACTGGGGAAAGAACGCATATTGCGTAACCCGGGGCCAGCTGAGAGCCAGCGCCTTTGTGCGGAGCAGAAAAGGCAGCCAGCGAAGGGCCGCTCGGGAGAAACAGCAGGATGACCTGGGCTTCTCTGAAGCGTGCCCATAACAGCTGGGACGTGCCGGGGTGGAGTCTCCGTTCTCCTGAAACATAGCAGTCCTGAGAGCTTGTAGCTGGCATGGAGAGCTTGTACAGGATATGAACAGCGCGCAGCTATTTAGCCGCAAGACTCCGGAGGAGCGGATGGCGAGCGAACTGAGACATGCTGAGGTGGCGAACACCGCCCGAACGGTTGATGTATGCCATCGCAGCCGTGCTGGCCGTCCTAACCAACACGCGTTTCCCCTCCCGCTTCGGTAGTGACCGGCGGAGAGTGAAAAACAATGCCAACAGCTCCAGGCAGTTGAAATGCCAATGCAACCTGGGTCCGGTTTACGAACCTGCAGCTGCATGCTCGATACACACAGCCCGCCAGCCCATACTGGAAACATCTGTCAAGATGACAGCATCACTGGATACTTGTTCTAAGGGCACTCAGGCCCGTAGAAGGCAAGATCCATCCAGGGGCTGAAGGTGCGGAGACACAGCGTGGTGACGTAAACCCGGTGCCTCTTCGCATGCCATGCCCATCTGGGGACCCGATCGCGAAGCCAGCGCTGAATTAGTCTCATATGAACAATTGAGCAGCGTGATAGCGGCTACAAATGTCATATGCCCCAGGAGCCTCTGAATAATTTCAGTGAGACCAATATAACTGCCGAATTAATCAGACAGGACAGCGCTAGCCCAGCGCGCTAAGAGCGCACCGTGATGCAGACCGAGTCCAGCTCCAACCCGAGATGAGAGAAGCTCTGCCCGGGGGAGAGCCCGCTCATACTCGGTTGACCCAAAACCCAAACAGGCTGAGGTGCCGGAGCACCAGGTCCCTGTGCATAATCGATCAGTTCAGAGATCTAAAAATAGTCAATGAATAATCAAAAAATGCAGATGCGTGTGCGCTAAAGACGCACAGGGCATCCTCCACGCATGGAAACAGGGACAGCCCGAATGGGAGGACTGTTGCCACCCTGTTCGGCCCCCCGTCGAACACCGGAAAAATCACAGTATAAGGAGGGAGAGAGCGAAACATGGAGCGAGCGTCCTTCAGGTCTATAACTGCAACCAATCCCACGGACGGACGCACTGGGGGATGCGTTTCTGCATGAGCATCTTGATAGACATCCTGAACAGATGACAGATCAAAACACGCAGATAGGATTGGTATAACCCACCGCTTTCTGGATACGATGAAGGGGGGCGTAACCCGCTCTTCATCTCGGCTGGAGGACTGGCTCGATTATATCCTTCGCCAGGAGGATAATAATCTTCTCACGCGAGACAGGGAGTGGCATAGCGATGATCGCTTAAATACACACTCGTGCACTCGGGAGGCCAACAGCGAATTGAAACGCATAGCCGAGTCTGACCGTCCCCCTGAGCTACTGCGCGGGCTGAGCAGCGCTAACCAGACTGACAGAGCCCGCTAACTAGCAGCATACCCGGAACGATCGCTGACGTACCCGCGGAGGGGCAGCTTCGGGATGGGGAGTGCTCATCCCGGGAAGCAGAGCGTCCCGAGGAAGAGGTGAAAATAAGAGATTGACTCTTACCTTACTCCCAGGATCCCGCGGAGTGGCTGGAGGTGCGAGAAAGGAGCTCATCCTCTGGCGCCCTCAAGCCTGTGGCGAAATGCACCAAAGCTGAGAGCTGGAAGGCAGTGCGTCCCATGCTGGCAGCAATTGGGCTTCCACACCCAGAGGGAGAAAAAGCCGCTCTTTTCGGATCGCTACTCATTATACATTCGCAGGGGAGCCCCGGCCTCCACCGGGGAAAGAACGGTTCTCCTCCTCTCCAAGTGGCCCGCCTCAGGTTCGCTTCGCAGTCCAGTTATTGGACTTAACGGCGACCTGTGACGGGAGCGTCAACTCCCCGCGGGCGGGAAGAGCGCACTCGGCGAGGAGCAGCCAGCGCGGACAGGTCTGATGGGGAGAGCCCACCAAGAGATGACCTGCTCCATCGATGGTGTCGCCGAGAAGGCCGAGAAGGCCTGCCTGGGATATGGGCACACTAAGAAAGCGTACTTTGTCAGCGCGGCGCATATCTACAGGGCAAGCCAGGGTGGCATTTCCGGACCACTATGTGGCCATCGTCTTCCCCAGGGCACGGACGGCCGACTTGAATGTCATGAGAGCATAGTCGATCGCCGTGAGATGCTTACGCATAAGCCTGGGGAAGAACCGCCCCTGTGCAGCACAGCCAGGAAGCCGTGGGGCACGGCAGAAGCGGCATGGCCCGCAGCGGTGTGGGCTCTGGCCTTGATAGACACAGATAACCCACCCGCCTTAGACGGGGGTCTCAGCTTACCCCTCCAGGTGGCGGCGCCCACCACCTGAGGAAATAGCTTCGTACCCACTGGCCGCCTCGCCATTAAGGGAGGTGAAGGCGGAAACACACGTGAACCGGGCAGAGAAAAACGCCCTCTATGCCAGCGTGTGCTCACTGTGCGCCCCTGGGAAGAAGGGGACGGGGGCTGGAAGATTAATCTTAGAACAGCCCGCACGTCACACCCTCTAGTCGGTCCGGCGGTGAGACTGGGGGACAAGCCATCTCCAGCCGCACCGCCGAAGCAGCCCAGGAAGCGCAGCTGTTACGTCTGATTCGAGAACCGTGACTGCGCATTGCACCCCGTGGGATGGAAGCGAGCCCAGTCTGTCATCCGAGCATAACAGCTCGCCCTCCGATGTCGCGATGGACCTTTGATCTCCGGTGTCATCAGGCGGAGGCGCGGGCATCCCGGGGGATGAACCGTACAACCGCCCGAAGCTTGGATGGGGCAAGCTGTGGAGGAGTGGGGGGTCCGCGGGCCCGGAGGCGACGGATAAACCCCCACTGTGATCCTCAGATCTGCCCGCGTGCTAACCGATTTCACGGGGAGCAACGGGGGTGGCCGAAGCCGCGATCTCAGCAATGCAACAACCACGCCCTCGCAGTGAGAACATAAGCTGTCCGCGGGCACCGCACCGACATGCTGGACCCCCAGACCTGTCATGCGATACCCGTGCCCATCATCCGGAGATAGGAACCACCGCATCCAGAAACGCACAGTCAGAACAGCGTCTTGAAAAAGACGTGTTGATTGACTGTGTTGCTCTCTTAGGAAAATCTCTTTTAGATCACCAGCGAAACGCCCGGAGGACGGGAAACCCAGCCCGCCACTCGCACGTCTTGCTTCCGCACTGGTGAAGGTAAGGCTTCCTTCTCTGGAAGTCAGCTCAGCAGAAGTTGTTCAGCTCACGATCGGCTCTGAAGCAACAATTCTGAGGATCTGACTCCAGCAGCTGGCTTATATAGCCCTGATGAGCTCATCAGCCACAGCTGTGGAGCTCAGCTCCGCCAATTCAATTGGCATTTCATTGGCCCGTTTTCTTATCATCAGAAGCGATTGGTCGTCTGAAGTACTCCCAAAAGTCTGTTTACAGACACACGTTGGAGTTCCCTATGAAGGGGAACCGGAGTACCCGGGGAAAACCCACGCGATCATGGGAAGAACATGTAAACTCAGCATAGAAAGTGCAGACTGGCTCAGCAGTACTTGATCCAGCGACCTTCTTACTGTAAGGCAGCAATGCTAGCCACTGAGCAGCTGGATCGCCTGATCCTAGAATTGAGGAGAAGGGAGATGGGATGGATGAGGGCGGTTCAACCAAAACGAAGATAGCGAATGAAGTTAGGCTGGATATTTATGTTAAATTTTGAATAGTTGGATTGGCTAGCTAATGATCAGCAATAGGGACCAGCTGCAGACAATCATATCACATGCTCCTCTCTAAATTAGTTTGTGAAACTTCACTCATTTTTGAAAATAATTATACAAATTATTGAATAAAACAATACATTAAGAAATAGCACTAGATCAAGAAATATGTCAAGAAAATGACAAAACTGTACTAACATGTATGATATTTGAATAAAAATAAAAGACTCCATTACATTTCCTTATTGGACAAAAATCTTTGAAACTAGGGGTTCATGATATTGGAAAAGTCTGACAGTGATATTCTATTTTTTCTGCGATAAATGTTGCGATATGAATACAGTTTCACAAGATAGTTTGAATAAGACTATTTTATGATTTTCTGAGGAGTCTAACAGTATTTGCATACAGAAATTAAATAATCACAATGCAAAAATTGTTTTCCTTTGTCTTAATTCTAGTCAAAATATCAAAAAATTATTAGAGCAAGTAAAAATAGTGTTTAGTTTTCACTGTTAGAAGAATAAATGCATTTCAAAGCAAAAACCAGATTAATTAATTGTTTTGTTTTTTTGCATAAATCATATAAATTCTGTGTAAACACACTGACTAAATAAAGTTCTGTAGCTCCTGGTTTCCTGGTCTATCTGTTCAATGTGACTATTGCGGATGGGCACATTGCAATATCGATGGTAAAATGATATATTGTCCAGCCCTAATTGAAACGTCTTTTTATGTCACACAAAGGAAAAAAGTCATACAGAATTGTAATCTCTGGGTGGGATCAGTCTCTTCAATTAAGTAATTGTAGTCCATTTTGATTTCAGTTTAAGTCAAATGAGTCGAATAAAAAAAAATTATAATAATATTAACACACTTGCATGCTGGCAATGGAAGGTCAGGTTGGCATTGTGGGAAAAATCACACTGTACAGCATGTGTTGCTATATATAATGCAATTTTTGGCAAGTGTGATAGAAAAATGTACTATGCTGCACAGAACAATATTATGTAAGACTATGAAAGTTCCTCTTCTAAGCCTTGAAAAATGATACTGACAAGCAGTACATGAGAAAGTAAAAAAGCTGATAAAAAGCCAAGTAAAACAATGAAAAAGAACACATGTAGGCTGAAGCTGGAAGAGCCTAGATTAATGCTTGCAGCTTTGGCTTTTTTGCTTAGGAAAGGAGGTTAGAAAGTAAACAATTAAAATAATTACATTTCCTGCTCTGAGCTCATTCCTTAACTGGACTGATAACTCTTCGCTCTTAGTCCAAGCCCATTAGTGCTCATTATACAAAAAGGGGACGCTAAAAAGCTAAGCTACATGATAATATTCTTCATTACCGATTCCTACACCCTTAGTTGTTTGTATTAGAGAGAAATTAGACCTGTACATTTCTCATAAGATAGAGAGAGAGAAAGAGAGAGAGAGTTAATACACTTATGTGGATACTTTAGTGCACCTGTACACGCATTTAATCAGCAACAATTTATTGGAAGTTGTTGTTTTTTTTGTTTCCAAGAATATTTATTCTCCTCTGAATAGACTTCTATTTTACCTCTTTTTCAAGATTTAAGATAAGTATTTTGTGTATCCAGAATGTGTCTGTAAAGTTTCAGCCTAAAATACCCATCAGATTTTTTGTATATTGGAAATTTGAACTGTTAGTAGACGGTAGCTGTTTTTGTTGCCTGTGCCTGGTTCTCCCCGCCCACCATTCCCACATGAGCTGGTTCTCCCCGCCCACCATTCCCACATGCATATCCTTTGACTGCTGCGTTTCACGCAAGCCTTTCTGCAATGATGAGTCACACAAAATGTTGTCAAAGTTTGCTCATGCTCATGATCATGCTTACACACACACACACACACACACACACACACACACACACACATATTAACGTCCACAAACCGGGATTGAAGCGTCTTCTTTTATAATTGTAATGGCATAGCGCTGTGGTGATGAATTACACTGATTTTACTATCTATATTACAAACATACACCAATTTAAACATTTTAAATTTGTAAAACTAATTCTTGAGGTGCTGATGATCAGAGAGCTGATATAATTTAATCCCAGTTGCTTTGCGCACGTCTTGTCTTGTGGATATGATTATACGCATTACTATGGAGACATGTTAATACACAGCTGTCAATCACTTCAGTGGGTGGGGAAACCGCAATCTTACATCACGTAGAAGCCTCAAAATGGGAAGGATTTGGATCCTTAGTAAAGATACTTGAAACCTGAATAGAAATTGAAACCTAAAAAAAATTATCAGCGTGATGGTGTCTGTGTCACGCTCTTCAAATAGCAATAAAAAAGAGAGATGAATCCAAGTTGAAATCCATGTGAAATGCAAAGCGAAACATTCTTTACCGGAGGTCAACAACAACAGTGCAAAAGAGTATTATAGAGAGAACTATAGAGAGAAGATATGGAGAACTATAATCAAAACAGAAAACAGAAACGTTACAAAACATAGCCAATAGCGTCAGACCATGAACCAGAAAACTGATCAGGAGTCCAGCGAAGAGTTCATGCAAATCCTGACAAAACACAGAGTAACGTAACTAACAAAAATAAACTGACAGAGGAAGCAAAGGACCGCCACCCAGATATAGCCACCATAACAAGCCACAGCTGGACAGCTAATCAGCACAGCTGATCAACAAGCAATAATCCACGTGACAACAACAAAAACACTGACACACAACAAGAGCATGTGGGAAAACAAACCATAACCATGTGACAACAATCAGAAGTGTGAACACATTTACAACCATGACAGTCTGGTTCACGGTTTATTATTATTATTATATATTTTTTTTTACTTTTTTAAATTATATAAAGAGATACACAAATTACATGACATGAAATCACTTACAAATTGCAGTTCATCATTTACTTTATTTTTTTCTCTATTAAATAAGCATTTTATAGGTTTTACTTTTAAGGCATGAACATATGACATTTAAATCAACCATTAAAAACTGTAAGCATAAAAACGACCTCTGAAAAAGTTGCCCAAGAATGATTAGCAGGCCATAAAATGTTTTTTTTTTCTTTTTGTATCTAAAAATCGATAATGAGAAAACAAGTTTATAACATGTTTATTTTATAATGTTTGTTTTTCATTATTGTACCTTGGCATTATATTATAATATAGCATATTACATATTATAAAGGTATAATATATAGTCAACTAAAATGCTAAAACACTCATTGTCAACTTTTTACAATGGCTTTACATGCTTTATTTTATTGCAGTCAGCTTATATATCCATCCATCCATCCATCCATCCATCCA
>CAIGQZ010032666.1:869220-887366 GCA_903798205.1 Danio tinwini
CTATCTATCTATCTATCTATCTATCTATCTATCTATCTACCTATCGCAATATTTTGTGGTATGTACGAGCGTGGGGTACTGTGGTTTGTTTTTGTCTTTTTCGATTCATTTTCAAAGTCATTCCAACAATACATGGCATGGTTGATTTTTACCCACATTTGGCAGGTTGACGGGTGTTGATTTTAAACCCTGCCGATGTGTGAGTCTGCAGTGGAGTTCAAGAAGTAACCTTGACAGTGGTCCAGTCAAAAGATCTACGGCCCATGTATATGTGCAGCCAGCGACATATTACTCCAGAGCCACGCGTTTAATCTAGTGTAGTGGCCGGCCTGCTTTTAAGAGCCAGTCTGCTTGACGGAAAGCAGGGTTTCAAGGCAGAAAGGTCAAGATTTCTCAATGTCCCTTCAATACAGTCACAGTCGAGTGGCTCACAAACACACACACTCACACACACATAAACACGTAAGAAGAGGGCGAGGCTGATAGACAACACTCTGCTGCCTTCAGCCGTCACTGTCCTCCTGGCAGCAAAGACCAGCATCAATGTCAACATTCTAGAAGAGCAAATAAATCACACTCTCAAGCACTGCATGATCTAATGTGAACACCAACACTTGGAAGAGAACAAGTTTAATGTCAAGACTTGGAGAAAAAAAATTAGCTGTCTGGAGATTTTATGTAGTCTTAATGCTTTGAAAACTACAATTTTCTGCAATGGACCTTAACTGACAGACTTTTATGACACAGCAGTCAAAAGACCTATACAAGTCCTTGCATTATAAATAAGGCCTTTTACAGACAAATAGTCATTGTTATTGTTATTATTTCTGCTTATTTAACATTAGACATAAAGATTCTTTAATATAGAGTGGAAGAACTATAACATCACCTTGTAGGCCAATCGACTGCTAGCATAAAACTGCTTCCCTTGATAAAGTCCCCATAGGATTTTCCCATATACTTTTTTGAAGATTGTAAATAATAAGATCTGTGTTCAAACACAGATTACACTTACACTTACACGTTTTGTCCAATTGGATAATCCTCACACTAATATATAACTTTTGGATACTAAATGCACATGCAAAAACTGTTACGACCCTGGTCTAGGGATAAGGCCGCAACAAAAAAGACCACTAGACAAATAAAATTCACTTTAATGACCCTTTGGTGCTGGGTCTCTTTATTTGTCTTTTTTTTTGTCTTTTTCTCGTTTTTTTATAATCACCCAAAAAACGTAAAGCCTATTGCCTCAGAGTGGAACCACAGGAAAATAATAAACAAAAAATACACACTAACTAAACACCCAATTGAAACTAACTAAACTCAACAAAAATAACAGAAAATGTGGTGTCCAACCCCTACTGCCTCTTACCGTGTACAATGTTTAATATTTACAGTGTCAACAAACAAACCAAAACCAAATAATAGGAGGGGGAAACACGGATAAATATACAACAAAGGAGTCAAAACTTATACAAAACGGAAAACACAATCAAGGATAACACTTAGCAACAAGAATAAGTTATAGAACACCAGTTTCAAACAACAATTCACCAGCCAACAATCTCGCCCCACGCCCGTTCTTCCCTTTTTAAAAGGACGCCCTGGGTCACTCCAGCCAATCCCAGGACACGTCGTCTGTGTAACTTGGGCGTGGCCTGCAGATGTAAAAGGGAGAGAGAGACAGACAGACACACACACACCTGACAACGCAACAGAACTGAAAAGCTAACATCGCCTGTAAAGTCAGCACCACCCAGCTAACGACAACTTTTCAAGGTTATTTTTAAAAACATGGTCCATGACAAAGATTTACTCTCTCGGTTTATTATATTATGATCCACACTATATATTATAAACAAATACACAAAAAACACATCTGTATAGACCTACGTATAGTTCCCACATAAAAACTTTTGGACCGTTTTTATGTGGGAAATACATTTGTTTTGCTTTACAGTTGTAAAAAAATTAAAACACATACTGTACGTTTCATAAATGTGCCTACATAGTATTATCATAAGACATATTTAAGTAAGTGTATCTTGTGCGTGCATACAGCCTTAGTGATGAGGCGTGAGGGACAAGTCTATCAAATGCCTACAAGTCCCATCATGGATAGAGAACAACATTCAATCTTCTTTTTTGTCATCAAGCACAGCGAAATGCAGCCCATACAGTCACACATGCTAAACATTTTAAGGAGAAGTGTAAACATTGCAGTTATGATAGAGTTAAATGTGTTCAGATGAAGGAAAAAAAAAAAAAAACATGAAAATTTTATTGATCGCGTTAAAATGACAGTTAATATGTTTGTATTTTTATTCACACATTTGCATCACTGAGAGCAAGAAAGAGACAGACTGCACTAGTAAGCAGTATCTTCATAAAATTGTTTATTATAATAAATGATCAACAAATAAACAACAAATAAGTTTTGACGGTCTCTACAAGTGAAGGCATTATCTACACATAATATGCATTCCCAATTAGAAAAATACTACAAACTATACAATACTATTTGTGAAAATAACAGACAAATCCAAATGCCCATTGCAAGCAGGCTGTGTTCCAGACCAGTTCAGCACGATGATGTATAAAGTCTCAAACACCGCCTGTAGTCCCACTTAGCAACTTGATAGAAACCGTCTTTTCAAAGTGTGTTTTTAAAAAATAAATTAATATATGTATAGATGTATTTTTTTTCTGCAACCTTCTTTGTCAAACAAATAAAAAATAAAACATTTATGTGGTTGGGTAAGTAATGGCAAGATTTTGTTAAGTTATGATGCCTTTCTTTCTCCAGTCCACATTTCACTGTGAAGGTGACAGGAGAGAAACAAATTATCCAAACCACAAAAGGCAAATATTGTTCATTTGTCCTGACAACCATGTAATAAATTCACTAAAAGTTTAGCTAAGGCAATATATCAAAAGCATACCACAGGCTAACTTGGAGAAATGCAATAGTGAAAACAAGTCCCTGCATGTAATCATTTAAATATATTCTTAAAACTAATAAACAAGGAATATATGGATCTTGTGTCTTAGTCTCCTTTGTTTTTTCCCTGTTTTAGGGTTAAAAGGTTAAAAGGTTAGTTCACCAAAGTATCAAAATTTTGTTATTAATTACTCATTCCTAGGGATGGGTATCAAAACTCTGTATACTTCGATACTGGTGCTAAATTATAAAAGACATAAGTATCGATAAGCTCTGATATTAACAGTTTTACTACCAGTACTGGAGAATTATTGCAAAATGAACGTTACTTACAGTAGCATAATTTAACTGACCAACATTTTCTAATTTCACATAAGGTCTCTCTAAATTAGCATAATATTAATAGTTTAATAAACACACACATTTGGTTACATTGAAAATAGTTTTTTTTCTGCAATAGCCCAAATAAATCTTAAACACTAGAAATGCTTTTAAATCACTGCATTTACAAATAGATGAATAATAATAAACTATGCTTAAGAAATTATAAAAAAATTGCTTATTTTTCCATTGCAAGAGGTTTCGAAACTGTATTACTTTTAATCCCAAACATAGTTAACTCATTTATGTAAATGTGTTAATGATAAAACAATGGTTTAACTGCATTTTGCAACTCAAAGAGGTTATTTTCAACTGCAGGAAGCACAATAAGCCAAGAAAGGTCCCAACTTCTACCAGAAAATGCAAACATGTTTTTATTTCTCCAGAAGAATGGTTAAAAACTGAGAGTCATTTGCTGCCTGCCTTAGCATGCTCCAACTGTGTTCCTTCAAAGCATTGTACATTCTTTTAGAGAAAAAAATGTTTATTCATTCATTCATTCATTCATTTTCTTTTCGGCTTAGTCCCTTTATTAAACTGGGGTCGCCACAGCGGAATGAATCGCCAACTTATCCAGCATATGTTTTACACAGCGGATGCCCTTCCAGCTGCAACCCATCACTGGGAAACATCCATACACACTCATTCACACACATACACTACGGTCAATTTTAGCATATCCAATTTACCTATACCACATGTCTTTGGACTTGTGGGGGAAACCGAAGCACCCGGAGGAAACCCACAAGAAAACATGGAGAACATGCAAACTCCACACAGAATTGCCAACTGACCCAGCCGAGGCTTGAACCAGCAACTTTCTTGTTGTAAGGCGATCGTGCTACCCACTACGCCACCCAAAATGTTTATTTGTTTGACAATTATTGTGTTTCATTTGATTTTACATTTAAACCATAATAATGTTTTGTTAATTGTTAATTTTTCACAAAAAGTACCGATAAGAGTATTGTTAAAGTACCGAACTGATAAGTGGTACAGATGAAAGTAGTAATACCGTTAAAGCCTTAACAATATTTATCCCTACTCATTCCCATGTTGCTCCAAACCCCTGAGTCCTCCTTTCCTCTTCAGAACACAAATTAAGATATTTTAGGTGAAATCTGAGGTCCCTCATCTTCCATAGACAGACTCATTCAAAGTCCAAAAGTAAAAAATAAAATATAAAAACAGACCATATGTCTTTAGTGATTCAATCAGAATATTAACAAGCTATGAAAACCTTTTGTGCACACACAAAACAAACAATGACTAAATAACCGGCATCCAAACTATACATCAGCAGACCTTACTCGTGAACGTGTGCAATATATTTACACCAAGAAGAAGAAATGGTTGAATAAAGTTATTTTTGTTTCATGTGCACACAAAAAGATTCTTGTAGATTGATGCTATTCCAGTTGAACCACTGAAGGCATATGGCCTGCTTTAAGAATGTTTTTTGTTATTTTTTGGAGTCTGGAACTTGTCTATTGGTCTCCGATTTCACTTAAGATCTTAATTTGTGTTCCAGAGAAAAAAAAAGCTTTCTTTTTTAGGTGAACTAACCCTTTAAGACTATCTATAAGCTATTGTGTTTCAAAAACAGCATCAAAATGTCCATATTTAAAAGAAAGCTTGCAGTTCATCAAGCTTTCTAGTTTGTGAAACTTTGCATCCTCTTCAAGACCTTTTTGCTGCAGTTGAAACTGGTCACAAACATGTGCAAATATAAGAAAATAATATGCTGTAACTCCTTACAGTCAAAACTATGAGGGCAGAAATGACAAGGTTTTGAAAGGCTGTACTCAATATAACACCTCTTTATGGCGAGCCAAGAGGGGGGAAATGCATTGCACATGCGCATACATGGTTAGTTTACTGGCAAATAGTAGATTCAAAATTTAATCTGTTACACACAGTTACATTTTTATATGGTGACTAGTACTACAGGGGTTAAATGACAGTGTAAATATGATTTCCTTTGGGGTGAATGAAGCCTGCTTTTGTGCTAATGTCTCATGAATCCCCGCAGCACACAGGTATATGGTCCACTTCAGCCCTTTACGGACAACAAAACATACTGGACTCATTTGAATTACTCTGAAAGTTGAATTTTAAGGCAGAGAAATGGTTGAACAGACTCAGCATTGCTACGGTACTATAATGACTGTAACTGCCATAAGTCAAATGCACTGATTCTCAACCAAATTTAAATTATATTGGCTGTTTTTAAGAGGAGGGGCTACTAAAATGTCCCAACGCGATTTTTAATTTTTTCCTTGAAATTGCACCAATTATTGAACAAAACAGCAAATTTCAAAGCAGCTCAGAGGACCAGTATTGTTGTTGTTACTGTTAGTATTAAATTAAGCAAATTAATTAAACCAATTGAAAATATCAAAAGATATCTCTATAGCTTCATTGAACAGTAAAGAATGCTATGTCGCCAAATGTACATGTCTTATTTTTATATACAGTATAATATTGTAGCGTTTGTCATAAATAGTAAACATTGTCTGTATCATTGTCTGCCTTTCTCTTGGTTCACAGCAGGCAGTGGTCTGAAAAAATATGGGGTGATTCCCTACGAAAAAAAAAAAATTCAGCTCCTTGTTTTAGTTGTTATCAGACTACTTAATAATGGCCCATTTCCCCTGAGTGGTATGGGTCGGTACGCTTTTATGCCTGTTTCCACTAATTAAAAGGTATCAAAAAGCAAACCGTAACATACCACTATTTGGGTACCCTTTCCAACAGTAAAAGAGTATCAAAAAGCAGAGAAAGACAAGTCTTGATGAACAGCCACAAAGCCAAGAAGAAGAGCAGAATCTGCCATGTGTCCTGTTGTTGTGTATGAGGCTGCCTAGAAGCATGAGTGGTTTCACTTTCTCTACAGAGCTCGTGTGCGCTCACCATGCATCTATTTTTGAAATAACAAACTTCTTGAGCTCATAATAATAAAGTGGCCATGATTATTGAAGTGCTTGTGACATCCTTTCAGAAATGGACAAACACCAGAGTGAAGCTTGATAAAACAAAGGAGCAAATGATTCTTTCAGCAACCTAAAGCATGAACAAACTGTCATGTTTAATGATTATCATCACTTCTTGAAGTATTATGAACTCAGAATGACAGATTTACTTTCTAACAAGATGTAAACATTACATATGCTGAAGAAGAATAAAGATGAGAGGTTTATACCGACTGTATATGTTTTGTATCGTTTATGAACCCAAATAAGGCCTAAATGTACAGGGCGTGCAGAATTATTAGGCAAATGAGTATTTTGACCGCATCATCCTCTTTATGCATGTTGTCTTACTCCAAGCTGTATACTCCACCTATATTAGGTGATGTGCATCTCTGTAATGAGAAGGGGTGGGGTCTAATGACATCAACACCCTAAATCACGTGTGCAAAATTATTAGGCAACTTCCTTTCCTTTGGCAAAATGGGTCAAAAGGACTTGACAGGATCCGAAAAGTCAACAGTGTCTGGGAGGCTGTGGTTGCCGCTGCATGCAATGTTGATGGTGAACAGATCAAAACATTGAGAGAATCCATGGATGGCAGGCTTTTGAGTGTCCTTGCAAAGAAAGGCGGCTATATTGGTCACTGATTTGTTTTTGTTTTGTTTTTGAATGTCAGAAATGTATATTTGTGAATGTTGAGATGTTATATTGGTTTCACTGGTGAAATTAAATAATTGAAATTGCTATATATTTGTTTTTTGTTAAGTTACCTAATAATTATGCACAGTAATAGTCACCTGCACACACAGATATCCTCCTAAAATAGCTAAAACTAAAAACTACTTCCAAAAATATTCAGCTTTGATATTAATGAGTTTTTTTTGGGTTCATTGAGAACATGGTTGTTGTTCAATAATAAAATTAATCCTCAAAAACACAACTTGCCTAATAATTCTGCACTCTCTGTATATTTTGTGTTTTTTATTTGTAATTGGTATCATTTCAGAGACTGTAAGTCTTTGTATGTTCATAAATGTTTTATTTTATATAATTGCAGATGTTACAATAGGCTATTTCACATTATCATTGATCTGCAGCTATGATCAAATCCTGTTCATAGAAAGGTTAGTAATTAACATTTATTTATACATAAGTATCTATGTATATAAAGCATGTTTAGTATAAAGTGCTTCTCATACGACATGCAAACTTCAAGATAGGATATTGTTGACTGCAACTTTCTGTCGAACACCATGCCTAACAAATAGGTACCATTGGTACCATTTGGCAGTGGAGACACGCCTGATAAAGGTGACAATACCCAACCAAAACTTACCGTACTGTACCACTCAGTAGAAACAAGGCTTAAAAGATCCTACATGTGAGTCAGGTAGAGAATAATCCCCCAAAACTAAGGATTCACATCTGCCTCCATTTTGGCCATTTCAGCCTCCAACATCCAGTGAGCTAGTAAATTGCTAAAGGATGAAAATAAGCCACACCTTACATTTTTCCCCTTATTGTAAAAGCGGTTTCACTCGCATATACATAAAAATATATATTAGTGTTATCAATTTATTCGGATGTTTCATGCTGTTGTATTTTACAACGCCGATTACAAATGGCTCAAACTCACAGCACTTGTGAAGATGGAGTTTGTGAAGCAGCATTTACTGCACTGTCACACTGACAACAATCTTATCATGAGCTTCACAACAAAACATCAGTCCTGTGCACTAGATTATACATTTATATAACTGTCTGTAAGTGTCTTTGTGATTGAATAATCTCACTAAACAAGATCACTTTCTCCTACTGACTAAACTGGTGAGTAACTCCTTTTATATGCTCACCATTAAAATATTTACATGCTTTTGATGCTTGAGTCTTCATTTTAGGCTTTGAGTATGTCTTTACATCAGAACAGAACATGATTTCAGCCATCATTAGTGTTGAACCTGTACAAGATGAGGTGCATGCTGAAATGTAGAATTTAAATGAATAGTTGACCCAAAAATAAAAATTATTTCATTATTTACTCACTCTTTACTTTATCCACAACAGTTTGACTTTAACACAAAACAGAAATACAGTGCTCAGCATATATGAGTACACCCCTCACAAATTTAAAATGTACATTTTCTATAAGATGTTTTACAATATTATATTTGTGCAAATATTAGTTTAGTCAGTACTAAAGCCAATGTGGAGCTTATCTAACAAAATAACTTACAATAATGGTTAAAAAATGAGTAGCCCAAATTTATATGTTAGGGAAAAAATTGAATAAAATTTTCATAACCAGCAACAATCAAGAGAAACAAAAATATATACAATTTTGCTGACATTGTAGTTTTTTGCAATATTTTGCATGGATTGAAAAGTATGATCTTTCCATTTCTAAAGATGTTCTGTGACTAAAATATTTTAATAAATATTTCTGTTTAATAAATCTGTTTTGTTCAAATGCACCAATATAAATTACAAATATTTACTGACAAATGGTTAAAAATGTAAACCTACTCATTTATGTTGAGCACTGTATATTGAAAAATGGAAACCTGTAAACATTGATTTTCACGATGTTTGTTTTTCCAACAACGGACGTCAATAATTACAGCTTTCCAACATTCTTCAAAATATCTCATTTTTTGTATGGGTCAGTAAATAATGCCAGCATTTTCATTTTTTTGCTAAACTGTCTCTTTAAGGTTGCGTTTTGTTCAAATGCACGAGTCTGCAAACTATATGAGTAATATAAAAGTGACGGTTGACTTGGCAAACACAGCTAATTATAGTATTTATCAAGTGAGATGAAAAACAACAGTTTTGGTTCCTGGGAGAGAAAACAAGTGAAAATATTTAGCAAAAAAAAAAAAGTGATTATTGAGCTCTTGCCTAAATTATTAATTATATCCATCTGGACTGACATTTCAGCAGTGGTGTAGAGATCTGATAAAAAAAGAAAGATTTCTTGAAAAACAATTTCTTCTTTGCACTTACACAAAAACATGCAATTTCTAGCAAGCCTACACGACTGCTTAAACACCGACTGCAACATCCACTGCATACATAATTTGACTAGTTTTCCTTTTAAGAAGCTGTTTGCTCAAATCATGAGGTTTGTTTACACCAATTAATGTGAAAGTGTAAGATTTCTGTTATATTAACCAGAAAGGTTATTTGCCTGACCACGCTGTTGTCGCAAATGCTACCGCAGTACCCAACACAATCACAGCATTTAATACTGTATATTGAAAGCATTACCTTACAAACTTTATTTTAAATTAATCATCTGCATATTAGTCAATAATACTTCTGATATTAATATAAAACTGAATAAATATACTGTATATGTTCACACATTTGCATAAGTCATTAAATAGACTCAATGATGGGCTAAAAAAAATCCATGTGGGCCTACATTGAATAGCATTATCATAAGATAAATCAGCATGAGCTCAGCATACAACATCAGTGTCCATTTCAAGGGAAGATCCTGAAATGCGGCTTTCAGTTCAGTTTGCTCACTGCTGCCAAATGCCATTGCCAAATGTCATCAGAGTAATGTTACATAATTCAGTCAGAGCTCAGTGGGGCACAGCTCTCACCTCATTCAATCCTCCTGATGGTGAACTTAGTAATGCGCTAATTGCTATGTTTCATGCCAGGAGTAACGGAGGAGGAGATCCGCCTGTGTCTGTGTGCGTGTGTGGGTCTGTGTGTGCGTGTGTCCGTCTACACTAATGCACTTGTAATGTTCTTCATCCTGTGGAGGGACAGTAAATGAAACCCAATGAAGAATCCAAACAGCACAAGCTCTGTAATGAGACACAACACCAATTATAGAGCACAAAGATGTAAATTCTGCTGATACTGGATTCCCACAGGCAGTCAAGGAGTTTATCCAGGCTGTCTGCAAGTTGTAAATGAGCTCCAGCTGGCCTCCGTGTCCTGCTCATGCTAGAGGACCCAGAAATCTGTCAGCAAAGAGATGACTGTCAACTTGTTTAAATAATTAGTGCGTCTAAAGGAGACACTTTCATTGAATTTTTATCAATAAAAAATGCTTACTTTTTACAAATGTACCATAAAATCACAGCTATTAAAAACTACTTATTATATATAAGAATAAATTATTAGTATTATTAAATTCAAATTACAATATAATTCTATTGAATGCAATATTAATAAGTAAAAAGTTATGATTATGGCTGATTATTTCCATTAGACTCACTCATAAATGTTGCAACTAATTATAATATAGTTGTTATTTTTGTTTTATAATACATTTCAGTCATGACAAATCTTGGAGTAAAAGGACAATATTTTTTTATTAATGAATATGTATGATTGAATACATGTGCGTATGTTTGGTTTTGGAGGTCTAGATCTGCTATGCTGCTGCTGCATGGAGCGAGTACCGGACTTTACCAAAATAATAGAGACCTGCAGAACTGTAAGCAAAGTGGTTAGCGCTACATTCAGTGCTCAGCATATATAATTACACCCCTCACAAATCTATCTTTTCAATTCATATTTTAAACAGGAAGCTATACAATATTATATTTGTGCATATACATTAGATTAGCCAAATCTGGAGCTTATCTAACAAAATAACTTACGATATTGGTCCAAAAACTAGTACACCCAAATGTATAAATATAATATATTTATATGCATGACTTTATATTTAAATAAATATAAATAAGGGCAGCACAGTGGCGCAGTGGGTAGCACAATCGCCTCACAGCAAGAAGGTTGCTGGTTCCCGGCTGGGTCAATTGGCATTTGTGTGTGGGGTTTGCATGTTCTCCCCATGTTTGCGTGGGTTTCCCCTACAGTCCAAAAACCTATGGTATAGGTGAATTGGGTAAGCTAACTTGTCCGTATTGCATGTGTGGGAATGAGTGTGTATGGGTGTTTCCCAGTGATGGGTTGCTGCTGGAAAGGGCATCCCCTGCATTAAACATATGCTGGATAAGTTGGCGGTTCATTCCACTGTGGCGACCCCAGATTATTAAAGAGACTAAACCGAAAAGAAAATTAATGAATGAACAAATGAAATATAAATAAAAAATACAAATTTTAAAAAGGGGGAAAAAAAAAAAAGTAAAAAAATGGAAAGATTGTTGAAATTTTGTTGTAATTTTTTTTGCAATATGTTGCTGGTATTTAGTTGTATTCTCTTTCTATTTCTAAATATGTTTAGTGACAAAAATATATTTAATAAATATAACAGTTTAATAAATCTGTTTAGTTTAAATGCACCCAAATGCATTGCCTATATTCACTTAGAAATGGATAAAAATATTCATTTTCAAAATGGAGTGTACTCAATTATGCTGAGCACTCTATGCAATAGACATGAGCTGCAAATGAATCCCCTATAGAAGATCTAGGCAGGTGGTACCAGGGTGGTGAAGGGTAGATAAAAACATGCAGTCTGAAGACTATCTACGTGTCTAATCAGTACCACCGCTCCCTATACGCAGAGTACGCAGGCTGCTTAGGGCCTCAACTTCGGAGGGGGGCACGATCTCGGTTGCTCAAAAAAGTTATTAACATTTATTTAATAATATTACCATAAACTGAGTTTAAATTAAATATATATTGACAATACGTTGTTAAATACATTTAAAAATTTATTTTATGACGAACGCAAAAGCATACATGTGACGTAATGTCACAACATACAAACAAGTAACATACATAGATGCATACGCATGGCCTGGTCCCCTTATCTTTGCGGCTACTCTATGCCAGGGAAAAGGCAACAGCAGTCTGGAGCCGAGAAGAGGAAAAAAGATGAATCGCGTGCATCCCTTTCAGGTAACTTGTGTTCATGAATCTGAAAACATATTTTTGGTTGTTCAAGTAAATTAGTGAGGCTAACGTTTGAACTTCACCACAACTGCACTAAATGTGCCTTATTTGTTGTTGTTTACGTTCAGTTTCTTGCTTTGCGGCTATGCATTGTGCTTAAACTATGATAGGATATGTTATGACTTTGAGTTTGCCCCTCTTCCCCATGTTGCTGATAGTTACACAAACTCAATTATTTTTATTAACTTGTGCAATGCTTTACAATTCTGTGTGCACAACAGCTACATACACATGCACTGCACAATTATTTCACTGTATGTATTATTTATCATTATATAGCTATTAAATTATATAATTATATAGTTATACATTATAAAATTATTTGCAGTTGTTTATTGTTTTGTCTATTTCTATACATTTCTTATTGCTGCTGTTGTTATTGCTTGTATCACTGCAATGACAATAAAGTCTCTTTAGTCTTTACATCGGTGGATTTGTGTGTTTTTAATAGGCCAGTTTTTCATATTTGTACATTACAATATGAACTAACAAGACTGACTCATTTGATCTTTCAGAAATCACAGAATGAGTCAAATTACTGTAAGCCATAGGTCATAAACCATTTTATTGCATGAATTCATTAATTCATTAAATAATGCATGATTTTTTTTTCTAAGTGTTAAAGTTTTTGTTTAAAAATACACTAATTTTAATACACTTTTTTTAATTCTTTAAAAAAATGTCTTTGATTTATACTGACAGTAAGGGTCAGCTTTTGTCACCATAGATTATAGTGCAAGTTAAATCCACATTTTGGTTGTAGTTTAGACACATTATGAAGAGTGCTTGACTAGCCCATTGTTTTAATGGTATGTCATGAGTTTTTTTCTTTAAATGACATGTCACAAAAGAAGATGAGGTGGCATGACCAGCAGCTGCACAGACACAGAGACAGGATTCAGCACTGAGGACAGTCCATCTCTACAGGTACAGAGAGGGCTTTTGTAAATGTTTGAAATTGGGAATGCTTCTGCAGAACACATGTCAGTGTTTATTTTAATGTAAGCTATTATTTTGTAATGTTAATATTTGTATGTTTAAATATATTTTTGAGTGTTTAAATGTATATTTATGTATATAATTAAATAAATACAATGTTTAAAATACATATGTTTGTGTGTTTTGTTCCTCTGTGGGGGCACCACAGTAAATTTTTACATAGGGCACCCTTTTGGCCAGCAGCAGCCCTGTGTCTAATAGGAATGTATATAAAGGGCGGTTCTAATAGAAAGAAAAAGCTGATTGGCTAGAGAGAAACACGAGCGCTCCAATGTTGATAAGCAGGAGAATGGTCAGTACAGGCAGCAAACAACGTAAACAAACAAAAAAATACGAAGGTCAAAACAGGGCAAGGAAAACACGTCATAATGTTCACTATTCAGTTTAACAAGATTTAGCAAAGTGTGTGTTTGTGTGCTGTATTAATAGTCCAACTAATCAGTCTTTGAGCAGCTACAGCTGTGTGTGTTAGCAATTGGCCAGAATTAGGAACCGGTGTGTGTGTGTGTGTGCGCAGTGCATGACTGAAATTTGTAGTTCATATAATGGCGGATTTGTAGTTCTATGCGATCTGTGTGTTTACCAGTGATCTGCCAGAATAAGATCGCTAGTGATTGTGACAAATACGTTCTTTATACTTATACTATACTTACAGAAAAGTACACCGTTGTTTTACTGTAGTTATGCGGTACTTTGCGGGTTGTAAATTAAAGCGTTACCAACTAATATTTTAGTACACAAATATATTCTGCAATAACAATTAAACAAAAAACATTACTTTGAATCCTATTAACTAATACAGTATAACTTTTTTAATGATAACTCTTTGAGATAAAAACTTAACACCTTTATAACACAGTGAATTTCAATGCTGAATACATTAGTCAAGCAGAATCTGCCTTTGCCTTGATTGGCTCACAAAAGTCCAGGTGACAGTTTGTACATTTGAAACTAAATCTGATTAATTTACACTATTTAAATTGAAACGTTTAATTTCAGTTAGCTTTTTTTGTAGCTTAACAGAAAAACAAACAAATAAAAGGTTACATTAAATTTGAAATGACAATCTCTAAACTATCCCCATCATTCTCCCTCTCTACTCAGATGGAATGGCGGGCCAAATCAAAGGTTACCAAGGGCCAACTTTGCCCAGCGGGCCCTAGTTTGGGCATCTCTGCTTTATAGGGACTTTCCATGTATTGATTTTTTATAGTATACAGAAGATTGAACCCAAACTTAACCCTCACAATCTGAGTTTTAACATTTGTTAAATATTTAATTGCGTGTGATTTACAGTATGAGCTTTTTCCTCATAGGGGCTTTCCTCACTGATATACTTGTGGCAACATTTGATCCCCACAACATAAAAAAAGGCACACACTTGGGGGGGGAGGGGGTGGGGCACTCCATTTACCCACCAAAGCACCTTCACAACTGGCCTCTGTGGACTGTAAAAAAAAGAGCAGCCAAAGCAAGCAGCAAGAAAAAGCAAGAAAAGCTCAGTTTTAAGAAAAATACAATCAATTGTGATGACCATGTTAAAAAAAACAAAAAATGCCTGCATTCTTTCTGTACTCAAACCCCATCAACGACAAGTCCAAAAACAATGGTTGAAAGAGCAATAGTTAAACACCGCAATCCGACGAACATCCCTTCACGCACCCATGATGCCCAGCGGCCATCATCCGTGGTCATTTGTTTTCGTCTGGCTTGTATTTACCAGCGGTCGTGCTGATAAGAGCTCTATAACATGTGCTGTGTGGGCAGTCACAGCGAAAAGGAATATGAGCTATTAAATGTTTCGGTGACTGGGCACAACCTGTCCAACAGATTGGCAGCCGCTCACTATTAGTCAGCCGTGGTGAGTGGGCAGGACACTTTCATGCCACTATGAGAGAAAGAGAGACCGGAAAGATGACATTCACACTCTAGCCTTGTCTCTAAAAAACACATTCGCCTACCATGTTCCTCACAGATCTTCTGCTGAGCTCCTCTTAAAGATTGGGAAAACATTTGTGAGAACTGAGATGCAAAAAGAGATGCGGAAAACAGTGAGTCTGTGGGCAAACAGCTGCGTTGAAAGAAGCAAATTGGTTTCATATGGTAAATGTAATAATACTAATAATAATAATTATAATAATAATAATATCTCAAATATATGATTATTAAAATTAATTAGCATTTTTATTAACAGTTTAGTTGTATTTTTAGCAGTAGCAGTACACTGTAAAAAATATCTGTAAATTGGCAGTTTATATTCCTGTTTATGTCTTTTTTTGAATTGCTTTTTGAGACCTTAATCGTTCTTCCAACAACTTTTGGCCTTGAAAAGTTTGAAAAGGTGACTTTTATTAACATATTTAATAGTTTAAAGTAATATAGTGTCTGGATAGGTATTGTATATTATGGCACAAAAACCTTGTAATAAACTGCCAGTACATTTTCTGTTATTTTTTTCTCAATATACAGTATATTATTTATAATACATTATATTGTCAAACTACTAAAATGTCAATAAAATCACTTTGTTAAACTGTAGAGTTGAATTTTCAACATCAGAAGTCAACAGAGCAGAGATCAAGGTCCCATAATGCAATTCACAACTGTAAATAAAAGAATAACACTTGTGATGACGAAAAAAGTTGTGGTGGAAAGGTGTTTTCTGTCTATTTGTTTAGCCTGCATTAATGCAGTCAGTGTAAAGCTGCACAATTAAACATTGAGAGATAGTGATCTCAATTTAAACTTGTGCAACATGAATGATAAATGATAATGAGTTGCATATGTTTATTAATCCTTTGAATCGCTGCATTTAAATTTGCGTTTGATCAAGAGAGATTTAGTTTTTACACTTTTTCAGTTAGTTACAAACAATTAAATAACACAGAAGTACTTGGATAACAGTTTATATTTCAGATATAAACACTGATGTTTATGGTAAAGATTAATCCACCGTTTAATGGAACTTGATGCTGGTGAATGTTGTAGCAATTACATTGTTACCAATGGGTGGCGACAAACAACCATCAAAATAATGGCACTGAATAGGTTTTCAAAAATGATACACCTATAATGAAACATGAAGTTTTATGTGTAAATTGTTGAATAATTAATTGAAAATAAATATATGACATTATTTTAGATTTCTATATTTAGCATTATCAGCCACAGTAGCAAAGATAATTTTTCTGATCATTGAATATTTTCCCTTTTTTTTAGCTTTCTTAATTTCTATTTTAATTAAAATTACAGGTTCTAAGTTTTGTTTGCTAAAACCAAGGGTTTTTGCAGTAATATTTTTGTATAAATGGAAAGCAATTGACATTTGTCTCCTCCCTTTTTTGCTGATCCGAAAAATGGTCCGATCTGTGACTCAAAAACTGTAGTGTGATCTAAACTTATTACTTACAAACTTATTTACAATAACGATAATATCATCATTTGACTGATTGATTGGTTTTATCCTATTCCAACCAATTATGATTTAAATTATCAACCACAAAACATAATAATAATACATTTTATTAAGACTATTATTATTCCATTTTATAATTAATTATATTTTATATGTAAATTGGATTTTAAAATATAATATTCAACTATACAAATAGAATAACATTTTAATATTTTAACTAAAGTGTAAAGACTCAGAAAAACACCTTCACATTTTGTGCTGAGGTATTTTTGAAGACTGGGAAGAGGAAGACAAGAGTGTCTCTGTATGAAACAGCTGTGCTGTAATCAGCAAACTGCACTCTGGACAGGCAACGTAATTGTTGTTTAACTGAGACGAGAAGCAGTGACCCTTTCCAAGACAAATAAGCTGCTGTTTAGATTATTGTGGTTTGCCTTTGGGCAACTCACTAGCACAGACAACCAGCCTGCAAGAGCACCTCCTTAAAACAGAGGATGACAAGCACCATTCACAGAAAAAGAGCATCTAATTTGTTTTTTAGTGAAGCTGGATTCAGGAATTTCCACTATGGAGCCCAAAAGAAAGGCCATTTCTTCCACATTGAGCACCTTCTTCTGCTTGTCTGAACCGCACTGAAGGACCTTCACCCACTAACCACAAAAACACATGTAGACTGGCCCATTTCATCAGTATATTATCGTGACCTCTGACCCTTCAGATCCATTTATAAAACAGCTTTTCTCTCTCATTTCCCATGTGTGCCTTTTCTCAGGACTACGTATTATTAAAATGTTTGTGGAACATGTTGCTGGTAGTATATATTTTTTAAATTATTATTAATTTAATAGAAACTATCAAGCATGATAAAACAAAGAATATATAATACAACCACATGTGTAAACATACTATACTGTCTATACCAGGGGTTCCCAAACATGTCATCCCGCAACCCCTAAAATAACAATGCCAGTGACTCGCAACCCCCAAATTCCTCTTAGCTGGTTATACATATGCAAATGTTGCGCGTGCAACAATAGGCCTATATAAACATAATAATACTGACAACACAAAAAAGTGCAACAGTCTAACAACCATATCATTTTTTATAATCATTTATTATATATATATATATATATTTGTATTAACCTCAACTAAAGAGACTGGACACAATGTTTTCAGCACATATCTATTCTTGGTTTAACTTTGGAGACTGCTAATCAGAGAACATCCTTAATGTTCAGTTGTGGCCAGTATTTATTTTTAATGTAATTAATTGCCATAAAGGTGTCAGAAAGTTTATCCTAGTGCTATAAAATCAATCTGCTGCAGCTATTGCTGTGTTGTTAATCTAACGTAAACACACAAATCCTATGAAAAATAATTTAATGACTTTTCATTTGCATGTTGTTGTTTTTTACTATTAAAAACTAATATTTTATCTTCTGTGGGTTATGGTTAAAATATGGTAATTCTAACAGTTTAATAAAATTTATTTGGCTTTTGGAAGGAAGGAAGGAAGGAAGGAAGGAAGGAAGGAAGGAAGGAAGGA
>CAIGQZ010032666.1:887376-900000 GCA_903798205.1 Danio tinwini
GAAGGAAGGAAGGAAGGAAGGAAGGAAGGAAGGAAGGAAGGAAGGAAAATAAAGAGAAAGACAGAAAGAAAAAGAAAAACTTGCTAAAAAAACGACAGCAACATTTTTGTGAAGCCGCAACTTAAGAAAATGTACTAAAGTATATGTTTGACTGCAGTTTCTAGATTTGAAAAAAAATGATATTCACAGAGACAAATTATTGATAAATAAAGAATTATATTCATGGGATTCCTTGCACAGCACCCAATAAATACCACAAAAACCTTTTAAAGGGTTTGATTTGTAATTTAATATGTTTGTCCCACATGTCTAACTGAATATGAGCAACCTTTCTGGAGTGGTCAGTTTGCTTGGTAGCTCACTTTGTATGTTGTTTGTTGTACGTTTTGCATTATTTTACATTAATAATGGATTTTTTCAATCATTTTCTTTTCAGCTTAGTACCTTTATTAATCTGGGGTCGCCACAGCAGAATGAATCGCCAACTTATCCAGCATATGTTTTACGCAGCGGATGCCCTTCCAGCTGCAACCCATCACTGGGAAACATCAGCATTCATTCATACACACACTCATACACTACGATCAATTTTTAGCATACCCAATTCACCTGTACCACGTGTCTTTGGACTGTGGGGGAAACCGGAGCACCTGGAGGAAACCCACGCAAACACAGGGAAAACATGCAAACTCTACACAGAAATGCCAACTGAGCCAGCCGAGGCTCAAACCAGCGACCTTCTTGCTGTGAGGCGAAAGTGCTACCCACTGCGCCACTGCGTCACCTGATAATGGATTCAGATTATGTAAATTATAAATTTGTTGTATATAATTCCACTTTAAAGGAAATGATTGGTGAATGCTTGAGTTGTATTCACTATTCTAGAATGAGTCATACAGTATAATCAGACTTTATTAGTCAACTAATACTCAAAACAAAAGTCCTAATGAGAAAATGCTTATTTATGTCTCAAGGACAAAGTTTATTTTATATATAATGCACGAGGCAACTGGGCCATATAGTGACAGGCAGAAGGGCTGACCCAGTGACTGCTGGTAACAGGTATTAACTCAGTCCAGCTGTTCACCCTGGGGTCATTTATCTGATGATGCTGATGTTCTGCATGAAACAAGTGCTCTCAGACATTATTAGTCAAAAGTGGAGGAGGAGCTGTCTGTTGCTAGGCTTTGATCTCTCAAATCTCGAATGAGGAGGGCACTGCGGTCAGAAACACGACCACATTTACATAGCTCCAGTGCATTTAACACATAAACAGAGACAGTAGTGTTCTCCAAATAGAAAAAAAACTGAATAAATCAAACAAGCATGTATTAGAAATCTTTTTAAAAAATAATTTTACTTTAACTAAGAACTAACTTTATTTTTAACAAACTGCCTCAAGGTTAAGATTAATTTATTTTATTTTTATTTTGTGAAATAATGAAGTCTGTTCTCATATCATTCCAAACCAATTAGAATATCTTCAGAACACAAATTAAGATATTTTTAATAAAATATGAGAGATTTCTGTCCCTCCTTTGAAAGTCTGACACTAAAATTATTTATAAGAAGTTAATAATAATAATAATAATAATAATAATAATAATAATAATAATAATAACAACAACAATAATAATAATAATAATGGGGTGTCACAGTGGCGCAGTGGCCTCCTCACAGCAAAAAGGTCACTGGTTCGAGCCTTGGCTGGGTCAGTTGGTGTTTTTGTGTGGAGTTTGCATATTCTCCTCGTGTTCGCGTGGGTTTCCTCTGGGTGCTCCGATTTCCCCCACAGTCCAAAGACATGGCTATAGGTGGATTGGGTGGGCTAAATTGTCCGTAGTGTATGTGTGTGAATGAGTGTATGGATGTTTCCCAGTGGTAAGTTGCAGCTGGAAAAGCATATGCTGCGTAAAACATATGCTGAATAAGTTAGCGGTTCATTCCGCTGTGTACCGTATGGGGTGGTTTGACCAGGGTGCCATTCAAGCTAGAACCGCCACTGGCCACAGAAGCTCAAGAATTCTTGCTCAAGGTTTATTCTTGCATGTCAAGTGATTTGATATTCAAGAACCAATGACGTGTGTTCTTGTGTTAAGCAGGTATGGTTGTGTTTCTGTACAGACCGTGTCTCCTCAAACACTATAGATAGACACACAGACTGATTGATATTCATGTATGAATGATATAATATAAACCATAAAAATGCTATAAATATGAATGATATGTTCCAAATGTAAGTGAAAGTCCTGGGTTTGAGGGGGACATGAAAAATCGAATCTATTAAATTTAAATATCTGAAATCTCTTGCACTCTTCCAAATAAAGTTTTTGTACTGCCATTTATGGTTTCATGAGAAACCTTCAACACCCATAAAGCCATTTCGTTTACCAAAGGTTGCCCTTGAATGCATTCTCTGTGCTTACAATGTATTGTGTAAAAACATTTTCAAAAAGCCATAAAGATATGAATTAGCAAATAATTTATATACAAAGTGTTCAGATGCAAAAGCCTCTAAATGCCATCAGGGATGTTCTTCTAAATTGAGCATTTTTCTCAGTTTTCCTGTGTGTGGGCTCAGATATTTCACTTTTATGATGATAAACATGTTATTTTCATTGCCTTAATAGCATATAAGCATGGGAGATTCATAGGAGCTCAGTTTTGAAGACAATTTCAGATGGCATTAAAAGGTTTTTGCATCTAAACTTCCTATTTTAGCGGTGAACTACACAAATATTGCAAATAGGTATGTATCATTCATCACCCACTATCACTATTTTATTCTCTAGATACATTCCATTTAGCTTCAATAGCACCTAAACCTTGGTCATCGACTTGGAAATATAAACCACGTCAAGTGCAATGTGCAAATGAATACTTTCTCCACCTTTCATTAGATAGTTAATAGAAGTAGAAAAATAACCATGTCTGCATGTCAAAGAGAAACACCAATAGTAATATGCATGAGATAAATGATCTCTATGAGAATGACCTGAAACGTTCCCGAGCTACTGAAGGATATATGCACAATTACATGATTGCGGTTCTCTTCGTGCCAGACTCGTCAAGTCGAACATAAATATTTGATTTACACTGCCATCTACAGGAGTAGATATCGAGGAGTGGGTGCTGAAATAAAAGAAAGCAAAGGTCTGCTGTGAGGAGCAGCTTCACCTGTGTCAGTCATATCCTGATTCCTGTTGTACTCGCTAGAGGAAGAGAAGTTAAGAGTGCTGCTGTTTCTGGTGGTGCAGGCTACTTCAGCACGGACAGCGACAGCCAGTGTTCAAACGGTCGCTCATTAGTATTCACAGTGAACAGTTAACTCTTCCCAATACCAATTTCCTGCCCTAGAATTTAGCGCTACTCAGAAGCTTGAGCAACCACTAAATTATTTTAAACGAGCCTGTCCTTTTAGTGAAGCACAAACAAAGCTAAACCATCGCAGTTCTGTTTATTTAAGGGACTCTTATGAGTCGGTTCTTTATGAAATCACAAGATGCCAGTGAAGTCTGATTCCACAACGAATAATTCTAAACGGTTCTTTTCAGTGAATAAAAACTTAGAGGGAGAAACATTGCAGTTCTATTTCTGAGCAGCTCATTTGAGCCCGTTCATTTTGATAAGTAAACAATTACGGTGTTTACTTATCAAACCGGTGGCAGTAGATTTCATAAAGAATCAATGACTCTTATGAACCGATTATTTTCAGTGAATCACAGTCTCTATAGCTAAATCTGCCAGATCATAATTAAACTGATAGGCCTATATATTTCAACGTCTTGTATAGGCTAATTTGAAATGCACTGCCATGTTTAAGAGGTTGTAAATCAGCTCGGTAAGTCAAAGTCACACTGTGGTTTAGATGTACTTTTTGTTTGTTTGTTTGTTTGTTTGTTTGTTTATTAAACCATGGTTCATTTTGAGGAAATGCCATGCCTCAAATCGTTAAAAAGTGTAAATTAACACAATTTTATCATGGCTAATCAATTATTTTCTGATAAAAATCTAAAATAGGTACACTGGGCTAAACACAGCACACTACAACAGAGTCTTTACATTAATTAGTCGCTATTTTCATCTTTAACAACATTGACACCTTAAAAGCTTTGTCTTCTCACTCAAGGAGTTCCACAAGTTTAGAGTTGCATTTCAACTGATGGTGAACGTTACATTTAGACGTCACAACAACGGCAGTCTATCTTTACGATACTAAAGAGTTTTGACGACTACAACGCGACAAAGACAAATAAATAAAATATCGACGTCAAACCTACCTCAGCTTTTAGCGGTCTTCCTGCAGGAGCACGTTGGTGGCCCGTTAAATCCTTTCGGTGTTTGAAAGAAATTCAAAATCCCAAACGTTCACGACGTTGAATGACGCGTGGTGTTGATTCAAATGAGAAGCGGATGACAAGATCTGGTTCTCTCCAAAAATCCCGAGAAACATCCACGAGGTGACTTCTACGTCCTTCCTGGAGCTGTGGAGGAGTCTCAAGCCGTTAAGTCTCAGTTCAAACCATCCTTCCTCTCCAAAGTTTCAGTGCTCCAGCGGTCGATGTTCGGTGTCCGGTTATTACAGCGCGCTTCTGACGTTAACAGTTACCCAGTGTTGTTATTTAGTCCGTAAACGACAACGACAGAGTAAATGGTGCTTTAGGTGTGAAATTAATGAGAAAAAACGACGCTTCAGATGAGCGACCATGAAGAAACAGCATCTTTCTCTCCTTACAAGATCGGAAGGGCTTCTGCAGAAAGATGTGCGCAGATGAGGGAGTGACGCACAGGGTGCTTAATAAAGCAAATGACTGTGGTGGTATTATAGGTTAATGGGTATCAGCTGTATTGCCATTGTAGCTTCGCTGCATATGTCGGCTTATTGCCTATTTACTCGTAGGCAATATGCGTTTTAACCACTTTACAGTAAAAAAAAAAAAAACTGCAATGCCATGATGTAGTTTAAGACTTTAAATCTTCACAGTGGGATATAATGCATAATGAATTAAGTGGATTTATAAACTACTATACATAAAATGTGTTCATATACAAGTAGAAAATAAATATTTAAATGCATTATATAAAAAAGTTAGGGGAGAGCAGGAACGAAAGTACCATTTTTAATGAACAATGCAAAAAAAACAAATGTATTTAAATAACATTGTTTTAGACAGAAATATATTTTTGCTGTGGTTGATCATAAGTGTGGTCTATCAATATAGGATGGTATTTTGGTAAAAAATTTATTCAAAATAGTTTAATTTTAAACAAATTGCACATTGTTACTTTTGACCCCATCAATAGGGATAAAAGCAACACAAGGGTGGGTCAAAATTAACAGCAAATTTTGCTAGATTTACTGTTGTAATCTTGTTAATTTTAAATACATCTGACTATGACCTGAATGAAACTAATGTTAACTGCAAATATATTTGTACTTTATTATTTCCAAAAAATATTACACTGCATTTTCATTTAAAATTTCAGTTCCTTCAAATGTTTCAAAAGCAATCCAACAATGCAAAATGTTAAAAATGTCCAAAAAAAATTAAAAACTTTTTCATTATTATTGGCAATATGCATTACTTTTATAAAACATATTAATCAAAACACTGAAAAATCTAATGTGGAAGTGAAAAATAATGCATGGCTGTTAGCAGTGGGACATAAAGAACAGTGTTACTTTTGTCCCCACAGGAACTCTTGCCATTTAAATCTGATTTACTTTTAAACTGAAAAACCCAGACATTGCAAACTCAAGAATGTGTTATTGTACTAAATAACCTGTAGATTGATCGTTAGTGTGACACGTGAAAAAAGAACCGCTACAATAATACTTTTTACACTCAAAAAAACTGAAATGTGGGCCTAACCGTGGGACATTGTCCCGAAATCAGATAATATTTGGTATCTTCATCAAGAGTTGCACGCTGAATGTGCTGTTATAATCTGGAAAGCAAATGTTGTCAGGCCTTTGAGAAA
This sequence comes from Danio tinwini, assembly GCA_903798205.1. Lineage (NCBI taxonomy): Eukaryota > Metazoa > Chordata > Actinopteri > Cypriniformes > Danionidae > Danio > Danio tinwini. The sequence continues at coordinate 893,359 of CAIGQZ010032666.1, forward strand.
ATCAATTTATTATGTTCATGCCATGTTACTTTCACCCAGTACTCCCTTACTATATTCCTTTATTATATATATATATAGATTTTTTTAATAATTTGATAAAATAATAACAGCAACTAAAACAACAACAACAATGACAAGAACAGAAGTGGTATGATTGGTTTCCACCTCTGTGTTTTTAATTTAATAAACTGTGCTGGAAAGAGTACTGTAAAAGTACCATTCCAAAAAAATATAATGCAAGTAGACTAAAAGTGTCTGTTTTAAACACTACTTAAAGTTAGAGTAAAAAGGTAGCCCTTCTAACAGTACTTACGAACAGTGATTATTAAGCTGTGAAGTTTATTCCAACTTATACCCTGCAAATTCAAAATTTACAGTAGCTTACATCAGTGCCAATTTCTTTAAAGGTGTTTCTGTGCAAGTTAAATAATTTGCCATTCACGGAATAGAAATTTAAAATATGAGATTAATTTAGTGTGTGAGAAGATGTGTTTATTAATTCATGCTTTCATTTTCATTTGGCTTAGTCCCTTTATTCATCAGGGGTCACCACAGTTGAATGAACGACCAACTCATCAAGCGTATCTTTTACAGATGGATGCCCTTCTAGCTGCAACCCAGTACTGGGAGGCATCCATATGCACTCATTCACACACACTCATACACTACAGGCAATTTTGTTTGCCTAATTCAACTACTGTATACCGCATGTCCTTGGACTGTGGGAGAAACCAGAGCACCTGGAGGAAACCCAAACCAACACATGAAGAACATGCAAACTCCACACAGAAATGCCAACTGAGCCAGCCGGGACCTGAACCAGCAACCTTCTTGCTGTGAGGCAACAGTGCTAAGCCACCGTGTTGCCCTATATGCAAAGCAAAATGTGAATAACATAATGGGTAAAAATCAATCTGTGACGATATGTTAATGATTATGCACTTTAAACCCTGACTAAAAAGTGTCCAGCAGTTGGTGCCACAAACCAGCTTGTGCACCACTGAGAGAATACATGCAATTTGTGCATGTATTTGCAAATGTAACATTCTGTAGTGCATTTAGCAATTGAAAAGACGATTTGCCGATTTCAGTCATCATACAATGGACATCCTTCATCTTCGAATCAGTGACATGCAGTCTAAATAGTTCCTCGGCCACTGCATGTAATGATTTTGTCTTCTTTGACACTTTTCGTGATTTGATTGAACAGGAAACTGATCTATATCGAACCAAACACAGTAGACAAGATAAAATAAACATATTAAAATAGTGACTGATGGGCATCACATTGGCACAGAGGGTCACAGGAAGAAGATTGCTGGTTTGACCCCCGACTAGGTCAGTTGGCATTTCTGTGTGGAGTTTGAATGTTCTCCCCATGCTCACGTGGGTTTCCTTTGGGTGCTCTGGTTTCCCCCATAGTATAGGTGAAATGAATAAGCTAAATTGGCCGTAGTGTCTCAGTGTGTGAATGTGTGATTTCCAGTGTCGGTTTGCAGCTGGTAGGGCAACCGCTGTGTAAAATATATGCTGGATAAGTTAGTGGTTCTTTTCGCTGTGGTGACACCTGATTAATAAAGGGAATAAGCAAAAAAAAAAAAAAGGAATGAATGAATGACGTAGTGACTGCATGTTGAATGAAAGTAAAACTACCAATGCAGAAATAAAAATGCACTCAAGTAAATACACATTTTTTAAGTACTTAGCAAAATAAAATTCCTGAGGGGAAAAACACTACATTTCAGTAGTTTTGAGTATTTGTAATGTGTTACTTTACACCACTTGAAATAATGCACATACAGTTTATTGCCACAAAAATTTTACAAACAAACAATTTTTCATGTAACACTTGTTTGAAAATCAAACATATTAGCAATGACAAAAGCAAATATTTTAGATTGGTCAACATTTTTTTCTGAATGACATATCATCTAATGTAGTGACTAAAGGCCTGCAATTTCATCAATGAGTGAGAAAAGTTCACTGAGATATGTTAAATATATAGCAGTTCAGTTTCCATAAGGTTAATTATGACATTGATGCACATATAAAATAATGTGTAATTGGGGTTTTTCGCAAATCAATAGTGTAACCGAGACTGAAAATAAGATATCGGCTGTTCTGAACAAATTATCTTGTATTAGATGTTTAGTGGCTAAATGAGTTCATGAGTTCTTATTCTTCCAGTAACAGAGTCAAAGGGACGGCGTCAGGAATCAATTGTCTAATGAGTTTGGTTGATGAAATCAAATTAAACTGCTGACTGATCAAAGTGTCAAATGTGTGTAGTCTAGCATAAAGACTCAGTGGTTTCTTTGCAGCTGACCAGCTATATTACTACTTGATTTAACTTATACAAAAATGTTTGTTGGAATTATTTGATATATGATATATGGTTTAGTGAAATTAAATGGGTGGTTAAAAAAATGTATAGCTAATTTACTCACCTTCTGTCCATTTAAGATGTAAGTGAATTTTTTGGCATGGTTTTCCTTACATTATGATAGGACACATTAGGGCTGGCCGATAAACGATATTATATTGAATTGCGATAAAATTTACGTCAATAACAATAAGCTTTAGACTTTTCACTCTATATCAATCTAAGAGTCAATCACATAGCAGAAATGTGCAACAATGGGAATCTAAAAGTGTGTAGATATTAGAGATGTACCTCACCTAACACCACCCCTAACCCTATCCCTCACAGTGACGTCACTAGCTCCATTGAATGCATTGTGTCTGACATTGCATCTCTGAGCAATTATGATGCAATCTCAGCTTGCATCATAAAGGCTGCATCCAGATAGTATTGAAATTTTCGGTCAGCGAAAATTTATTGGCCAAAATGTTATGTCATTTACTGGACCCTCTAATTTTTGTGGCTTCAGTCATTGTATGGGTACTCTTTTAAATCTGAAAGCATTAACAACTTGAAAAGTATATCATTATAATTCAAATGGAAAATCATTATCGAGATTGCAGTTTTACCATATTGTCCAGCCCTAAAGGACATTATATAGAATACCATATGGGAAGCATAAGTACACGTCCAGAATAAGCTATGGGACTTCTGAATTTCTCAGGTATGAAATACAATGAAGACCATAGAAAGTGTATATCACATCGCATGTAAAAAGTTATGAAACTGATGTTTGAAGATGTTTGGAACCACCAGTACTCATCCTAGAGCTGGCCGGCCATCTAAGGTGTGTCATGAGGCAGAAGGGCCTTAGTCAGGGAGGTGATCAATAACCTGATGGTCACTCTGTCTGAGCTCCAGCATTCTTCTGTGGAGAGAGGAGAACCTTATAGAAGGGCAATCATCTGTGCAGCAATTCACCAATCAGGCCTGTATGGTAGAGTGGCCAGACGGAAGCCACTCCCTATCTGGAATTTGCCAAAAGGCATCTGAAGGACTCTCAGACCATAAGAAACTAAATGCTCTGGTCTGATGAGACTAAAATTGAAGTCTTTAGAGTGAATGCCAGATGTTACATTTGGAGAAAACCAGGCACCACTCATCACCAGGCTAATAAAATCCCTACTGTGAAGCATGGTGGTGGCAGCATCATGCTGTGGGGATGTTTTTCAGCAGCAGGAACTGAAAGACTAGTCAGGATAGAGGGAAAGATGAATGCAGCAATGTACAGAGACATCTTGAATGAAAACCGGCTTCAGAGTGCTCTTGACCTCAGACTGGGGCGACGGTTCATCTTCCAGCAGGACAATGACCCAAAGCACACCGCCAAAATATCAATGGAGTGGCTTCACAACAACTCGGTGAATATCCTTAAGTGGCCCAGCCAGAGCCCAGACCTAAATCCTCTTGAACATCTCAGGAGAGATCTAAAAATGGCTGTACACCGTCGCATCCCATCCAACCTGATAGAGCTTAAGAGGTACTGCAAAGAGGAATGGGCAAAAATTCCCAAAGACAGGTGCCAAGCTTGTGGCAGTATTGAGCAAAGGCTGTGAATACTTATGTACATGTGATTTTTTAGGGGGGTTTTTTGTAATAAATTTGCAACAATTTAAAAAAAATATTTTTTCACATTGTCATTACGGGTTATTGTGTGAAGAATTTTGAGGAAAAAAAATAATTTAATCCACTTTGGAATAATGCTGCAAAAAAAAAAAAAAAAATGTGGAAAAAAGTGAAGTGCTGTGAATACTTTCCAGATGCACTGTATACTTGTTATTCTGTACTTTAAAAATGAGTTTCTTGTCAAAAATGTTGTATTTTTGATACATTCAAGTGATAATAAAACATGAACACATGAAAATTACACTATATTTTTATATGAAAAAGTTTTATTAATTTAATGCATGAAAAGATGATTATTTGTACAGAAAAACTGAATTTCTTTTAGTGATAATTCTGTAAATACTTTCTATTATGACATTGTTTTCAATGTCTTCTAGACCTTCCTCGAAACACCTATTTACTTATTCTTCTATTTATTCATTCATCCATTTAAAAAAACACATCATCTGACCTTCGCACACACAATCATATTCATTGACTGAATCTTTTTTTTTTTTTTGCACTCAAGTTACAGTCCTTTATCCCCTGTTGATTCTTTTCTCCTATAGGCTTACAGAATGCTTCAAATGGCTGAATCACACTTAGATCTATACGTTTGGGACCTTTCCAGTAAATATATAATCATGGCATCATTTAAAGCTGAGAGCACCTCATTACAGATCCAACAGCAGAAATTGCATCCAGCAGTGGGAGGAAAAAGCAGATGGTTTTTAATACATGCTTGCTGTTTGTAAACTCTAAAGCTACTTTTCAAGGTTAAGGCATGAGTTGTAATATTTTTATGTCTTTCATTGTTTTAATTTGGAAATATTAAAGGCAACATATTGGCCTGCATGTTTTCTGGTCCGCAGATTACAGCCCACATAGAGCAGTAAACCACCTTGTTTGGCAAAATAGGTTGGGCTTTTATTTAAAGATATACAGTCGCCAAGGCCTTCTTGACAGTTTTATCCTGCTGGAGTTTTTTTTTTTTCACTCTGGGAAGCAAACAGAAAGTTTTAGGATAGGTTTACTTTACAATGATGCAGTAAAAGCAGAGAAGTTTTCCATTGTGTTTTTTGTAAATTTTCCACTTTCAAGTGACTACAATGTCAAAATGAAGTTCACACGGATCTGCAAAAACTAATATAAAACCACAAGAAGCTTGAATAGACTGACTTTGATATCATGACTTTGATATCATTTCGATGATGATAGTATTGGGAATAAATAAGGGCTGTACGATATTGGAAAAATCTGAAACAGCAATATAACATTTTTTGAGATAAATATTGCGTTATGAATACAGTTTCACCAGATGGTTTGAATTCCCTATTTGACTTTTTCCAGGGTGTCCAACAAGTATTTAAGTACAGGAATTGAGTAATGGCAAATAGGGTATTTGCAGAGCTAGTGTTCCTTCCCATACTGATAAACTTCTGGTGAACGGACTTTTTTTTATTTTATATGGTTCCTTTCATAGCATCGATATTGTGATGTAATTAAAATATAATCAGGTAAATAGACTTTGACATTCATTAAGTTTCTCAAGCATAAAACAAGATGAAAAGTCGTTTCCATGCATGCGCCCGCCAGGATTAGCAGGCTAGCGCAAAAACTCCATTGAAAATACTGGGGGAAAATAAATGTTCATATTTTAAAGACATGGCGGACAAAAATGTAATTTAATGCAGTGCTTCTACAATCTGAGACTCACTTTATATTGGATATCACTCATTTTTAAAAGAGCACAGACCTTAAACGTGCAGTTTTTGTCAGTTCACCAGAAGCGCTTGACCCAGGTTACTAACAAATTAAAAGTCCTTCCGCATATTTCTGCATATACTCTATTACTTTGGGTTGCCTTGTTTCTAGTCCAAATACCAAAAAATTTTCTTTTTTTCACTTTCAGAAATAATAAGTCAAAATTAAGTGTGATTTTCCTTAAAACAAGCAAAATAATCTTGCTTTCGATTGAAATGCAGATATTTGGATATGAAACAATACAAAAAAAGTATATTCTATTATTTTTTTTGTAAATGTATATTAACACTATCACCTTAATTTTATAACTAATTAAATAGAAATAATATTTGTTGCACCTCCAAAAGTCATAATTTATTGTGTGCAAATGTTTTAAACTTCCTCAAATGCTCCATCACAGGCTATCAAAACACATGCAAATTATAAACCTTCACTTTGTTATGGTTCATCTACTAAAAAAAAAAAAAATCTAAGTGTTTGTAAATATTATGTGGTTTAATTAGTAAAATCTACAAAAAATGTTAAGTTCGTAGCTTTACATGAATAAATGTAATTTTGAATTCATCTGGGTTTGTTCCAAATACAAGACATTGTGCATTTTTTTATTTACTCAGTTTTTCTGCATAATCTTAGACAAACATTTTTTGTACTCGTAGACAACATAACATAACCTTGTTTGATTTACAAAATAACTATTCCCCTTCGTCTTTGGCTGGGAAACCCCCTGCATTTGAAAGAAGTCGAACATGCAGATGAAATAAGGTAAGTTCTTTAATAATCAAGTTATTAAAGTTAGTTATAGGTCCATTAACATTTGTTTTTCAACAGTTTTGACATTGTACAGAAACAAA
>CAIGQZ010032666.1:930000-944583 GCA_903798205.1 Danio tinwini
TATATATATATATACAGTTGGAATCAGAATTATTCAACCCCCTGATTTATTAGCCCCTCTGTTTATTTTTTCCCCAATTTCTGTTTAACGGAGAGATTTTTTCAACACATTTCTAAACATAATAGTTTTAATAACTCATCTCTAATAACTGATTTATTTTATCTTTGACATGATGACAGTAAATAATATTTGACTAGTTATTTTTCAAGACACTTCTATACAGCTTAAAGTGACATTTAAAGGCTTAACTAGGTTAATTAGGTTAACTAGGCAGGTTAGGGTAATTAGGCAAGTTATTGTATAATGATGGTTTGTTCTGTAGACTATGGAAAAAATAAATAGCTTAAAGGGGTTAATAATTTTGACCTTAAAATGTTTTTTAAAAATTAAAAACTGCTTTTATTCTAGCCAAAATGAAACAAATAAGACTTTCTCCAGAAGAAAAAAATATTATCAGACATACTGTGAAAATGTCCTTGTTCTGTTAAACATCATTTGGGAAATATTTAAAAAAGGTAAAAAAAATTCAAAGGGGGTTCAATAATTCTGATTGCAACTGTATATATATATATATATATATATAAACAAATATATATATATATATTTCCTAATAATATTTTTTAATTAATTTTTAATATTTTTAAAAACATTTTATGGTCAATATTATGAAGCAATATAATAATATTTAACCAATATATATGTATATTTTATTGTCTACAGAACAAACTGTTAATGATTTGCCTAATTACCCTAACTTGCCGAATTAACCTGGTTAAGGTTATAAATGTCACTTTAAGCTGAATACTAATATCCTGAAAAATATGTAGTCAAATATTATGTGCTGTCATCACAGGAAAGATGTGTGTTGTGTTGATAAAATCTTCTTTCTGTTAAACAGAAATTGGGGAAAAATATACAGGGATGCTAATTATTCTGACTTCATACATGTATATATAAATACCATTTTTATGTTAAAAAAATTATGTTTAAATTTTATATGGTAATGGTTGACAGTGTGAATGACTATAATGTGCTGGGCTAATCAGTTATTCCACTTCCTTTAGTTATCATTAGTTACCATTAATAGTTACCATTAATAACGTTTAAATTGGGATAATATTGACACTTACCACTACGTGCTTTTTCAGGTTGGAGCTGCCATTCATATATATGTTGCAATGTCTGCAATGGTTGCAAGTTTGATGTACAGTGTGCATCGAATTATCAAGCTATTCTTGTTGACATTGTGGAAAAATAGACTGAACTTGAGGCTGCGGGTGACCTGGTCCAATAAATTCAATGCACAATGGCATGACCTCAGTATAAACTCGCACGTCTTCCTCGACTTCAGCCATCACTTTCACACAAACATAGGCGCGTGTGCTCTAACCGAAAGCGATATTTGCAAACAAGTCATATGAGTCATATTTATTACCATTTGACAGTAACAGAGTAATGCTGCCAAATGTATCAAAGAGTAATGATATTTTTTTTCATAATTTACAGTACACATCTTTAAATGTACTCAAAAAGTACACCTTACCCAACAATTTTACTCAAGTAAATGTAATGAAGTAAATGTAATTCGTTACTACCGACCTCTGCTAATAAGCAACCAATATGTTAATAATATGCATGCTAATAAGCAACTATTTAATAGTGGGAATTAATTCCAGACTACAGTGTTACCTCAAGATGAGGCAATGCTAGTGAGTTTTAATTAATAAAAGTTCCCCTTCTGGAGGGGAACTTCAATGCTATGTGGAAACTTCCACTATGGGGATTTCATTCAGAAAGCCAATCATCTGAAAGAGTATGTAAACGGGCCAATGAAATGCCAATGAGTTGGCAGCTTCAGCTTGCGCACCTGATGCTCGTTGCAATCAATTTGCACAGCACAGCAAGAGCACAGCATGTGCAAAGCCAAGCATCATTTTCACTTCAGAGACTTCAACAGCCTTCTGAGAGAGTCGATGAGGGTTCCTCCAGCTGAGTTTCAGACAGAGAGTGAACGAGAGCGATCTCTCGGTCCAGAGTGTGTGACACAGCGGCAGACAGTCGAGCTGGGTTTCTCCCTTGTCTGGCGTCCTTTGGGTCTAGTCCTCCAGAGCGGTATGTATTGTTGCGAATTTCCTAAAAGTGCAACACTGTCGTGCAGCGCCTCTTTTTCAAGACGTCGCTCCGACTGTGCGTTTCTGGATGCGGTGGTTTCCTGTCCTTGGATGGTGGGCACGAGCACTCCGTTTCATGTCTGGGGGTCCAGCATGTTAATGCGGTGCTTGCGGGCAGTGCATGTCATCACTCGGTGGCATGTCTGGGAGGACGGTCTCCTTTCTCTCACACCTCCAGCCCTCCCTTCCTGAGTCTGGGTGTAAGGTGAGTGAATCTCTCGCCTCCAGCTCTTCCGCGGGACCCCAGCACTCCCCAGATCAGCACTCCTACTCCGCGCTGCCCCACTGCTGGTACGTCAGCGATCGTAGCGATGCAGTCATTAGCGAGAGCTCTGCCTGCCTGGTGAGCGCGGGCCAGCCCTTCGCGGTGGCTCATACGCACGATCAGACTCGGTTACGCGATTCAATTTGCGAACGGCTTCCCAAGTTCACAGGGTTGTTTCTCACCAGGGTCAGCCCTGTGCCTGCCCCTGTCTTGCGAGAGAAGATTGCTGTCCTCCTAGCGAAGGATGCAATTTAACCGATCCCTCCAGCCGAGATGGAGAGCGGGTTTACAGCCTGTACTTCATCGTACCAAAAAGAGCGGTGGGCTATGGCCAATTCTAGATCTGCGTGTTTTGAACCGCTGTCTGCACAAGCCGGCGTTCAAAATGCTTATGCAGAAGCGCATCCTCCGGTGCGTTCGTCCTTGGGATTGGTCTGCAGCAATAGATCTGAAGGACGCGTACTTCATGTCTCCATACTCCACGCCACCATCAGTTTCTGCGGTCTGCGTTAAGGTCGAGCCTGGCAGTACAAGTCCTCCCCTTCAGGTTCTCTCTGTCTCCGCGGGTCTTCACCAAGCTCGCGGAGGGTGCCCTAGCGCCCCTTCGGCTCGCAGGCATCCACATACTCAATTATCTCAGTGACTGGCTGATTTTAGCCCTCTCTCAGGAGCAATTGATTATGCACAGAGACAAGGTGTTCCAGTACCTTCACCTATTGGGGTTTCAGGTCAACCGAGAAAAGAGCAAACTCGCCCCCGTGCAGAGGATCTCTTTTCTCGGGTTGGAGCTGGACTCGGTCACCATGACAGCGCGCCTCTCAGGAGAGCGCGCTCCGCTAATGCTGAACTGTCTGAGAGAGTTCGACAGCAAAATAGTGGTCCCATTGAAATCTTTCAGAGGCTCCTGGGGCATATGGCATCCACAGCCGCTGTCACGCCCTTCGGATTGCTCCATATGAGACCACTTCAGTCCAGAAATATTGTCGATTTGACAGATGCTTCCAGCACGGGCTGGGGGGCCGTGTGTTGCGGGCATGCAGCCGCGGGCCTGTGGAAAGGAACCCAGTTGCATTGGCACATCAATGGCCTAGAGCTGTTGGCAGTGTTCCTCGCTCTCTGCCGTTTTATCGGTGCTGGAGCGACACCACGTGCTGGTCAGGGCGGACAGTACGGCATATATCAACCGCATAGGGGTATCCGCTCTCTCCGCATGTCTCAGCTCGCTCGCCGTCTGCTCCCCCAGAGTCATACGCGGCACAATCGCTGCATTCCATTTTTCCCCACTGAGCTCAACCGTGCAGCCATTCGCTCTCACGGCAGTTTCGCCTGGGAAAATGGAGACTCCACCCCCGACTGGCCAGCTGTTATGGGCTGCGCCTTTCTGTCTAACACTGGCTCACAGCTGGCCCCGGGGCGTGTGTAATACGCATTTCTCCAGTGAGCCTACTCGCACAGATACTGTGTAAAGTCAGGGAGGTCGAGGAACAGCTCTTGTATTGCACCTCTCTGGCCCAATCGGACCTGCTTTCTACTCTCCTCGTGATGGACCTAGATCTATGCCTCACGTACGGTTCATAGATGGAGAGCGGAGGACTTAGGTGACCCACCGATAAGGTGGTTAACACTGTCACTCAGGCTGAGCACCCTCTACGAGGCATGCCCACGCCCTGAAGTGGAGTCTATTCGCTGTGTGGTTACCTTTTTCCCCGAGAAGGAAACCCCGAACATGCCAGATCAGAGTGATGCAATCCTCCTTCAGTTGACTGCAGCTAAGGCTGTCCCCTCCGCTCTGAGGGGTTGGCGTTACGATCATCCCCGCTCTAAGGATGCGGCGATGGCGGCGCGCTGGGAAGTATCGTCTCATCATCCAGTTCCCAGAGGCGCGAGACATGAATAATAATTATTCCTGTTTCCCTCACATACCATCTTGGAGATCTCTCTTAGGAGAGGTCTGCTCGATCACTCGACTCAGTATCTTAAGATTTCTGTCCAGGTAGACAGCTCTGCTGGTCGCATTCACATCGGCTAAATGGGTGGGTATGTGGAGGCATTTCGGTCAGCGAAATGTGCCAGCGTGTTGGGCCGGCCCACTCTTACGTTTACCTGAGACCCCCGTTCACCTAGGTGCTCTAGGTTCCTACAGCATTCTTTTTTTAAACTACGTAGTGAACCTGCAAGCGCTGCCCACGGAGGAGGCAGACCCAGCCCCTTTATTTGCTGCGTCCTTCGCGCTTTGCGTATTATAAGGACCGTACTCAGCTCTTTTATCTGTTACAGTGATCGGCAGAAGGGAAGTGCCGTATCCAAACAGAGGTTGGAACATATCCACTGAGCAGTGAATGGCATCTCCCTCGCTCATCTGAGCCAGGGCGAGCCGTGTCCCCCAGGAGTGAGAGCGCGCTCCTCGAAGTGTGCATCCTTTTGGGTGTTAACATGCGGCGCCTCTCTACCAGACACTGTAGAGCTGCGGGCTGGGCGACACCTATTGCGAGATTTATTAATCTTGAGGGGAGCCGATTTCCTCACGCGGTAAATGAGAAAATCGGTTAGGTGTTGTAAAACGCTTGCTGCGCCATTCTCTCTTACACAGAGATATGTGCGCCTTTTCGCTCTGTCAGTAAAGTTCCCCGCTGGCAAACCCTGCAGATATTCCTCCGAGGCCCCCAGCATCTGACTCAGCGGAGGAGTCAGGCGCTGGCCCATTACATTATTGGTCTGCCAGCTGGTCAGCCCGCGTTCTGGGTATAGGTGCCCGCTATGTGCGATCCCCACTAGGCGATCCCATATGCTTATACTGCCATGGTGCAGTCCCCCCTCACAGGCGGACCCATGTCTTCCCTCACCGCTAACCATTTTATATTCATATGCGTACTCCCCCTTCTCAGGGCTAGTCCATATGTTCTCTCGCCACCAGTAGCGAGCGCATTCCCAACGTACTGTCGTATTAAACTCCTAGAAATTATTCTAGACGCATTTGCGGCTCCCGAAAAATATATTTAAATCCGTAAATCTTCTGTTGAAGTAGGATAAGTAAGGGCCAGGGAACACGTTGGAAGACCGCGCCTCTGGTGACGCAGGTGCTCTCAAGCTCTCTTTGCCTGGCAAACCTCTCATCGGGGGCGAAGGTAAGGTTTAATCATTATGGCGTTTTCCATACATTTCCCCATAGTTGAAGTTTCCATAGCATACATGAAGTTACATAGCATTGAAGTTCCCTTCCGAAGGGGAACGCTTTGGTTACAAAGGTAACCCTCGTTCCCCGAGCGGGGGAACGGAAATGCTATGTTCCTTCGCCATAATGATTGCCCTTTTAGCTGTTGAGGTGAAAGTCTCTTCCGCTAAAAAATGATGCTTGGCTTTGCGCGTGCTGTGCTCTTATAGCAAATTGATTGCAACGAGCATCAGGTGCGCAAGTTGAAGCTGCCAACTCATTAGCATTTCATTGGCCCGTTTACATACTCTTTCAGATGATTGGCTTTCTGAATGAAATCCCCATAGTGGAAGTTTCCACATAGCATTGAAGTTCCCACCCTCGGGGAATGAGGGTTACCTTAGTAACCAGAGCGTTCTTTATCATCTGTAACGAATATGGCCAATCAGACACATAATTATTTAGCTTTTATTCAATTAATAATACACCACTGAGCTCTGCTACCCAGGAAAAGACTGGATAGTTAGTATGTAATTCCATTCCAAGGTATTTACGACACAAAGGAATGCTCCTTGCTTAAGTCTTATACTTTTAATGTAAACTTTTATTCACTTTGTGTAATCAGGTGTTTTGCAACAAGTCTCTTGCTCATGTATTATTATTATGGTTTTAATACGTCTGCAATCAATGTTTAACTCTACCACAGCTAAATAAGATCCCAGATAATTCACGTTTGATGTCCCTGCAAAGCAAATTTGGTGAACTGAATGATTGTTTACATTTTATGTGTGCAACATATTAACATTTTTAGTAACTTTAAACATTTCTGCATCAGTTTACACCGCAGAATGCTTATGCAAATCACCCCACGTTGAAACAAAGACTATAAAACGTACATCAGGGGAGTTAACTTCTCATTGGTCAACTCAGCTCTGGAGTGTGGGTACAAAAACCTTTTAAAAGCTGGTAGACTAAGGCTGCACCCTAGAAGACCCAGACCAGAGTGAATCCCAGAGCAGGCAGGGACCCAGACCAAATGAGTTAACTGCACAGCTCAGACATTCCCATCTCCCATTCCCATCTTCTATCTTTTCTTTACATCGAGAGTCTGCTTAAATTCAGTGTGCTGTGAAACAAAAAGTTAACAGGACTCCACCCCACTCCAAGCCTCGCAAGAACAAAGAACTGACAACCAGCTAACCATGTGCTCAACAGAGGGAGTTCTTCACATCACAAAAGGAATGGAAGTAACACTTCCAGACTACCACTGAAACAATGTAATCTAAATGCAACCCCAAAGAGACCATAGACGTGTTAAATTGATTATTTTTGGTTTGCTTGGTTTGGTCTAACAAAGTCTGAGGTTTTTCCATCATTACACTCTCTAAAACTCTTATTTTTCTTCCTTTTCTCTACAACTGTATGAATGTGTGTTTGTGTTAGTGTCTGTTAGATTAGTCAATAAAGTTTCATTTTGTATAAATAAAGGTGCCTGTGCATGTTTATGAATCTAATGTCTTAAACTTCGACCTTGCTACCCTGCTTAAACATAAATGGGTTTTATTTTTGATAGCAATAGCTGTAATTGAAGTCAACTGTCCATTCACAAACAAATTGTTTGTTCGGATTTAAAGAGTCGATTCAATTGAAGCCCCGTTCAAATGAATCTTCAATTCCCTTTGAGCTAATTTGTTACATCATCCTTGTTTGTGTATTATTTGAATGTAACTTAAGTGTGGTTTGGGAGGAAACAACAGAAGGACAGATGTTTTGGGGGAACACACTTGCAACATAAACTATAAGCTCCAGTCTTTAATGCCCTTGTTAACATGCTTGACAGCTGAAATCATGCTTGAAGACCTGCAAATAGAACCAGAGGGTGACCCAAATAACAGTGATGTTTAGGAATGTGAATGTATTGGATTTCAAGTAAACCTTAGTCTCCTGGTTTCAATAGGTGCAACAGAGGCTGCAGTTTTAAGCTTCCTTGTTAATACACTCAACAATTCAATTCATGCTTGGAGGGTTTAAGTAGAACTAGAAGAGATGCTTTGGTGCTGTGACCCAGATGGAAGTAAAGTGTACTTTACTTAAGAGGTGTAATAAAGTTCAGCTAGTGAGAGTTGTAAAGTTAGCCTTACTCCCCAGCAAAAGACACTTGAGGTGGTGCTCTTTACCATTCTTATAGCACATTCACCAATTTAAAATATTCTTGGAGCATTATACTGTAAGTAGAACCAGAAGCAATGTGATGGTGCCGTGACCCAGATGAGAGTGATGTTTAGATATGTAATGAAGGTCAGCTAGTGAGAGTTGTACAAGTAAACCTCACTCTCCTGCAACAGACACTAAGGCCGTACTCACACTATGCTATCCGAACCGTGCCCAGGGTTTCCCGGATCGTTTGAGAAGTGTGAGTGCACTGAATCAGGCTTAGGCACGGTTCACTTGGGCGTCCCTGGCCCGGTTGCAAGAGGTGGGCCTGAGCGCGGTTCACTTGGGCTCAGGCACGGCACACTTACTGTGTGAGTGCAAGCGTGCCTAAGCCCGAAACTGAAAGTGAGACATGACTTTTAAGGGACTGTTTCATATGGATCAATTAATCATTCGTACTGTTCAATGAACGCAAACTGTTATCGATTATTAAAGACGCAAATCCCTCACTGCACGTCAGCTGCGCCTTCAGCAAACTTCCTAATTCCTGCAGCATGAGGACTGTTTATGAGCGTCAAAAGTGGCTGATCTGTTCTGCGAAATATTAGACTGCATGTCACCGCATATCAAACGACTTAAACGATATAAAGAAATCTCTACTGTGCTGAGCGAGAGCGCGTACTGAGCAGCGCATCATCGATGACGTAAGCGCGCCCAGGCCCGAATGTAATGTGAGTGCGGGCCATCAGGGGAGACGGAAGGGGGGACAAGCGTGCTTTGGCCTGGTTCAAGGTAACTGTACATAGTGTGAGTACGGCCTGAAGGTGGTGACATTTAGCATGCTTATAGCGCACCCACCAGTTTAAAATATTCTTGAAGCACTATAAGTAGAACCAGAAGCAATGTGTTGGTGCTGTGACCCAGATGAGAGTGAAGTTTAGAACTGAAATGAAGTTCAGCTAGTGAGAGTTGTACAAGTAAACCTCACTCCCAGCAAATGACACTTGAGGGGATGCTCTTTAGCATCCTTATAGCACACCCACCAGTTTTAAATATGCTTGGAGCACTATGAGTAGAGCCAGAAGCAACGCGTTGGTGTCATGACCCAGATGAGAGTGACGTTTAGATATGTAATGAAGGTCAGCTAGTGACAGTTGTACAAGTAAACCTCAGTCCCCTGCAACAGACACTAGAGGTGGTGACCTTTAGCATGCTTATAGCACACCCACCAGTTTAAAATATTCTTGAAGCACTATAAGTAGAACCAGAAGCAATGCGTTGGTGTCGTGACCAAGAGGAGAGTGACGTTTAGATATGTAATGAAGGTCAGCTAGTAAGAGTTGTACAAGTAAACCTCACTCCCCTGCAACAAACACTAGAGGTGGTGACCTTTAGCATGCTTATAGCACACAGACCAGTTTAAAACTTTCTTGGAGCACTATGAGTAGAAACAGAAGGAATGCATTGGTGCTATGACCCAGATGGGTATGGGGTTAAAAGGTTTAATGAAGGCTAGCTAGTAAGAGTTGTGCAGTTAAACCTCACTCCTCTGCAACAGACACTTGAGGTGGTGGTCTTTAGCATCTTTTTAGCACAACCCAAAAGTTTAGTATAATCAAAGGGATTACATTGGCGTCGTGACCTAGATGATAATAATAACATCAGTGTGTGAAAGTAACAAAGGCCATCTACTCAGAGCAGTGCATGTTTTTTGTGCACATTTCCCTGCAACAGACTCTAGAGGTGGTGATCTTTAGCATGCTTTTTAGCACACATCAGTTTAAAAGCATAGTATGTTTTTGCCACTAGATGGCCATTATCACAATAAACAAATGTATTTTGTAGTGCTGTCAATTAATAAAAAAAAACTAGTAAATCACACTTTTTTTGCAATTAAAAGACTGAAACTTGTCATTTTGGCTATTCAAATGGCTATTCACTATTTAAATTCAAAATACAATTGTTTATTAGAATTTTTGTTTAACTTGTAACACAGATGTCTTCATGTAAAATACATACCTGAAATAAACCATCAAGATCCTCAAACTGTTGGCTTAAAAGCCATATTTATTACAGAAATAAAAACACAGGCATGTAAGTGCCATTTGAATTTCAAAACAATCAATGCCAATAAAAATATATATATATATATATATATTTCCATGTTAGATTCTAAGTGGACTGGAATAAGTGGAATAAGTGTGAAACTGCCGAACTGCAAAAAAAAAATAAAATACTGTTGAAAAATTTTAAATGAAACACTCAAAATTACATGAAACTCTGAAGGAAACGCTGGATAGCCTGGTGATGCGACATTAATTGTTTTATACTGAAACTTTCCATCTACAGTAAAAGTTCTTCCTTGGTCTTATGCATATATCTTTGCACGATGAACACACGTTAGCCACAAAAGGGAAATAAAAAACTGCAACCGCGGCAATTGCGTAATTTTTTTTTTTTACATGTTAAATATTTCTAATTAATTGCATACGTTAACGTGCAAATTTTAACAGAACTAGTATTTTGATGATGAGTAAGTGTGAGATTATGAGATTTACCGTCTTCATTACATCCTACAGAACTTCTGCTGAAATAATATCATGGATGAGCTAAAATATTCCACGACAAATTGACCGGTGAAGCAATTGCTAAGGAGAGGCAAGTGTGATGGAGCACAAAAGCAGCAGAGCTTTTATTATGCCAAAATCCATCAGTCGCGATCACATGGAAAAGCAGCAGGGATGTTTTATCATACTAAACAGATTGTAGTCTTCTGTGATGATGCTAACTTGTGCATCCTAATAAAAACAAAACAAAGTGTGGTTGGTGTTTCCGTTTTCTATAAAACCAAACCCAGAAATTGAGGGTATGTAATATATTAGTGGTCACATAAGACACGATCCATGTCAGATAAAATAGCTTATTTCTCTGAATTTGAACATTCTTTGAAACAATTGGGATAATGCAAGTACTTAAATTGTCAAAATATAACAATTTTATTTTTAAACATGTTAATGAAAAAAAAATCACAAACTGCGTCTTTAAATCATTCTTAGAGTAGTATAAAAAGAACAACCATAGATGGCAAAAGCACACGCATCCTTTACTCAAGTAGAAGTACAGATACTCATGTTTAAAACGACTCTGGTAAAAGTTGAAATACTGAAATATTCAAAACATATTTCAGTGTTTTTCTTTTGATAAAATAAAAAAAAATTATTTGACTACAAGTTATTTTTGCATTATGCTAAAGCTGCTTCATTTCCTTCAAACAGCAAGACTCTTGCAGCTCATATGATTTCACATTTGTTTTCAGAGTATTGTGTGTATTTTAACAGATACAATTATTAATGCTGTTATCAATATAAATTCTTGAGCCTTTGCATTATATTTGTATTCATAAATCACCCAGTATAAATACTTTTGATGTTCTAAAATATTTATCTAACAAATTTAAATGAAAACTCCAGTGTATATAGGCTTAATATAAATGTTAAAACTATAAAACAGTATACATTCTGTACTAGGAAATATGAACAAATTGGAAACAAAGGAAATACATCTCAATGCATAACGTATTCATAAAGTATTTAATCTCCTTAGTACTTAATGTAAAAAAAAATTAAATGCCAGATTTGAACAGGAATGCATCTCGTTTACATGTGATCCGATTGACCAAAATGCGTCTTATTACCCGGTTTAAACATGACATCAGTCATGTTTACATCAATGAATCCCTGTCACATCCACATTCACCATTGTTGTCGTTCCCATGATAAGCTGAATAAACAACAGTGCAAGGTCAGAAGTTTAAAAAAAAAGCTGCACAGTGATGCGCACAATGACAAAAAATAAATTGATTGCCTCAAAAAGGCATTCAAATTGCGCAATGACAAGAAAGATTAGATCGTACTTCAAAACACATTAAAACGAAAGTAACAAGCAAAAATGTTACATTATAAAAATGTAATGTTGGTGTCGTGACCCAAATAGGAGTGAGCTTAAGAGAAGTGAATGTAACAAAGGGCAGTTAGTAAAACCTTCAAGTCCGGTTGTCTAAAAAGCTTCATTGTTAGTGTTCTCGCCACCAGTGGGTATCGTTCTCGGAGTGGTGTGAATAAAACCAGATGAGCTATATTATAGTTGCGACTTAAATGGAAGGTTTAGGCTGTAGAGTGCAAGGAAGAGTGATCCCGATTATATCTCAGATGCTGTATAGCTTTGGCAAAGCAATTGGATTATGATAATGAGGATTATCTGAAGATACGTTTGTGTTTGGCCTCATTTCAATCAAAAACACCTGTTTTTAGCTGCTGAATTTTGTTTCCTTTACCAAGTATTTGCAAATGAAGTGCTTTAGTTTGTGAGTGGGCTCTGTGGTCTACCACGACTCATAAAGATCCACTCAGTTTACAATTTCTGGCCTGGCCACCGCTATGAATGTTGTTTTTCATTTTTCATCCAGAATCTCTCTCTCTCACACACACATACACACAACCGAGCGCATCAGTAGAAAACTCCCTCAGGGTTGGTGAACTTCACCTTTAAACCAGGACACTGTGTTCAGTAATGATCTCCAGATACTGTAGTTACATAATTTATATGATCAGTTCATCTCGAGAACCACTCCATGCTCATCTCCGCTACTTTCAATGTCTATATGCTTAACAATATCAAAATGTTTATATGCTTAACAATATCAAAAAGGCATTTAATTAACAGCATCAGATGTACAATGGCAAGAATGCAGTGATGGAGCAACTCTTTCTGTGAACCAACAATTTATTATGACAGTTGGCCTGTTTAACTAAGGCAGATTCTAAAGCACTCCACATCATTGGGCCGTAGCCTGGTAACGGAATCCTGTCAGCCTGCGCATTCATCGAAAAAATCATCCAATTACACAAGCCAAATGAGACAAATACCCTGAAACTCACTGGTGGACACACGCCGTGACAGTATCAAGACTTCCCACTTAATCATCAATGCGTTTATTAGTAATAGCTGCTTACTTCAAGTTAAACCTCATTTCAGTCACACATTTATTTACACACCATTTTATTTATTTATTTATTTTTTACTCCCCAGTACTGCCTTTCTATTCCATTTTCACTTTGAACCAGCCAAGAGTAAACAGGCTATCAAGGTTCCAGAAATAATCTGGATTAATATGGATGAGACATCTCATTAAAAGCAAAAGATGGGGGAACATTAAAGCAGGCTGTAAAAACAGTGGTGCAGAATCTCCATGCTTTTTCTTAAAGCATTGTACATGACAGCACGACCGCTTGCAAGCGAAGTCTCTGCAAGCTCTCAAAAAATAATAAAAAGGTGTGAGTGAGAAGAGGGCTGAGCCGCTCAATGAAAGTACTTCTTGCAGACGTTCCACTTCACTGTGGTCACATTGAAGCTATTCAAGATGTCCTTTAGCGGAAGACTAATAACTCAGGTCTGCAGTCTTCATAAATTGTCGGAGACACCGAGTGGAATCACTGTCTAGCGAAGTGGTACATGACGGATAAATGAATAAACAGCTATTTATATGCATCCGGGATGAACAGGAGAGTGTTTTTGTGTGCGCGTGTGTTTGTTATCCATTGCTGATTGTTCAGGCCGGACGTGGAGACAACATGAAACGATGTCTGTGGAGTTTATTGCAGGACACAACAATAAATTGAAAGGTTTGGTCTTGTGTGTGTGTGTGTGTGTGTGTGTGTGTACTTGTGTGTATGATGGATAATGTACACAATTGCAGCAACTCAGACGTGTTGGAAAATCAATGCTGGACATTCTAGATATAAACTGAAGCCAATTTATAATGTGATAGACCATTTAAGAACATTAATCTGTATAACAGCAAATCACACCTTAATCATGCCATCTCCAAAATCATTGAAACACATTTTCCAATAGGCACAATTCAGTCCCACTTTATGTTAATTGGTCTTAACTACTATGCATTTATATTTTGATGTATGTATGTATCGCAGAGCACTTCTGGTGCTATTGAGGTGGGATATGTGTAAGGTTAGGCACAGATTTGTTTGAGTAAGTTTAAAGGTGTATTAAGGTCTAAAGGATGATCAACAGTGTAATGATAAATGTAATTATAAATGTATTTACATACATAATTACATGCAGGTGTTTACTCAAGCAAAAGTACAACATGAAAACATGCATTTCCACAGTACATTGTAATGAATTATTAATTTCAGTGTAAGTACATATTTGTTAAGGTCAATAACTATTAAGTGGGACTATTAAATAAGACTATTAATGTAAAGAACTAAATTTTTTAATCAAAAATTCTTGAAAGTTCATTATGTGGTCCAACTGCTACAATTTTAAAACAACTATATAGTGAGCTTGGTCCTCTGCCTGACACTCACAATAGGTGTTGTGATAGACATGGGTGAAAAGGCCATTTTACCAGATATTTTTCAAGTCACTTCTATACAGCTTGAAGTGATATTTAAAGGCTTAACTAGGTTAATTAGGTTAACTAGGCAGGTTAAGGTAATTAGACAAGTTATTGTATAATGATGGTTTGTTCTGTAGACTATCAAAAATAAATAAATTGCTAAAATGGGCTATTAATTTTGACCTTAAAATGTTTTTTTAAAAATTCAAAACATTTCTTTTATTCTAGCCGAAATAAAACAAAGACTTTCTCCAGAAGAAAAAATATTATTAGACATACTGTGAAATTTTTCTTGCTCTGTTAAACATCATTTGGCAAATATTTAAAAAAAGAATTAAAAAAAAATCAAAGGGGGCTAATAATTCTGACTTTAACTGTACACACACACACACACACACACACACACACACACACACACACA
>CAIGQZ010032666.1:954910-984101 GCA_903798205.1 Danio tinwini
AATAATAATAATAATAATAATAATAATAATAATAATAATAATAATAAAGTGATTCTGTCTGGAGTTATGAAGCTGAAATTCATCTTCAAAAATAACTGAAATAAATTAAATTATAAACTATTTTTGAACAGTTATTCCATAGTGCAATAACATTTTACAGTTTGACAATTTGTACTGTATTTTTGATTAAATAAATGCAGTTTTGGTGAGCAGGATAAGCTTATTTAAAAAGATTTAAAATTCCTACTGTGTAGTGTATATACAACATACTTTTACTAAGTACAAGAAAGACTATAACAATAAATTGGATGAAGTCACACCCTCCAACAATAGCACAGTGGATAGAAAAACTTGAATCCATAAATAGAATGGAATTTCAATTGAAATTAGATATTTTTAAACAAAGCACCTATTAATATGTATTTGAACATGGCAACAGGTTATACTGTAGTATGTATGTGTCTTTTACAAATCAGTTTTTAATTACGGGTAGTGTTATTTTATTTGTTGTTATTTATTTTTTTTATAAAAAAATAAAAAATAAAAAATAAATTGCTGCTGTCACTAAATGTTTAGTTCTGTAAAATGTGTTAATGTATAAAAAGTAACAAAAAAAGATAAAAAATTACAGTATTAGAGTATGATTCTCATTTAAATAACTTTAAATGTAGATATTCAGTATTATTGTATTTATCATAGTACCATGACATCACTATACTGTATACTATACCAAGTTCCTGGTTCACAAAACACCAAAACACATTTTTTGAGCTGTTGACAGTCATATATGTGTCCCACACTGCTATAAACACTATTATGACAGACATATTGCACTAAAAAGTGCATTATTTTGAGCACATTTTTTCTTCCGGTTTGAAATTTTTGAAGCTGCGTCACGGCTATTAGATACTTGTTTGTAGTCCAGCGTGGAGAGTGGATGTCTGTACCTGCGAGTACATCATGACGTCTCTGAGTGAGCAGCAGTAATTCATAAGAAAGACTTGGTTGAAAGAACGGTAATTTGGAGACATGGGTTGTTAGTGTTGCATTTATTATTGTGCTGCAACAAAGGTTTTGTTTTCATTTCCCCGCTATGAGAGCGCAGTTGAACTCATGTATGGATTACAGTGCACGCGACAGAAATGTGTTTGTAAGAAACATTTTTACCCGAGAGCTTTTCTCATCTGGAAATGATAAAATCCGGATTTGCCGTTTGTTTCCTTTTAAAAAAGACACGGCTTCAGTTTGTATCAATTGTCCTGTGTCTACAGATTTGGTAAGTGTGAGAGCAGTGCCCTTTGTTTGTTCTTTCAGATGGCAAGTTAGTTTGTATTGTCAGCAGTGCTCTTTCAGTTTTTAAAGATATACCATAGTCAAAATGATTTAGTTACTAAGTTTACAGTATGTTAATATCACTACAATATCATATGTAACAGAGTTAAAAAGATGATCTAATTCATCAGATTGAATAACATGAAATTAGGCTTTTATGGACGGGTGTGTTGCTGATGGGACACCAGTTACACATAGTACAATATTATAGACTGAAAGATCCGCTGTAAATGCTGCTCTGTAAATGTACACATGTAAACACCACAATCAAACTATTACTGTTGTGTAGAATTTTTGCCACATTTTGTGACAGGATAGTCTATACTCTTGGCTTTCTGACGCTACCTACCAAGTGCATCTAAGTTACCAAGAAATGCAGAGGATCCTTGCATTTCCTTGCAAATCCCTTCCTCTTTCCCTCCCCCGACACTCCCAGAGCTGGACACACCCACTTTCCTGAGTTTTTCCAAACTAGAGATGTGAAAACACCCTGCTGAGACAGGGGAGTTTCGTGGCCCTTTTAAGGCCCCGTTTACACTAGTATGTTTTAGTTTTAAAACAGTGTTTTAGAATGAAAACGATCCGCGTCCACACTTTTACCCAGTGTTTCTGAACAGCTCTTCGTCTACATTAAAACGGTGAAAACGCACATCTTGTGACCACACACACACTCTCTGGCATGCACTGCAGCGTGCTTTGAGCACATACACATATGAGAGTTGTGCATGTCGGACTGTTTATCACGGATCTTTCGCTGGATCTAATCTCACTATATTTGTTAAACGTGATGTTTAATTCATCTTGTTGTCTATATCTAACTACATATTCCCCGACTTTGGTCTTTTAAATCTATTACTTGTTCTCAGGTAAGGTGTTTTGGCTGAGCGCAGATAAGTTAGGTTAATATCTTAATTAATGTAACCGCGGACACCGATTCTGCACATCAGACTGATTGCTTGCCTTTATTTTTTCTATTGTATAAACTTATTGTGTATTATACTTTTGTAATGGACATTATTAATTATTAAAACTGATATTCAATGAAAGAGAGGGTATGTTTCGTATTTTCATTGATAATGAAAGGAGGCAGTAATGTTATAGGCTCCGTTTTGTTATAAATATGCATGAAGATGACGGTTTTATTATGCAGCTACACGACGCCTCAACATTTCAGCTGTCTGTTAAGTTGCTAATATAAAAATGAAAATAGGCAGTTCCTTATGTCATGTTTTCATTTTATTGTTAAGATAGTGAAACAGCATAGCCAGGGTGATGTGTATGACTCTAAAGTACACACTCGGGAGTTTATTTTCCATATCAAACTTGCGAAGTCTGAACTTACAAGGAGAGGATGTAAGACTGAACCATGTGTAGACTACTAATATTGAGGAAAAGCCCCAATCAGAGAGGCGAATGTCTGCAGCCCCGCCTCCGTTTTCAGATGTCTCAGTTTTCCCCCATCTACACTGACACGGAGCAGCAGCGTTTTAGAATGAAAACGGCCTCTTCAGCGTTTCCAAAATGCTCAGTTTTCGGGGCTCGAAAACTCTGGCGTAGTGTGGACGGATGGCTTAACCGTAGCAAAACTTCTGTTTTAAACTAAAACGTATTAGTGTAAACGGGGCCTAAGGCAAGTCATTTCACTCGGCGACCATCTTTGAAACACCTCTCAGGCAGTATGCTCGGACATTCTGTTTGAATGTGGAAACATCAAATTCTCCAAAACTACTTGCCAAGCTTAGGTTACATTTCATATTATGAATCACCAATAAAATTACACAACAACTGTCTATTTAGTTTAATTTCTAAATGTTCGTATCACACAAAATCTGCAGAAACTTATGTCTGGCCCTTCCCCGGAGAATTGTCTTTCTATATCGATCGCTGATTGGCTGCTGTAGTAGAAGGCGGGCTTTATTTACATATAGCGATCACTGATTGGCTCCTGTACTAGAAGGCGGGGCTTCATTTACCATATTGACAGTTACACTTTTTCCTATTCAAAAGTGACACGTCTTGTGTATTCTTTAGTCTTTAATACTCTACCATGTTAATGTAATGTTTTACTTAGTATGCACAAGATTACAGTTCTGGTAAGCAAACAAGTAAACAAATAACTAGTTTATATTAAAACTGTATCTTTTAAACAAATTAAACCAATTAAAATCCATTTTTTTAAATACTAAAGGTACAAATATTTTAGCAGAAGATAAGTTATCTAGTAAGAAACTGTATACTGATTTTAAGGTCAAGTTTAATAAAAAAAAAGAGTTTAAAGTGAAATATAAAGGCAAAGGCAGGCCTGGTGTAATGTAAATATGATGTATATTATTAAATATTAATAAAATTTAAAACTAGTTAAGGTATACACAATTAAAGTGAGTTAAAAGCATCAATTTCTCATTAATTTAATGGTTAAATTTAGCAAGTCTAGAACTAAGAGGAAAAACACTTAAAGTGATGATTTATTCAGAAAGAATAATTGCAATGAAGATCCCACCACCTTTTATACTGTATGGTGAAAATACATTTGTATTACTATGATTAAAAAGATTTACTGTCTAAAAATGATTAAAAAACACAATTAGTCAATATTGGTAATACTGTAACAAAAATATCAGTATTGTTTCAAAACAATTTCTTTCAGAATTTTATCAAAATGACTGCACCACACATTTCCAGACTCACATCTTAAGCCATATAATTAATTATAAATATCTTTCAGGCACATGATGGCAAATTCAGCTGAAAACCTGGATCTCCAAGAACAGCTTTCTCCTCAGACAGTTTTCCCAGCACATCCAACGCCTGCCACCATCCGGACAAACCAGCCAGAGAAAAACAGCCAAAACAAGAGGAAGGAGAAAAGAACAGACAGCGGAGCTCCAAAGAGGAGCAAGAAGAATGACACCCAAAGAAAAGATGGATCACCAGGCGACTATGCGGAGGCAAATAATGAACGCAGCCCCCTTCCAGCGCCTCCTCACATTTCTTCAAGAGACTTGATGGAGGCTGAGACAAAGTTAGTGTTCGGTGACGAACAGGACATTACCCACAAGTCCCTGGCCTGTACTGCCACACAATTAATGTGTCAAGCGGCTGAAATAGGAGGGCCTCCGAGTGGACCTAATCTCAGCTTTCTGCCTCAAATTGACAAATGGCTCGATGTAGCTTTACAGGACGCCAACTCGTACTACCAACAGAAGAAATATGCCACTGCAGCCAGCCGTTTCACCGCCGCACTAGAGGTACTCGATATTCAAATTATACCACAGGCCTCTCATCCTACAGGCCTTTATCTGTTCATTTAATCCACTGCCGCAATACATTTTAAAAAGATGTGAGAGTGCATAGACTGATAGATCCTAAATGTCCAGAGTAGTTTTTTAGATGTGGTTGAATGTTTGGGGAGAAAAAAAAAACTACTACAACTATACAATCCCCATAGTTGAACCATAGTTGAAATTTCTGCCCTTGATCACGTGACTATACTTACTATATTTACTGTATTTGTCAGAAATCTTCAAGTGTTTATGAAGATCTCATGTATGCATGTAGAATTTCTTACAAAAAGGTTTAGTTCAGCCAAAAATGGTTAAAAATGTTAATAATTACTCAACCTTATATGTCATTAAAATACCCCCTTCGTTCTCTTCAGAACAAAAATTAAAGAGATAGTTCACCCAAAAATGAAAATTTACTCAGTTTACTCACCATCAAGTGGTTCCAAACATTTTTAAGTTTATTTCTGCTGTTAAAAACAAAAGAAGGTATCTTGAAGAAGGTTGAAAACCGGTAACCACTGACTTCCATTGGTAAAAAAACGAACACTATGGAATTGGTTTCAGGTTTCCAGCTTTCTTTGAAAAATCTTCTATTGTGTTTACCAGAAGAAAGGATCTCATAAAAGTCTGAATAGGCAAAGTGTAAGTAAATGATGAGGAAAGTTTTTAGCGACAACACAGTAGCTTTGGCCAATAAATAAATAAATAAATAAAAACAAACAATTTACATCCAGAAAATTATGCTGGAATACACTTGGCCTCAAATAACAGTATAGATAGTGCACATTAATTATCTATTACAAATAGAACAACAGACCTGCGCACTACACATGCTCTCAGTGTGAAGTGTGTATATTTGAATATGAAACAAGTACATGCATATGATTAATTCTTAAAGCAACAGTGCAACTGTTCCCATCAAACCACATGATTTTAGGTACCATTTATTTCTAAGATTATGCAAGATTTATGCATTAATTTAAAGTCTAAAATCAAAAATGACAGTGTTTATTTTGCTAGCTTACATGATTATTCTTTGGACGAACAATTAATCCACGCAAGTTAATCCAAAAAAAAAATGTTTTTGTAATCTTTAATCAAAGTCTGATATTTACTTACGTCTTTGAAGTGGTGGTCCTTCTCTGATGGTGCATTCACAGCTGTGAGTGATTTAAATGTTAAGTCAATGCAAAGACGAGAATAGACGTCCTGCGGTGCTATTTAGCATTTTGCACATTTGACAAACTTAACGCGCAAATCGCTTTAGTTGGAAAATTTAGCGAACATTTGTGTCGCGTTATCCAATCAGGAGCTTGCTTTTGTAGGGGCGTGATTATGACATAGCACCTGTTTAATCGGAAGCACCGCTGAAAGCTTCCATCGTTCAGGTATAGTTTCTGCAGGAGTTGATGAACTCACAGCTTGGTGCACCTTAGAAAGGATTTAGTGAACTCGCCAAAACGAATCTATAGGATATCCACTGTTTTTCAGCCTTCCAAAAGCAAATAAAGTACAGCTACTCTCCAATAAACCCATATTAGCCATTTAGTAATGAAGCTGGAGTCACTGGGCAGACAGAGGCCCTGCCCATGATGCCAATCTGCGTCTATTGTGAAGTGAATTTGATGAATGAATGAATCGAATTTGACCCCATGATGATGTCGACCTGAGGGCTTCCATAGCAACTGTATATTGATATCCATGTCTCTTTTATTGTTAGTTTGCTATGATGGAATGAAGTATTCAGTGAAATATTCAGTTTCAGTTAGAAGTATACTGAAATAAGTCTCAGCTAATTCCAGTTTACTCAGACTTTAATGATTAGTGTTTCAGAGTTGTACATATGCCAGAAACTAAAGCCGCCTTCATACTACTATAGTGCTACAACAACAAGATCCCATTCGTTTTCAATGGGGTATACGCACAGCTAGTGTTTTTCAGCCAAGGATAAACTTCCGGTGAAAGCTTAATGTGACTATTTTCAATTTCATAAGATTGCTTTTACAGCACAGATGATGTGATGTAATTACAATACATGCAGTTAAATACACTTAAGCATTCATTTAGTTGTTTAAGTTTAAAACGAGATGATAGACCATGTAGCCGATCAACAGAGGAGTGCAGAAACTTCATTGAAAATACTGGAGCAAAGTAAATTGTCATATATTAAAGACATGGCATGGGAAAAAAGTATTTAATGCAGTGCTTCTTGTCCGCTCTGAAACCCACTTCATACCTGACATTTATCAGGCAATGAAGATCATAGATAAAAAAAATAAATAAAAAAGGACAGTTTTATAATGCAAGGACAGTTCACAGGAAGTACTGAGGCTGGCTGGCTGAAATTAAAAGTCTGTTTGCATATTCCATTTAGAAAAGGCCATCAGTGACCAACTTTAATTTACCAAATATTAGATTTTTTGTTTTAGGGTTTTATGCAAATAAACCCTAAAAGTACCATCAAATTTCATCAAACTTAAAAATAAAATAAATATGTTTAATTGTCAGACTAAAAATAAGTAACCTCATCTTTAAGCAGAACAATATGAAATTACCATGATGATTTAAATCATTTACACATGATAATCCATGATTACCGTGGTATTTATGCACTGCGACTGCGTTTTTAAACTACATGACCCTTAATGTAATTTTATTGTAAAATTTGCCAAACATCCCAATATTTTTTGTTGATTTTTCAATAAATACATAAGGTCAGTAAGTGAAATTTAATATTGCGACAGTCTAAAATGTATAATTGTTTCTGAAATGTGGTAAAGATCACATTTTATAGCATTTGTAATTAATGCAGCTATTTCATTCAGTCTTAGATAGTGGTAATAGTAGGTGCAAATATAAATACAAAAATAGAAGAAATAAGCAAGCACAATTAAATTAAACTAAATTAATACAATTATTTCAGCTGCACTCTAGAGTATATCTCCTTAAATTGTTATTGAATTTATTTCAGAGCAAATTGGAGCTCAGAAGTTATTTGAATAATAATTCTGAGCTGTTATTGCAGTTTCCTGAATCTCACATACCAGACTCTCGTGTGTTTATTTGGATCTCTTAAAAGTCACAGATGTTCGTTCCTTTCTTCCTTTTTTCAACTGAGATGAATACAACATCAACGTACAATAATGAGAATATTTATTTATTGTGAAGTGGAAAGTGAAGAGAATGTTTTTCTTTTTGTGTGAGCTGCTTCAAAATATGCAGCGCTCAAGGTGAAAGTGTTTGTGTTTAGTTCTATTATTCCATTATATCCATGTTCAAAACTAACTCTATCTGAACCCTAGTTACATAAATGCACCAAGGTAATTCTTGGAATGTGACTTTTGTCATTTATTTAAGTTTGTAGACAGGTATAAGGCTTTCCATTTTAATCTAGCAGTAGTTATTCAATTAAATTTGAATTGATCAGCTACAGCCTAACCTCTAAATACTAAAATACTTTTTTTTTTTTGTCATGCCATGTTTTGACATTTTGGTTATTCTTTTATCTCAATGAACTACCACACCACCCTTGGATTTCTTTCATCTTTTCTCATTCTCAGCTGTGTTCCAAAGGTGTTGTATTCAAGAAAGCTTTCAATGCTGGTTATGAAGACATTTGTAAAGTGGCCAGCTTCATTAAGTCTAGGATTGTTGCAAAATTAATTTTTACATCTCAAAAATCTATTTTTGCTTTACGACTTTTGGAGATTTGCATTTATTTAGTTATTTTTGCTCAATACTTTATTTTTCATTTCCAAACTTTTTTAATTTTGCAAGTAAATATGGCCCTAGATTGACTCCATAGACCTTGCCAATACGCTCTACAAAACACTGATTCAAGATTTGTAAAGGTTTAATAGCGTCATGAAGCAGTGCTTTGAAAGCAGAGATCACTACTTCTAGAAACCTTTAAATAATGCCAAAATGCATAAATCCAAATCTGTGCATCCAAGGTCAGGATATATAAACCATCTTAAAGTGTGTCTGTAAACTTCAAAATGGCCATGACAGATTCATCTAGGTTTAATCATCAATGACCACAAATGATCTGCAGCACTCTCTCCGCATAGATGGATGTTGATTGGTGTGTTTGAGCTTAGTGACAACAGTCATTTTTTAAGTGGATGGTGAGAGTAAAGCCTCCTGACCTCCAGTTAACTGTGTCTGCTGTATCCAGTTAGTCACGGCCCTGTGCTGTTCTCCTTTGCTCCTCCATTAGTGAGAGAGAAGGAGAGAGAGAGTTTGTGGTTTCTCTGAGCAATAACTCATCCTGACTGCATTGTACCCTTGAAAAGTTCTGAACAGCTTAAGAAATGAAATGAAGTCTTTGCAGCTCCCTCTACAGACTAGAGAAGAACCGCAACAGGCAAAGTAAGCTGACGGAATAATATATATTTATTTAGCAATTTTTATATTTATATTATGCACATTTTGGGATAATGCATAGGAAAAAAACATGTGTATATATAATGTGTGTATATATATATATATACACTAGAATAGTTTCAGCACAACTTAGAAGATTTTGATCCACTTCAAATGTTGACTACTGTATATTGGTTATTATACTGTAGAATGTGTGAAAGGAAATGGGTTGAGGTAGGAAATACATGTTTAATAGAAGCAGATGGGTTGTCGTGGCAACATTATGAGCCATATGTAATGCACCAGCAATTCACTGTTTGAAATCAGGTTTTCAAAGCCAGTCCACAGCATATCAAAAGCACACCGTCTGAAAGCCAATTAGAGAGCAGTTTAAGCTGTTCAGGAGGAAATGTAATTTTGGAGGAGACAACAGCACAGAAAATAAACATGGGAACATCATTTAGCTGACCTCAACCTTGTTCCTTTCCATTTTTAACTCGAAGGCTAAACACTTCAAGTTGCCATGAAATCAAAGTTGACAATTCTCATTTTTGCAGCAATTTTTCATGCGGCCTCATATTTTTTGATCAAAATATATATTTTTTTCCTTACTGACATGTCTTCTCTTTTCTGGTCACATGCTTACTGGTTCAAGGTGGTCAATCATCCAGTGATTCAATCAATTCCTCAGACAAAATCAATTCCTGTCCAACAATTTTGCTTTTTCTTTGAAAAGCTATGATCCAAAAAAAAAAAAAAAAAAAAACGGCGTCACCGTGGCGCAGGGAGTATGATCGCCTCTCAGCAAGAAAGTTGCTGGTTCAAGCCCCAGGTGGGTCACTTGGCATTTCTGTGTGAAGTTTGTATGTTCTCCCCATGTTCGTGTGAGTTTCCTCCAGGTGCTCAGGTTACCCCCACAGTACAAAGACATGCGGTACAGGTGAATTGAATAAGCTAAATTGGCCATAGTGTATGTGCGTGAATGCAGTGTATTGGTGTTTTCCAGTGTTGGGTTGCAGCTGGAAGGGCATCCACAGTGTAAAACATATGCTGGATAAGTTGGCGGTTAATTCCACTGTGGCGACCCCTGATTAATAAAGGAACTAAGCCGAAAAGAAAATGAATGAATGAAATTAAACATCAGCAAGTTCTCCAAGTTGCCTTTTTTAGCTTTAAAGTTTGGAAGTGCATCTGTGCGATTTATACTGTACATCAAACACTACTGACAATGAACAGCAGACCGGTTTGCATGCAAGATGTCACTGAAATGTTGGTAATGTAACCGCACATTAATACACTTGTCTTACATTTCAACAGTAATGCTTATACAATGTGTTCCTGATCAATTCAAGCATCACTTTTCCTGCATAGAATGTCTGAATTAGGCTTGTGAGATAATACTAGATGTGGAATCAGTGGGGACAAATCTCTTCAGCCTCAGATCCTGAACATAAACCATTCTATTTTATTATTATATCATATGCCTAGAAGTGCACCAGGCACAAAAAGAGAATAAGAAAAAAGAAAACAAGTACGTTTCAATTTTATTTCATGATTAAAGTGCTTTCAAACTAAGAGAATGAGATGACACCAAGTTGGAAATGCATGGGGGAAAAAGTGACTGTATAATTCATACATACTGCAGCTCAGACGTTTTTGGTTTGCTCATTTAAAGTTTATATTTTGAACTTCATTGTCGATATATGGTGCAGAGTTATAAGAAATAGCCTTCACAGCATCCAAAGGGTCTTCAGAAGCCCAAACTGCCACACTGTTGTTATACTGTACACACAAACATACCTTCACTGTCAACACAGAAGCTTCAGAACAGTAAATAAACACCTCTCGCATACCTGAGGGCTTGCAGACAAGTGCAGCGAATACAGGATATCATATTTTTCCTACAACAACAGTATTGAGACTGATTTGGTGATTTGATTCAATTTGATTTAATGTTAATTATTTATGCAATTAATATGGAACCCATATTTAAACACAAGTCATGGTCACTAAAACCTTTCAAGCCATATTAATAAAATGTATATTAATAATAGAGCCCAGAAAATGTTAAATGACTTTAAATGTACACAAATGTACACACAAGCAGCACAATGTACATTGTAAAAATAAAAATATTGCCAATATGCAAAATGTAATAAATCACACGCAAATTATAAATTTAAACCCCTTAAAGCCATCCATAAGCACACTCAGAGTATGTTTGGATATTTAGTCAAATAGTCAGCATTCTTTGAACTGAAAATATTATAGCAAGATCTAACAGTAAAATCTTACAGTACCTACAAATGTGTTATTATGGAAACATCTTAATTGCCATTAGATGTTTTGTATTATTTAAGAAGGATGAATGCTTAATCAGGGACATGCAGAGATATTTTGAGGGGCATGGGCTCAAGTGAAATTTTTATTTTTATTTTTTATAAAGTGTTTTGAATGATAGTTTCTACATAAATTCACCACATACTCACCCTTCTGTGCTTCGAATTATTCTGAGTTTCCTTTTCAGTTAAACAAAATGTAAAATACTTTGAAGAATGTTGGACACCGATAGCCACTGACTTCCATACCAAGAAGAACAAAATACTATGGAAGTCAATGGCTACTTGCAGACATTATACTTTACAAAATAACTATGAAAGAACTAACATCATAGTTCTTACTAACAAAAGAAAGAACTATGATGAGAGAATTTAAATGTTTGGAAGAACTATCCCTTTACCAACATTCATGCATTCATTCATTTTCCTTCAGCTTAGTCCTTTATTTAACATTGGTCACCACAGTGGAATGAGCCATCAACTATTCTGACATACGTTTTACACAGTGGATGCCCTTCCAGCTTCAACCCAGTACTGGGAAACCAAATCGCTTATTAATCCAAAAATCACCTATAGTGCATGTCTTTGGACTGTAAGAGAAACTGGAGGAAATCCACGTGAACACTGGGAGAACATGCAAACTCCACACAGAAGTGCCAACTGGCCAAGCCGGAACTCAAACCAGCAACCTTCTTGCTGTGAGGTGACAGTGCTAACCATTGAGCCACCATGCCACCCCTAACAACATACTCTTTTTTTTTCTTTTTTTTTCTCTGTTACATTTACACAAATGTTATTTAATTTTTTAGATGTCAACAAAATAATGTAACGTCATACATATATTCAGAATAAATGACTCACTGCACAAAAAAAAAGAGGGTCATATTTTCACTATTCAGCTGTCTTTTCTACAATAAGCTAGCCTGTGTGCCCATGATATATTGCCTAGGCCAGGGGTGTCCAAACTTGGTCCTGGAGGGCTGGTGTCCTGCTGAGTTTACCTCCAACTTGCTTCAACACACCTGCATAGAAGCTTCTAGTACATGGGGGGTCCAAACTCGGTGCTGGAGGGCCAGTGTCCTGCTGAGTTTAGCTCTAACTTGCTTCAACACACCTGCCAGGAAGTTTCTAGTACATCTAATAAGAGCTTGATTAGCTGGTTCATGTGTGTTTGATTAGGGTTGGAGCTAAGCTCTTCTGGACACTGGCCCTCCAGGACCGAGTTTGGACACCCCTGTTCTAGTATATCTAGCAAGAACTTGATTAGCTGGTTCAGGTGTGTTTGGTTGGAGCTAAACTCTCCAGGACATCAGCCCTCCAGGACAGAGTTTGGACACCCCTGGCCTAAGCTAAACTTTAGCAAGCTTCTTACATCATGCAGATGTTAGCGAGACAATTTGACAATAACGTTCTTAGCTTTTGATGTTTAGGATAATTCGCTAATTGTACATTTAAGCCATGTGTAGTTTAGTCAAATGTTACTCAATAATAGATTGACAGACCAATTTACTTCAGCTGCTCTGCCGATCGCAGATAGAACATGCACTCTAATATACATATATTATATTATTATTTTTTAAATTAATTACACTGACCTCCCAGAAAAAAAAGGAACTTTCCTTTGAGGAAGAAAAGGACAGGGAGGGCTCAAGCCTCTAAATTGTTAATCAATTAAACCTTAAATTAAAGCAGCAAAAAGATGCAGACGATAAAAAGATTTTAGAAAAGGAATATTTTTTTTTTCAAATTTTAAATGAAAAAATTGGAATTAAGAGGTCAGCACAGTGACTCAGTGGTTAGCACTGTCGCCTCACAGCAACAAGGTTACTGGTTTGAGTGCTGGCTGGGCAAGTTGGCGTGGGTTTCCTCCGGGTGCTCCGGTTTCCCCCACGGTTCAAAGACATGTGCTATAGGTGATTTGGATGAACTAAATTGGCCATAATGTATGAGTGCGTGTGTGAATAAGAGTGTATGGGTGTTTCCCACTACTGGGTTGCAGCTGGAAGGGCATTTGCTGTTTAAAACATATGCCAGAATAGTTGGCGGACCATTCCAATGTGATGACCCTTGATAAATAAGGGACTTAGCCGAAGGAAAATGAATGAATGAATGAATGAATGAAATTGGAATTATACAATTTATTTAAGCCTGGACCAGTAACCAACAGGTAATTACCTCAAATGCTGACAAAATACAGACAATTGTTTCTCTGTTGTTTTGTCTGTAAATTTCTCAGATCACAACATGTAGTCACTTGTGCAAATCAGAAAAGCAATTTTTTTTCACTCCTCTGAACAAATTGCGAATGCCTTTGGTATGTTCATGCAATTTCATGTGTATTAATGTCTGCTGTTTCCTGCATTATTGATTTCATATTCCATGTTGCTTGAAATATCTTACACTGCTTGAATACAGCTTTACCCACAAAAACATCTAGTCGTTTAGTGTAAACGGTTGAATAGTGTCAGAATCGCTCAAGCATATTTCCTATATTATTTTCATTTTCTATCACACAATAGGAAATTGATGAATCATGGAGATTATAAATGTGTGGCTACCAACTGTAACCGTAATAATTTGTACAACTTCCATGCCATTATTCTAAGACAATCTGCCTTGATTTTGACTTCTTGAAAGATCTTAAATTGTGAAAATTAAGGCAAATTAAGACTTTAAGGCTCACAGAAATTATATCCATTAATATTATGCATTTATGTTTCAGTCAATAAAAGCATAGCCAGAGTTTACATCAGGAAGTGCTGAAAGAGTTCGACTAACAAACATGTCTTTGTTTGTGAACAATGATTAAATTGTCACCTTAGATTTATAAGGTTCTATCTGACATTTTTGTCAAAATTGAGTTATTCACACTTATTAAATGACAAATTATTTACATTATGTGATGTTTTTTTTTATAAGCTGTTTAAATTAAGACTTTATATTTAAAATACAAAACAAAAAGGTTTTATCTACAAAGTTGAACTCTAGTTTGGCTCTATAAGGTTCTTTTTGTGACCCAATAAGCATTTCTAATGCACACACGAGGACCAATCAGGATCAGCTTTTTTTGTCATTCTACTGACTATTCCATTGACAGTGGGAAAGACCAGGAAAAAAAAATCAGAGTGGACTAAATAATTTTGCAACACAAAACTGAGCAGAAACCTGAAACTGAAAAGATGTGTAAATGTGATGATTTAGAAGCATTTTTTGACATTAAATGTTAAAGTTTACATTGTTGAAAAAGAAACCACTATTAAAAAAAGATAATATATTAAATGTAAAATATTTTTATTTCTGTATATATAGTCAGTGAAACATTTTTCAGTGTTTATTAAACTTTGTTAAACAACTCATTTGCTCATTGTCTGTTTTCTTTTAAAGTCTTTAAGTTTGATATTAAAA
The DNA here is from genome assembly GCA_903798205.1 of Danio tinwini. NCBI lineage: Eukaryota > Metazoa > Chordata > Actinopteri > Cypriniformes > Danionidae > Danio > Danio tinwini. The sequence goes on from CAIGQZ010032666.1 coordinate 969,636, forward strand.
CTTGAGGGCCAAATACTTAATTCATGGGACATATAATTCAATAATTCTTGTAAAGCATACAATTAAATAAATAATACATATTACATAAAATGAACATCTGCACTAGACAAAATATTTAACACATCCTTGTATGCTTAATTTGAACAAAAAATATTCATCCTAAAATATTAAATAAATGTTATAGAAAGCAAAAGTTTTACTCAAACATCCACATGTTTTTACAACACCAATTGGTATTCATTTTTAACTAAATTAATAAGCAGACTGATTGTTTTTTTTTTAATTAATGCTTAAATGAATGATCTGCCAGATACAATCTTAAAAAAGCGGAAAATGTGTTTTTAGAATTAGAATTTAGAATAGAAGGTTCTGTCTGCATTTGCCCTGTTTTTTTTACCCCAACTTGCAAATTTAAGATAATTTAGATGATGTACATTTAAAGAACATTTAGGGTCTCTGTCATGTTAATGTATGAAAGAAAACTGTTAGACTTGTATTGTTTGCTGTATGGAATGCACAAACTTTGAAGCTCAATATCTCAAAATCATTTATAACTCCAGAAGAGGAAATGACTTATGATATTGATTGCACTGATCTGTTCATTGAGACAAAATACATACTTTTGAGACAAATACTTTAGACATTTCAGCTTACATTTTTTTTATATAGTAGTATAAATGAATACTTTAATGACATTAGAGCATAAACGTTTACATTAATTAACTGTAAAATGTTGAAAAATAAATTAAGCTCAAAAAATAAATAAATAAATAAATAAATCACTCGACTTCAATTACAGTAAAGCCATTTAATATCAATTTGACCTTTAATACATTATAGATCAATAACAATTATAATTAATCCATTAATGTTTTTCAAAATGTTACGTTTACCTTAATTCAAACACTGTAAAAACTACATTGTGCACATAAATTGCTTGAGTACATTATGCAGTATATTTTAATGAAAATTACTATTAAAGTACACATTAAGATGCATTAAACATATCAAGGGTTAATTTTTTTCTAAAAAACTCAGAAAGCTTAACTAATTGCATTTAATAAAAACTGAGACTCATATATACACAAAGAAAGAAAGAATATGCATATTATGGTTTTTGAAAATGCATCAAATTGAATTGACACATAAGTGTATTCTTTACATTATTTACAGAAGCACACTCTATAATTTTCTTTTTAACAAAAGTAGTAAGTGATCTCTAGTAAATTGATCCAGCTGATGTTCAGAATATTGCTGGTACACTTTAAAACCCTTTATGGATTAGTCCTTGGCTCGTGCATTTATCTGCCTGTTTGAGTGAAGAATATATGGCGAGAATACCTTGGATGTCAGTTGTTATCTCTCCATTCTCCTTGTAGGAACCCGCTTTGAGCGTCATGAGGATGTGGGTGGAATCCCATCAAAGACAGCTTTGTTGATCCCTGTCGAACAGATTTTGTATATATTAGCTCCATACACGACAAGCAGGAGCGCAAAAACACAATTCAGATAAAAATACAAAGGTAGCAGCTTTTGTATTCCGTGTGATGACAACATTTCCAAAGCGTTTAAAGTCGCAGCGATGCGTGCTTCTTCCTGTCATGTCCTCAGGTTGGAGGTGCAATTTTCCAACAATGTTCCTTTTCAGTCTGTCAGTGTGCAAAGCTAACTTTGTGATCTACAAATAATTATTGTCAGGCTCCTTGAACTACATCTAAAAGGAAACTGAACTAAAATCAAACACGGGAAACATCAAAACTGCTCTCTCTCTCTCTCTTGTGACAGATTAGACATTTCAGATTCAAAGTTTTTTTTTTTTTGCTGTCAATATTGCAATGTTAATGAATAAAGATAAATACAAAATAATATTCTTATACACTTTACTCCTAGATATATCACATTATTTTTAGAGTAGGCCTTATTTCACATGTAAAGCATTGATAAGCTTGATCCATAGCAGTAGGTTAATAAAGGTTCCAAAGAATGTGTTGCCAATTTTTTGGTGTTACTTAAATGTATATCATATTAGATATTTGTGTGTGAAAAAAACTGTTGTAAAACTGAACCATGTTTGAGGTTGTTGCGGTAAATAATCTGTTAACCGAATAGAAGCTGCTCTATAAATGAATGAGGGCCCTATATACAAATATAAAATGATTTCTGGATTACTACACTGGGTAATTAATTTAATAACTGCCATAAATTCTGAAATGACTGTTGGGAGAGAGCCATTGAGAATTATTACATACTTGATCATAGTGGAATTTAATTTATGAGGAGGTGGGCTACATATTATTCAAATGCTAATTAATCTATGAGAAATGTAATTCAAATCTCAAATTTCAAAAATGCATTTTATTATGGCCACACTGGACATACACTGCAAGGTTTTGGAAAGTAACAACTGTACTTAATAAACCTAAATTAAACATTTCACTGGCAAAATTGTGATGCTATGGCATCTTGTGCATTTGGTATTCACTATTTCTGAACAGAGCACTATTATGGTAATCAAATAATTGACAAGTTGCCAATTTTAACAACACAACACAATTCGTCAAAAAAGATGCAGTGTTCTGTTTGTTTTAAGTGAAGTTTATTTATAAACTAATTTCGAGAGGATCACGTGATTATGATTGAACACGGCTGGTCATGCATTAACCATGGATGACCAACCAATCAGACAATTTCTAGCCCACAAAGAGCCAGAGTTTCTTACTACAGTCATCTTCATTTGAAGAATCCCCCCTTCCACCCCTACTCCTCTTGTTTTCTTTTCATTGGGCGGCACGGTGGCCCAGTGACTAGCACTGCAGCCTCACAGCAAGAACGTCACCGGTTCAAGTCCTTTAACAGACTGGCTGTCGTTTCTGTGTGAAGTTAGCATGTTCTTCCCATGCTTGCGTGGGTTTCCCTCGGGTTCTCCAGTTTCCTCCCACGTTCCAAAAACATGCACTACAAGTTAATTGAACAATCTAAATTTAGCACTAGTCAAACTTTTATCCATCAGCATATCTCTCCGTAGCAATTATTTTCTGTCATCAACTCTTACAAAGGGGGGAGTTCTCGAGATCTACCTGAGCTCAAAGCTCCCCTCTCGCCCCGCAAACGGGAGGGAGCCCAGGGCTCAAGGACCTTTTGAGCTCAGGGCTCTCTCCCGGGACAGCATGCCAAACTTGCTTATAATCAATCATCAGCTAAGTGTGAACTCTTGAAATGCAGCTTTGTAAGTGCGCACTTGAAGCATTGCCATTATGTCCACTTGTTTAAAACAAGAGTTTATTTAGTGTATTTGGGCTTAATCAATTAAATTTTTTTATATTTTTTGCAGTTTAGGATATTTTGGTATGTGGCTAATTATTTTAATCTGAAACACTTAGGTTTATGAAGTATATTATGGGCTTGTTTGTATTTGGTCAGTGGTGAAGGTGATTTTTTTTTTTCAGTGCAGCTCAACAGCTCTGCGTAGTAAATGCTGCTACAGTACATCCGAGAGCATGTGAAAATATAGTACCACATTTAATAACGTGTTCTGACTCTAAGGGCGTACTCACACTATGCTATGCGAACCGTGCCTAGACCTGTTTCCCGGATCATTTGAGTAGTGTGAGTGCTCTAAATTGGGCTCAGGCACAGTTCAGTTGGCCAGCCCTGGCCCGGTTGGAAGAGGTGGGCCAGAGCGCACTTCACTTGTGCTCAGGCGCGGTATGCTTGTAGTGTAAGTGCAAAGTGTGCCTGAGCCCGAAACTGAAGACGAGACAGGACTTTTAAGGGACTGTTTTATATGGATTTATTAATCATTCTTACTGTTTAACGAACGCAAACTATCGTAGATAATTAAAGATGCAAACCCCTCACTGCACGACAGCTGCACCTTTAGCAAATCTCCCAATTTCTGCGGCACGAGGACTTTGATTGTTTATGAGCGTCCAAAGAGGCTGATGTGTTCGGCAAATTGTTTGATCGCGTGTCACTGCATCCCAATTGTCTAAAATGATATAACGATATAAAGAAATCCCTCTGTGCTGAGTGAGAGCGTTTCTCTTCCTAAACTGAACAGCGCATCATCGATGACGTAAGCGGGCTCAAGCCCAAATGTAATGTAAGTGCCACAATATTCACCTCACACTGCGTGCATATATAAGATATTAATATCGAATGCAGTTGTTTTTCCAGTAAATTTGAGAACTGTGCATATACAGAACAGGATATTGCATGACTGCAACTAAATCCGGTTGCCAATTCACATTCTAGGCCACAGGTGTCAAACTCAGTTCCTGGAGGGCCACAGCTCTGCACAGTTTAGCTTTAACCCTAATTAAATTAAGTCATTCAGGCTTGTTTGAAACCGAAGGATAAGTGTGTTGAAGCAGGGCTGGAACTAAACTGTGCAGGGCTGCGGCTTTCTAGGAACTGAGTTTGACACCCCTGTTCTAGGCAGTTTTAAGAGTGACACCGCATTTAAACTGTAAATCCTTTAAATTATTCTTTCAGTATCTAAAGAACGTGACTCCAAAATTGTGATGATTCATAATGTGAAATTACAGCAACTTGCTAGTGTCTCAAATGTTGGGCTTTCACTATTATTGACTAAATATTATTATAATAATCAATCATTTTACCTAGAACATTATCTGCACAGGTGCCACCTTTTGTATATTCTTGGAAGATTGCTTCACAGAGTGTGATTTTGAAGGGTTGCCCTGTCCACTTATTATAATTATCTTCAGACTTAATTAAGTTGAGAAGTTAATAAATTAAATCAATTAAGTTGAGAAGTTAATAAAGTCAACAAGTGTGGTATATTGTGCTTCTTCTCAAAATAACTAGCATTTCTTTCAGCTTGTCATGGATTTGCTATTTCTTTCTGACAATATTTGGCAAAAAGTAGTCAAAGCATTTTTCCAAGTTATTATTTTTCCCAGAACACAAGAAAAGAGAAATAAGATTATTTAGCTGCAGTGTGAAACCTATGCTTTATCCTGTTTCATCACTTTCTAAAAACTCATAAAAACTACATTTACACAAAACCTAAACCAAACTGTACAACAGGTGATATTAAAATGCATAATACAGATGTGTTTCATCTCTTTGTGTGTGTAGTGGAAGAAAATGACAGGGAAAGCAGTACTGTGGTACTAGCCTTGACTCATTTGTATTGCCAAATTTTCCAAGGGGAAAAAAAAAGCACGGCAAACAAGAGCAAGCCTATAATTAACCAAAATAAGCCCCAAGGTGTCATACTGAAAACATGAAATCATAAAATACTTCATTAACCCCATAGCCTATATCATTTTATGAGTCAAACTTTAAAAAACTAAATCCCAAAAATGCTTCTAATGACAGTTCAGCTCTTTGAGTGCACACTCAGGGAAGCATATTTGTCAACTGTCAGCATTAGAATTGCAGAAAACTGGTCTTTTGTCACTATAATTTTGGTCAAAACAGTAAATACAAAACACCTGAGACACAAGGACACTTCTACAGTACAGATAGCATGCTGTCATTACAATTTCAGGAGCTGTGAACACAGAATAACAATTTAGGCTATATATGCAAGCCAACAATAATATTCAGATTTCTACAAACCAGAACATTGGCTTAAGCCGCAGTCACACTGGGCTTTTCTCCCCATAGACTTCCATTCATACGCATGCGAATGCGTCAGACCAGAAACGCAGGTTCATGCGTCAGAGTTTCGCAGGTTGCTGCGGTGCAAAGTTCAAGTTGGTGAACTCTGACCTGCAAAATCACATCACTTGACTACGTGAGACCAATCCAGGATCAAAACATGACCTCTCTGAACAGGAATTTAAAACATGGAGCAATCGCTCGCTTTTTTGTTATGTCTATTCATCAAGCTCAAACTCTAGTGTGACTTTGGCTTTAATCCAGCGGTGCTCAGTCATACAACACACTTGCCTGCAAGTTTCTAGTCTGAATATCTTGATTAGCTGCTTCAGGTGTGGCCAATTAGGGTTAAACCGAAATTTTACTGGATGGGGCCATACTGGACAGACTTGGACATCCCTAGCTTAATCTTAAGGTTACACTGATTTTAAAATATTGCAAGTAGTATTTATAAAATAAAACTTGTATGATATTGTGTCTTATTAAATGACATATATCATTCAATAATTAAAATAAAATGCTGGTAAATAACAAACATTTTTAAATATGCAAGGGTATTTATGCATTAAATTAGAATGTCAAATATGAATCTAAATTTGAATAGGGGATTTGATCATTTTTTAATAATAAAAAAAATATTGCAAATGTAGATGTTTATGCATATGTTATGTTTTTATGTGACTAATGCAAAACTAGTTTCCTCCAAGGAGGACAATAAATGCTAACAAACTAATATTGCATGTGAATATTCATGATTATTATAGATATATGATTGGGATTTGATCTATACAAAAATATTACATTTAAAAGGTGCACTAAGCAATATTTGAAAAGAGCTTTTTGTCTCAAAACACCTGCAGCTAATTAGCTTTAAGGGGTGTGTCTTGTTGCAATTCTAGTTAGAGGTTTCAAAAAGGTGTGAGCTCTTGTTATGGGCCAGTTTGTTTTGGTGCTTTCGTCATTTTGCAAAATTTGCTTTTTAAACAAGCACTTTAAAAAGAATAAGTGTGACTATGGGGACTGCTGAGAAGCTGAATAAATAAGTAAATTGATGTAAATGTAAATTGATGTTTTTTAAGATGGGACAACATTTGAAGAAAAAAATAATAAAAAAATGGTCACACTTTATTTTGATGGTCCATTGTTGAATTTAAGTTACATTGCATCTATATGTCAACTAATTCTCAATAGATTATAAGTAGACTGTTAGGTTGGCGTTAGGGTTAGTGTAAGTTGACATGTACTTGCCAAGTTTCCTATAGTGAGTTAAATGTCTGTTGAAGGAGCATATCAATAGATATTAAACGGACAGTCTACTAATACTCAAATAAACCACCAAAATAAAGTGTTACCAAAAAAACTTTTTAGAACAAAAAAACAACAGAATTTCGCAAGCTCAAACTGTAGTGTGACCGCAGCTTTATTTCAAGAGGAGCATGTGATATGATTGATCACTGATGGTCTCTCATCTGTAATCATTATTAAGCCAATTGGATCATTCCACAACTCACTATAAATAGCCCGACTATCATTACTCTCTCATCATGGTTTTTTGAAGAATTCCCCCATCCACCCCATCTCCACCTTTTCTCTTTACCAGCAGGAGCTCTCGAGAACTACCTGATCTCTGAGTGCAGGGTTCTCTCCTGGGACAGCATGCCAAACATGCTTTTATTATCAAGCGATATCTAAATGTGAACTCCTGAAACTGACAAAACATTTCCTCATAAGATGAGGCTGGTCTATAGGATACCATGTTCATAAATATGTACTGTAACATTATTCAGTACATGCTGTATACATATGGTATACATTAATAGTTCATACTGAAATCATAAATTTCACAAAAAAATTAAGTGAAAAAAAAATTATATATATATTTGGAGCTCATTCAACCATAGTACCATTATCCAGGAGAAAAAGATACTTCAAATGAAAGGCCATGACCTGTGGCATCAAAATAAAAGACAAAAATGAAACATTAATATTAAACGAAAAACAGTTTTTGTGTGTGTGTGTGTGTGTGTGTGTGTGTGTGTGTGTGTGTGTGTGTTATTTTAAAGCAACCAGTGAAACAACTTCACTACATGTCCCAAATCAGTGCATCAGAGCCACATTTTATGTAGTCTGACCACTGTGACTCATCTCAGTTTCCACTCTCAAAAATCACAGATGTATCGCTTATAAAAAATGTATAATGGACATTCCTATTAATTATTAAAATTACTTTATGTCATCTTCTGCCAGGCTTGTCTCACAGGTTGAGGTCAGAAGTGCAGACAGTGAGGGGGTCTTGGAAACAAACAACCCAGCATTGCTACAATATGTTTTCCCATTTACAAGCAGAATGACAACAGCAAATCATTCCTGATATGATTTTGCTCAATGTATTCTCCAGTTTTTTGGATTAAGTGTATAATTATTAACATTTAATGCTAAAACAGAAGTTATCTTACAAAAACAGTGCACAAATAATGCTCCAATGTAGCTACTGTAGTTAGATCCACCCACAGTCCTCATTCATTTCATTACTTTAAGGGATATTTCACCCACACAATAAAATTTACTCACCCATATACGCTTATTTTGACGAATGCTCTTTAAAAGTATCCACTGATATGAACAGCAGGAAGAACTATGGAGGTCAATGGCTTCTTGTTTTCAACATGCTTCAGAATCATTTATTTTGGGTTCAACAGAAGAAAGAAAATTAAGCAGGTTTGGAAAGTGTGAGTAAATTATTATGTGTTTTTGCCTGAGCTATACTGTACCTAATGTTACACTTCATGGAGTTTTGAATGTATTGTGTTTGGTTTCTGTTTCCCTCTCTCTCTTTCTGTTACCTGTTTCTCAGCTACAGTAGGTGTGGAGGAGAGGAGGTTAATTTATTGCACCTGTTGCTTGTTGCCCTGCAAGCTTAAAAGCTGATTAATTGCAAGCCCCTTCGAAGCTTGCTTCCAGATAATGGTTCCTACTTTTAAGTGTTGCAATCTGTTGTGAAAGGTTGTTGTGGTTAACTTATTGAAGTTAAAATGTGTTGTTAAGCATTTGAAACCACTTGAACTCTGCTTTTGAAACTTAACTTTGTGTTTGGAAGCCATAGGAAGGAAGTTGCCATTTTATTTCTAAAGCCATTTTTGTCTTGTTTATGTTTAGTTATGGCGTTAGTGTACATTTTTGTGTTGGTAATTTTTAGTTTACTTTTGTCAGTTTAGACCGTTTTACCCCCTAACTAGCAAACTTTTTTTTTTTTTTTTTGTTTTTTTTTGTTGCCTTTCTCCTTCCTAAAGTCTAATTTTTGAGTATTGTTAATTCTATAACTGAATTTGATGTGTTTATCATGGAGGAAGGGGACTGATCCACACTCCAACCAACGTTAAACTTCTCACTGTTACTCTCACTACTAGACGTTTAACATCAGGACATTAAGGGAGCAATTAAGTGTTAAAGTTAAATGAAAACAAATTCACAGACCACTATAAAAAAGAATTTATTTAATGACATTAATTTGCTATGGATGCAACAGAATTACTTGCAAAATAACGGTATAAAATGATAAATCATGAAGTGATAGACATGTATGTATTAAATAAAGTTAGAATATACTGTAGGACAACTTCTGAGGCGCAACGCTGCTTGTGCGACTCGTGATGCAGGTTTTTTTTTTAATAATTGTCTAAGTGTACTTGTGTTTTGTTGTTTGTGTCTAAAGACAATATTCTAACCCCTGTTGGATAGACAATGTTTGAATTAAAGGTGCTAAGTTTTTTGACTCTTCTAAAGCATAAAAATACCTAATAATGCTGAAGTCAGATATTCTGCTTTTAAAAAAGGTTTTTCCGTGCCGGAACGCTGTCTTTGTTTAGGTAAAGTTAACCTGCACAATGCCAGTTTAGCCAATTATAATTCAGCACTCTGGGTTGCCTTGTTGGAAAACAGCGTATTTCTTTCATTCATTCAGAAGTAGAAATACTGTATTATTCAGAAATATAACGAACGTAAACATTAGGTCAGCAGGTTACATTGTAACCGCGTGTCCTAACAAAACGCTTTGTGTCGAGATACGCAGTGATGAGCAATTTGGCTGTTTGCACCAGACGAAACATGACAGAAATTTAAATACAGCCTTTCAGAAGCACAGAATATGCACTCACTCACAAAATGGTAAGGTTTATAATCCATTTAATACATGTTAACCCTCTTTAACATAATTAAATGTAGATGCTGAATCACTCATATGTGTTTAGTTCTAAAGTTCGATTTCAAACAGTTTATTGTATTTTTAAGATCTGAGGTGAACTATCTGCTGCTGCTTTCAGTATATGGCAATAAATGTCCTAAAAAATGGCATTCAAACTCACATTGTTAGCGTTTAGCACTGAATAAAACACACAAGGTTTACCTGAGGTGATCACAGTCATAGGTTTTACATGTTCAGCTGTGAAAAATAGAAGCCGTTTCTAATATATCAATTTGAGGTGTTGGTTAGAACTAAAACTCCTTTTAATATGAAAAATATTCCCTCTATCGCGTGTTGTTGCTTTTATTTAGAACACAGTTTAAATCACTCGCTCATGCACTCAATCTGGCATCCCGCGCTTGAGTTTATTTCGATCCGGAGTGCAAAACCTAGTTCAACCACTGGGTGTCAAACTTACATACTGCATCTTTAAATAGAATTACAATGAGAGAGAAAGGACTAATGAAGAGTTTCATCAATATGTGACCACATCATAAAACCCTCGAAATCCAAACACAGCTTACCCAGGCTTGATTTTTATCAGTACTTCTACCATTAGAATCTGTATAGACTTTCTTGGGGAAAAATACATAGTTTGCAATAAAACAACTGCATATGATAAAGAACATCCTTTCATTCATTTAGGACATGAAACCTGGTTTGATATTTGAAGCAGGTCTTTGGAACACAGTATGACACCATGGTATAAAATATTTAGTATTTGTACTTTATTATTGTACTTGTTACAAAGCAGTTCTGAGGATCCACGTGCAGTTTATTTGCAAGATTAGTAAGGCAATAGTCAAAACGGGCAAACAGATGCATGCAGAGAAACTGTCAAATCGTCAGTAAAGAAAAGGGTCAAAACACAGCAAGGCTTCGTAGTGCTACAGGATAACAAGACTCAGCAACTAGAGTCAGTAAGTGAGGTATATTTATAGTCCTGGAAATGATGACAGGTGATGACAAGCTTCAGCTGTTTGTGTGTGAGTGTCCGACTTATAGTCAGCTGTAGCGGGTGAAGATTGGCATAAGGCATTATGGTAGTAGTAGTTCTCCAGGGATCTGCAACTGCTCTATAGCTGGTGATCATAACAGTACTCTTGTTTTTGGGGATTTTAACTTTATTATTGTGTAGTGTAAACATACTGGTACTTTTACTAGAGTTAAAAAAACTGTAATCTTTGCTCTGTAAAATTTATTTCAGCTCAGAAGGTGTGTTACACATTTACATTTTTATCCATCCTATTCAATTTATAATATGGTACTCAAACATGGTTATGCAAAATCCCATCAACCTCACAATTTAGCTCATGCCTTTTATCAGAAAATTACTGGCTTCAAAATTTCAGCTTAAATTATAAGGAAAAGTTTTAAGGTTTATTTGTTGCATATCAATACCAATATTTAATTGTTGCAGAAATTACATGCATACCTATTGAGATAAATGAAATAAAATTGCAAAAACAACCCTTCAAAATAGATTTCACATAAAATTTTTACCATTTTACGTATACAAATTTACTAGGTATCTTTAAGAGCTTTTTATTTAATTTAATATTTTATTTTACTACATTTGATTTTATTTTACTTTTTTCATTTTATTTTACTTCATTTTATTTAATATTACTTTTATATTTTTTATTCATTTTATTTTATAATTTTTTTATTTTAATTCATTAATTTTATTACATTTTATTTTATTTTAGTTCATTTTATTTTATTTTATTTTACTTTATTTTATTTAATTTTGTTTACTTTTTTCATTTTATTTTACTTCATTTTATTTACTTTTACTTCTTTTTTATTTAAATTTATTTTATTTTATTTTATTTTATCCAGTCATTCTGCACATAACAAACATAGTTTTTTTTTTCTTTGATGAAAAAAAACAAAAACAAAACATGGATACGCAGGATATGAGCACAATTTGGTAAATAATTTACTTTCATGAAACAAAATTTTGGTAGTTTTTATTTCTCCACAACTCTCCACAACATTATTACATTAATATTTAATCTATTATCAGTCGCCATTAGCATTTAATGAGATACAATCAAGCAATTAGGCAAGGCAAGTTTATTTATATAGCACATTTCATACACAGTGGCTAATCATAGTGTTTTACATAAACAGGAATAAAAAAAGACATGTATAAGAAAAATAAAAACATAATAAAAATTATAAAAAAAAGATAAAAATGTGTTAAAACACAATTAGAGCTATTGATGTTTTAATCATGCTACACTATAAGCTCTGGAAGCCCTGGATAATGATATATACTAGCATGTCAGTTAACAATAAATGAATAAAGATAAATGCATGACGCTGGACTATTTTTCACACAGCATGTACTCTCTTTTTTTTTGTTGCATGTGCACAGAGCTCTCCGTCAAAAAAGCAAGGCACAGCAGGTGGTTACACTGTAAAAAGTAAAAACTTAAACACATTAATTCAGCCCATTAGAACTACATGAATGAATTAGTTTCCACTTAATTTATTATGGTTTTCAGTAATAAATAAGTTGGAAAAACTTTATTCTTTTAGGTGTAAGTAATTTATTTAATTTGATCCAATGAGTAGAATGCAAGTCACCCACACACACACACACAAAACAATGCCAATAGAAAACCATCTAAAGGAACATATCCTATTTGTTTTGTGAAAAAACTGCTTAAAACTTTATTTCAACATTTATTTATAGATTAGAGACATACAGTAATAAAGCATGCTGGGAACTAGAAACTAGCTTGATCGATTCTCACCAATACAAATCAATTTATTTTAACTAGGGGTTTATGAATAAGAAATGAATAGACAGAGTATAGATTAATACATTTTCACATAATAAACAAACTGTTGTACTTAACTGAAAGTAAACAAAAAGTGATGACATTGTTAGTGCCAAAAGTTAGGCCATAGGTTAGATTTTACATAAATCCAGACACAATTGCAAAAGCTTTTTCTTTCTTTCAACCTTGCGTTTATGTTCTCTGAAAAGCCTTTTTCCCCGCTTTTTAAAGATGCTCTCTGAAGTGGACACATTTGAAAGCTGTTTCCACATAGTGGTGTGGACTGTCAAAACAGAAGAATTCGAAAATGATGAAGCATATCTGAAGATATCTATATATCTGGAATGTGTCTGCTATGCGCTATTCATCCTCCCATTGTTGCTAAAGAAAAATGTGACTTTGTACACTTGTCATTTTACATCCCTGCAAAGATGACAGGAAATGTACTCACAATCGCTGTCCTGTGACAATCAGGACAATCAGCATGTTGATAAACAACAGAACAATCCATTGAATACACTGTATCTTGTTTTAAACCTTAAAAATAAAATATGGCAGTGGAATTACCCTGGTAAAGTACTGTAAAAAAGAAATAAAATAAAATTCATGCACTTTCAAATAATCATTAATTGATAATAATTCCATACATTTATATTGCACTTTTCTGTGTATTTATTGCATTCAGATGTTAAGGGGAACCTCCTCATCAATATTGAATAGTTTCACAGCTATAAAGGAGTTTTGTGTTGTGAATTTGCTTCCTTCATGTGTACACGCATTAGCTTGGGCAACCTGAAAACATGTTTTTTTTGTTTTTTTTTTTTTGTCATCGTGATTCAAACATTTAGAAACATAATTTATGAGAGAGTTGTTATTAAATTTCATTGATGATTCCAAATTTCTTAATAGTTTTGGAGAATGTTATGTTTCCCCATTGAAAGAGATGCTGTAGGAGCTGCACTTGCATGCCTAGGAGGCGTTTTAAAGATTTGATATAGTACGATTGTCTTGGGAATGATGGTTTAACACTGTAAACATGCTGGGCTGTTTCAACTCAAATTTGGGTTTAATATGAACAGTTTTGTAGCCTGAGTTTTGTAGCCTGATCTCGCATGGAAACGTAAACGTTTTATGGCTAATTCGTGTGAATTCATACATTGTACAAAAACAATGTATGAATTCATGAATTTTTTTTTTTAAAGGAAGCGTCGCACCAAACCCCACCCCTAAACTCAACTGTCATTGGGGGATGAGCAAATTGTATTTACCCCTTTGGATCCTGTGTCCATTACAATGAACATCACGTCAGCTAGGGTTGGGTGATGTCGACCAATTTGGCATCGTACGATGTCAAATGTGAAACATTGCGATGGTTGATGGCATCGTCATCGTAGGCGGCGGTGATTTAATTATTTATGAATAATTAATTCATAACAAATTAATTATTTGTAGCCTACAGTTTTAACTACCTCACCCACATGATCTTTGTTTTACCCATAACCAAATCATAACTAAACAAAGATAAGTTACACACAAATTACCACCTGTCAATCACTTTTTCTGCGGGATTCTGGCATGAATAGGCAGAGTGATCTGTGTCGACAAACTTGGTTGGTAAAAAAAAGTGTACATTCTTGTTAAACTGTCCAAAACTGTCCAACATACACTGCTTTCTGGGGTTTTGGGCTCAAAGCACCCGCTGACTGCTGGAGCTTACATGCACGTATAGGCTGCAGCAAATGACTGTGTGTTTGTTTGTGTGTGTGTGTGTGTGTGTGTGTGTGTGTGTGTGTGTGTGTGTGT
>CAIGQZ010032666.1:1016857-1029260 GCA_903798205.1 Danio tinwini
ATATATATATATATACACACACACACACACACACACACACACACACACACACACACAGCTTCGCTCTTGTTTCTGCTAATACAGTCAGAAATGATGGTAAAGGGTTAGCATTCCAAATCCGTGAGATTTTTGTGCATCTTCAGAACACATATGAAGTTATTTTAGGTGAAATTGTATCATCCAAAGACGGCAAGGATCATGACTTGTTCAATTTGTTCTCAAAACAGCATGTGGCTTGAGTGGTTCAGTGTGGATATTATCAAGCTATGAGAATACTTATGTACACATAAAACCAAAATAACTTGATTTAACAGTTTCTTCTTGACAGTTTAAGGCATGTGCATTCATGAGCACTGTGCAGTGACGTACAGTATTGTGAAAACCTGTTTGCCCCCTTACTTTAATGTTCAGATCAAACAATTTAAAATTTGATCAAAGATAACAATGAACACATCGTGCAATTTTAAATGATGTGGGTTTTTTTTCAATTATTGTTAAGGGAAAACAAAATATGAAACTACTTAGCCCTGTGTGGGAAAGTTTAACAACTTTAATCAAGCATTTTTGATACTTGCAATGAGTCTGTTACAGTGCTGTGGGGAAAATTTTGCTCAAATATCTTTGCAGTTGTAATTCAGCCACATTTGATCTATGTCTATGTATCTGATGTCTATTTCATCTGAGTCTATGTATTTACTTGTGTAAATGTGTGTACATTTATATTTATACAGTTTTTAAATTAGTTTCACTAATAATATTGACTAATATGAAAGTGTCCATTTGATTTATTTACAATACAGTTTGTAAATAATATTCTGTCTTATAGTAGATATATTATAATACAGACTTGATTTGTTTACCAAATAAGTAGATTTAGATTGATTTGCATTGTAAATGTTAAATAAAAGTTAAAAATGTATTATTTTTATGTCATATATTAAGTTTTTAGTTATGATACTTCTAAAATAATTCCGCATAAATCCACAGATTTTTTTTACAAAATTCTCCACAGAAACAGCAAAAAATGTTTGCAGATTCTGTCTGGCCCTAGTCATGCCACAGCATCTCGATTGGATTCAGGGCAGGACTTAGATTACCACCAAGTAGCCACTCTAACACCTTCATTTTGTTTTTCTTCAAAATCTTGGGGATCATCAAGATGTTTTCTGGCAAAACTGAGACAAACCTTTATGGGTTTTTTTTCATCTTGAAACTAATTAACCATTTTTGCCTCGTCTCTTTCTTATGGTGGAGTCATAAACACTCACCATAACTGAGGCAAGTGAGACCTGCAGTTCTTTGGATGTTGTTGTCTGGTTTTTTGTGACCTATTGGATGAGTTGTTCGGTCGGCCACTCCTTGGAAAGTTGCCATTTGTAGATAATGGTTCTCAATGTGGTTTGCTGTAATCCCAAAACTTTAGAAAATACTATAGAACCTTTTCCATACTGGTAGATCTCTATTTTCTTTTGATAATGTCCAGCTTTGGAAGGATCGTTTCTTAACTTCATCTCTTCTTCACTTTATCATACAGGTCATATTTAAGTGATTTCTTGATTGCAAACAGGTGTGGCTGTATTGTAACTCAGTTGTGATTAACCCGAGTTAAGATGTATTAATGGGGGGGGGGGGCAGAGAAATAATACTACTGTATATCATGATATGTATCATTATCAGGATATGCAATGAATTAGACTGTGGTATGCAACTTTTGTCATATCACTCAGCCATATGCCATACCTACCAAGTGCACTTAATGCAGAAGTATAAATTAGTCTTAAGGGTTGGCAATACATAAAAAGGTGCTCTTATTACAGCATCAGTGGATCAAAATTCAGAACTGCATGTTTTTTCTTATGCTTGCAAAAAATGTTTACTAAAATGTGATGGGTTTTCTGGGTTGGTAGATGCACTAGGTACCCAATCTTAGCACTTAACATGCGAAAAGACCTATTTCCATGATATGTTTCCACTAAAGCAATCGTGCTTATCACTATCAAACAAGGTCAGTTGTGGAAGTGCTCAGTACTTACAGCTGTGAGATTTGTTTAATCACAACTATGTTAAAATGTGAGTGAAAAATGTGAGTGTTAAAATGTGAAATTTGAAGTGTTATGGCACTTTTATGAAGCAGACTGCATAGAATCGAAATGTGTTTATTTTTACATTTAGTTTTTTTTTGTATTAGTCAGTGTTGGTAAAAATTGTATGGCTCAGTTGACATTGGATATTTAATTGCTAATTTGTATACTTATTCAGAAGTCATATTTAATTTAAAAACTATAAATTATTTTAACCTTTTATGTAAACAATAGTATATAGTAATATAATAAAGTAGTAATATTTCCAAATGGGGCCTTGTATTATGTTTGCTTTTAATGACCCTGCAAAAAATATAAATAGCAAAAGCAAAAGCAATTCAAAATACAGTTTGTGAAAAAAAATGATTGATTTCAGTATGCTAAAAATACACAGAAATGCAAAAAGCTAACGTAAAGTATATGCAATTTAATTAGCAGAAATTTTAATAATATTTCATTGTATATGATTAACAGACATTATCCTATGTTTCGTACAGCAAAAATAAAACTACTTAATTGCAGAGCAAATTGGACCATTTTACATTCTCCAAGTACAGTTACACTAATATTCTATATGCTTACATCACCTTTATTTCTATAGAAATATAAAACAGTACAAATTCTCAAAGCCAAAATTGTACAATCAGATATACTAAGTAAGTGTATGAAGTTCAATAAAGCTATTAAGTAGTTCCATAGAACAACAGCAATGTTGTTTACCAGACTGAATCTGTTCAGTATCATTCGTTGCAATACAAATCATCACGTTGGAATTATAAGGTTCTATCTGCATTCTGAATTATTTTGAGATATTGAGCTTCAAAGTTTCCATAGCAAGCAGTATGTGTGTAACATTATTATTATAATTTTTTTTAATAAAACATCTTAAAATGTAAACAACTTGTAAAAATGTCCCCTAATGTAAATAAGTTGTCATTTATTTAAAATATGTCAATAACTCAATTTTGACAAAAATGTCAGATGGATACTTACAATTCTAAGGTGAAGAAATGTCAATGTCAATGTCAAAGTCAACATCAGTATGTTTGAATAAATACCTTGGCCAGACATTTCTTTTGGTATTTCTTGTACAGTATTTTGGAGCAATTTATTTATGTTCAATTTTCATAATATAAATTATATACAGTAGGTGCCTTTTTAAATTTTAGTACTGAGGTTGCTCAGATGGGGAGAATCAAATTTTGGGGTCTGTGGCATCTACAAATTTAAAAGCCCTGCCTTGGGCGATTCTCCAGTTCAGAATTACTTTTTAACATCTAACTTGCTTTTTAGAGATGCAGTAGTGTAAAATCTTACAAAAAATAAAAATAAAATATCAGATCAAATACAGATACTTAAAAATGCACATACATTGAGTAAAAATACACTATAGAGTTGCTGTCCACCACTGTTTTTGTCACATATGTTCTGACATAAACTCACGTGAATGGAAGCATATGAGAAGCAATATTTATTTTGAAATGTAATATGCAAAACAACATTCAAATATGGAAATATTGGCTGTATTTCTGTATTTCAATTTACATTACCCATGACATATGTGCACCGTTTGAGGCAAAATGAAAATGACATTTCGTCATTTGCACTTGCTATTAAAAAAATTGATATGTGGGCACATAAATTTGGCCTATCTTGACCCACATTTAAAATTAATTTAAACGAAAAAATTCTACCAATCAGGTCACTTCAGAAAAAGCATGCCCATATCGCAATAAAATTGTTAAAGCTTTGTGGGTTTATCAATGTCATTGCAGTCGTGACACACTAACATGTTTGGTCCAGTTGGCTGAGACTTGGCCCATATATGATCCATGTTTGGCCCTTGTCTGGAAGTCTGACTTGGTCCAGACATGTACCGTAATTCGCTCTGGCATGTGGGCCAAGCAAAAGCTGATTGTGTGGGCCAGAGCTGGGCCAGAGAAATTTTGCAATGTGGGTGTAACATGTACAAGCAGAAATTGTAGCAAAGTTATCATTTAAATAGTATTTGTCCTAAATACATACATTTAGACTTAGGGTTAAGAAATGTAGGATTGCATTGTCATGAATACATTGTTTGCTGTGTACATGGTGTTTGTAGCAAAATTAGTTTTAAAATGTAATATGCAAAACGGCAATGCAATATATAAAATGTCAATGTATTTCATCTTTGAATTCTACATAAGTGCAAGTTTGGTATAAAATCAAAATAATAAAAAATAAAATGTAATTTACATTTGTCATTTCTAACAACAGTTTTAAAATGTAATAATTAGCATACTGTACTAATTATAATGTTTTATTAGTTTTTAAAGGAAATTGAAAATTGAATACGCAAATTAAATTTAATTTGTGTAACATACAAGCTGAAATGGTAGCAAAATTATCATTTAAATGTTAATTGTTCTATATGTATTGACAGCAGTGGTAGAAAGAGCTACTGAAAAAAAAAAACATACTTAGGTTTAAGTATCATTACTTGCCTAAAAATGTAGTGCAGGTAGAGTAAAAATATCAGTTGTAAATATTACTCAAAATATGAGTAAAATGTAGACCTTTCAAAAGTACTCAAGAATAATGAGTAGTGAGTATTTAAAAAAAAGTACTTAAAAGTATTAAAAAGCTAATGCATTTACATATAATTTGTGGATGTGTGTAAACGTAACATTCTGTAGTGCATTTAGTTGTTTCCCAGCAGGCACACAACATCATAAGACATTAATATTAGTTTAGATTTAGGTTGTGATGTCAGAAGACCAAAACTCAATGTCTAGCCAGTGTCTGAGGACAATGTTATTTTAATGTCCAATAACGACGTCAAAAGACGTTGATGTTTGGTTAATTTTAGGTTGTGTTAGAAAGTGATTAAAATCCAACGTCGAGCCAACATCTTAAACCAACATCACATTGATGTCAAATACTGACATTTATTAGTCAGGTATGGCAACCAAAATCCAACATCTAATAGACATCATAGTGATAACATCCACAAAACGTCAAGCTGTAACAACATTAGATGTTGATATTTGGTTGATTTTAGGTTGGACATTGACTTTGGCTTAACGTTGGGTTCTAATGTCAAATCGTTGGTGTACAACGTCAATCTGATGTCATGTTGACGTCTTGTGCCTGCTGGGTGTTTAATTCCATTTCGGTTATCATACAGTAAACATCCATCATCTTTTCATCAGTGAGATGCATCTAGACAGTCTCTAGGACAATGTGTGTAATGATTTTGGACATCTTCTTGGACACTTTTAATGCTTCCAAACAGTTTGCTACAATTATAAATTGCCCATGTCTTGAGGTAGTTCATTATGATGCGATGTACCATATATGTGCGATTTGATTGGACAGGAATCACTGGATTGATGTTTCTAATCCCTATAGACAAGAAAAAATAAAATAGTGACTGCAGGCTGAAGGAAAGTAGTGGAGCAAAAGTTCCAATACTGCACTAAAATGTAGTCAAGGCAAAGTAAAAGTACACATTTATAAAACTTAGTAAATTACAATTCCTGAGAAAAACTACTCAATTACTATAATTTTGCCAGTCACGGTTAGGAAACGTAGGATTGCATTTTCACCATTGCACAGTGGGAAGTTTGATGCAAAATTCAGTGTGTATTTCAATTGAAGACTACAATTTAATCCCATTAATCTTCCACTGAGGAAAAAAAAAGCTAGTTAGTTACATATTAAATGAGTAAGCAAATAAATTGGGGGCAAACTATCATTTTAAATGTGGAAGTGACCCTGAGTCCACAACACTTCCTAAGATATAGACAGTAGAGTGTAATAGGTTTTAGATCAGTCTGTCCTGATGCAAATTTTTGTTTGTTTGGTAGTTTTCCCACATGTGTGAAATGCATAAACAACTGATTTGTCAAGCATTTTGTTGTCAGGGGGTATGAGTGGAATGAGGGAGCAGTGAACCAAAGCTCACGCCGTGGAGCCAAGAATGTGCTGACGCTACACAAACACAATGCAGATTGCCTGATGCCAATCTTTAGTTTTTGCCTCACCGTGTGAATTAGGGGACATGCTGTTATTCACAGGCATAATACTCCTGCATATTTTAGCACTGGCGTTCAGCAGGAATGTGGCCTTCTAAAAGCTCAGCGTTCCTGTGAAGGAGCTGTTAAAACACAGTCAAAACGATTGCCCCGGGCGCCAGGGCACACAGCGGCCAGTCAGAGCGAGCATGTCCCTATCCGCTGAGGGCAACAACTGGGTCTTTACCCTCCAACACTTCTCACTTTTAAGGATGTAATAGTCTGTCAGACTTGCAGGTCTCACACAGCAGCCCTAATGGCATGTTTCTCTCCATGGCAGCCACAAAGGGCCTTCGCTGCCAGACTTGTTATTATCTCAATATGAAGTGCCCTGCTTGGAAATCTCTGCACTCACTTTCCATTCTTCTATACCCCTGTTTCTTTGCTTTCATTTTTTTGTATCCCTTTGGCATAGATCTTATTGTTTGACACCCCCGTGTGGCCAAAGCCGGTGAAATAACAAGGACTTTGAAATTACCTCGACTGCCGGCCTACACACTGAATGTAACTTTGTCATCGACGGCTGCTGGTGGACATAAAAGTGATTTATGTGACAGGCACAAACATTGACAGCCGGGAAGTAGGGCTACATGCAGAGTTTGAGAACGCTGTACAGTAGTTGGATGCTGTTTCTTTATATTTTTATATAGGTGTTTACACAAGCTGGAGTTCTGAACTGAGGTTTGATCGGGTCATGCAATATAACTTCACGTCTTGTTGATATATGTGTTAATATACCGTAGACTTCCAAATGTTCTTGCCTTGTAAACCACTTGCAGCCTCAAAAACCCTGTATACATGATTTAATGTTATTTTGGATATTGTTTAACATCGTTGTTATGAATAGAATTCTTCATTTTCTTGTAATAGTATTGTTTGAAGTTGCCATTTCAGCATATGTTGATTCACAAAGCATTAATGCTAAAAACAATATTGTGGATTAAAAAAAGACATTCTGTACATGAGTAGGTTCTTTTTCTTTGAATGAGCTTGATGTTTGACAATGGAGAAAAGTGAAAGGAAAAGCATGTATAATGTTACAAAAGATAGACAGATTACAGTTGCTGAGACAGCTTAACGTGCTGCAATTTAAGAACACACGCAATTACAAAAAAACACCAGCAAATTAAGAAAAGATCTTCATCCGTTTGACAGCACACGTGGTGCAAATCGTCACAACGCATAGTAAGTAATGCAAGTACGTAATGTGTATTTATATAGTGCATTTATCGTGTATGGCCATACACCCAAAGCACTTCACAATCATGAGGGGGCTCTCTCCACACCAGCACCAGTGTGCAGCATCCTCTTGGATGATGCGACGGCAGCCAAAGGACAACGTCGCCAGTGTGCTCACCACACACCAGCTATAGGGTGGAGTGGAGAGACAGTAATCCAGCCAATTCGATGAATTGGGATGTTTGGGTAAGGACAGATGGAGGGAATTTTGTCCAGGATATCAGGGTTACACCCCTACTCTTTACGAGAAGTCCCATGGGCATTTTTTAAGACAATAGAGAGTCAGGACCTCAGTTTAACATCTCAGTCGAAAGACTGCGCTCACTGATACTATAGTGTCCCCTTCAGCAACATTTTTCCACAACACAAACAAATTAATAAAACCAAAAATAAACAAAAAGCGCTCAGGGGTAGCTCAAATATTTAGTCGGTGCTCTTTGGATAAGGGATTCACCAGAAACAACAACAGAAATCAGTCCAAGGCACTCAAAAAATTGGAAAAATTGTAAAAAGCCTTTATTCACATGGCTATATCGTATAAAAACCTACAAATTCATGTTGATGATAGTTGACCTTGTTTGTAACATTATTTGAGTGTAGTTGAGATATTTAAATGTGTCATGTGACCGTAGTACTTAAAAGAGGCTCTAGACGCACCTGATCACTGTTGCCCTTATGCAAGCATTTTTTGCAGAAACGTGTAGGTTTTTATATGATATAGATATGTGAATAAAGGCTTTTTACAATTTTTCACATTTTTCGAGTGCCTTGGACTGATTTCTGAAATGAATAAAACCCTCTGTATTTTCTTACAACGCAAGCAATTTACAAAAACATGCTGCATTTTCTCAAAACACAAAAAAAAACAGAACACAATGGAAATGTTTGAAAGGGACCCAAAAGCGTGATGGACGCCGCTGTCTTGTGACTATTGCTCAGTGAATTTGTAGGTTATCTTTGAAAAGCAAGTTTGTTGTTTGTTTGTTTTAATATCCTGATTCCAGAGACTTTATTTATTAGCCTGAATAACAATTACCTAAATAACTGGGTCCATCACGTTTTAGGCTCTCCTTGAAACATTTCTGTTGTGTTGTGAGAAAATGCAACGCATTTTATTAATTGTTTGCGTTGTGTGAAAATGCAGTGCATTTTTAAATATGTTTGCGTTATGAGGATTTGCAGCACGTGTGCTGTCAAACTGATAAAGATCTTTTCTCAATTTGCTGGTGTGTTTTGTAATTGCATGTGTTTTCTTGATTTGCAGCAAGTCAAGCTCTCTCAGCCACCATAACAGATAGACCAAGTTTATATTTAATTGGCTGCAATGTATGCGTTTTGAGATCTCAAATTTCTCCTTGGAGTGCGATTCATGCCTGCTGTTCTTGCACAAATTCAACAGAGACCACTGTCAACTGACTGAGTGACCAACCAACCGATACCTCCACACACCCCTTTCCCTAAACCCAACCGATAGTGTTTTCAAAAGCACCAATTGACCCAATCACGCCCTTCCCTAAACCCAACCGACAGTGTTTGCAAAAGCATTACAGAAAAAGAAAAGTCCTTATGGCCGCATTTTCAGATCTTACCACGTTCTCACCCTGTTATTTACTTCATTTATTTATTTTTTTGCCATTTGTATTTGTTTAATCTGCTTTCTGGAACCGTTCTTCATCAGACTCGAACCCCGTCATCGCAGTCAACTTCTCTCTGCGTCTCAAGTCCACCAACGTTGATGCCGAGCTACTGGGCAAACTGGTAACAGCGGTAAAGCCATCCACATAGAGGTAAGCGGTCAGCTAGTAGCGTGAATAGAAACTGTGCCATCAGCGGTGTCATACTGCACCGTAGCATTCATTTTAAAGATGAAAGGCAGCCTTACGTAGCTCTGGCTACATAATTCATACTCGCCAGAAATGTATACGGTAGCCATATATACATTTCTAGTGAGCGCAAATTATGTAGCCGTTTTTATCATTGTAGCAGTTTTTACAATGAGCGTGTCTTGCAAGTTTCTGTTTAACACATTTCTCAACACATTTCTAAACATAATAATTTTAATAACTAATTTCTAATAACTGATTTCTTTTTTTGATGCCATGATGACGGTACATAATATTTTACTATATATTTTTAACAATACTATTCATTTAAAAGTTAAATTTAAAGGCTTAACTAGGTTCATTAAGCAAGTTAAGGTTATTTGGAAAATCATTGTATAACAATGGTTTGTTCTGTAGTCAGTCAAAAACATTGTTTAAGGGGGCTAATAATATTGACCTTAAAATTATAAAAAGAAATACTATGAAAAAAGCTGTCCTGTTAAACATCATTTGGGAAATAATTAAAGAAGAGGGGAAAAACACAGTAGGTCTAATAATTTTAACTTCAACTGTGTATCCAGATTTTTATTCTGGCACCACTAAATGTACAGTGAAGTGCTTTGAAATGTGCATTTTTGCTCAGTGTGTAATGTACAGTAATTTCAACTGAAACACGATGACAGGGCTGGACATTATAAAATCAGTATAAGCTAGGACCAAGCTGTGTGTCGAAGCAATGCTCACAAGGCATTTTGCTCGGACACAACCATATGAATTTTTTAAAGCAACAGAATTTTAAGGTCCCTCATTACCAAACCGACCCTATCAGTGACAGTCCTTAGTCCTATTAAGTCAGACACTAGCAAAAGTGATTAAATGGTTCATTTACAAATCCGGCTTGCTTCTTTTAAAGCAGAGGGATGGTGTCATGCATTGATGACATGACAGGGTTTTAAATGGCATTTAAAGGGCGATCCAGGCCTGTTCTGGGGGAGAGAAAGATAAGTGCTGCTTGTGCTCTGTAATAATGACAAACACACACACTTAAGCATCCAGTTTTTCTCTGTGTCGAGTCTCCAGTCAAGCTCGCCGCACAGCTCAGCGCCACATCATACACAGACAAAAACAATTAGCATTTAATTTGATGCTTGGGTAAGAAAACAAGGGATGAGTGACACACCATGTCTCGGCTCTCATCCAAAAACTGTCCCATTTCAAAAACGAGAGAGCAGCGTCACACTCCAGGAGCTCCTCTAAGTCTGAGAATCGTCGCGCCACAGGAATTGGCTCTTTCGGCGGGCATACAACAGTGCGTGACTGCCGCTTCAAAGCTGCCGAATGCGCCACCTGAACAGATGCAGTGCTCAAAACAGAGCGAGAAACACTTAACCAGCCCTGCTGCGTCCTTAACTGTAAATGTCATGTTTACTCTTAACAACATTTGAACCCCTGAGGGGACGAGTAGGTACTGTGGTTAATTATTTGTAAACATTTAATTGGCATTTACACCCCAGAGAATTGCTCCGTTCACCCCAGCAGGACTCTTGCACATCCTCATCAAGCATTAATCAAGCAAGCTAAATGAGGCTTCCCCGTGATTCGCCGCTCAGTGCTATCGAGACAGGGGGTGATGCTGGATTGTTATTCAGTGATAGCGCGACCATTCCTTTGCTGTCTGGAGACACTTTAGATCAGCGGATAACCCAAGAGGCTTTGAGCTCATAGTGGCATCACAAAGATGGTTTAAAAAGGCATGCTATTGTAGATTTTTTGGCAGGGATTAAAATTCATTAGCGTGCATGCTGAGATATCCTGGATGATGTAGTGCATTCAACAACACATATGGAATGCTATATTTCATAATTCACTGCGCACAAAATGTCATTTACGTTTTGAGATTAATGCATTAGCACATCTATTATACAAGAATCATATTTATATAAAATGTCAAAATGACAACATTTTAATAAAGGCTCATCTTTCAGTAAAATAGCTAAAGCTGCATTTACATATTCTCTCAAATTCAACAAATTCAAGCACATAATTTTTTTATTTTTACATTTTTATAATTCCTTACATTTATACTGTATAGTGCTTTTCTGGACACTCAAAGCGCTTTAGACATTGGGGGGAATCTCTTCATCCACCACCAGTGTGCAGCATCCACCTAGATGACGTGCCACCCCACACTCCAGCTGATTGGTGAAGAGTGATGTAGCCAATTATGATATGGGGATGGTTGGGAGGCCATGATGGAAAGAGGCCAGTGGGCAAATTTGGCCAGGTTGCCGGGGTTAAACCCCTACTCTTTTTGAAGTACATCCTGGGATTTTTAACAGTCACAGCAGGGGCGGACTGGCACCGAAATTTGGCCCTGGCAGCTGAAGGGGTGGGGGGGGGGTGAAGCATGTATACACATACACAGTATACATCACTTTAACATATGTCACTGCAGGTTGTTTTCAGTTAAGACAGCTCAAACATTTTAGTATTGGACTAGACTTGAGCTTTGTTTAAGAAATGCTACACATTCTAAAAATATCCCAAAAGTTTTAAACCAATCGATTGGAAACCTGGTCAATGATGCTGTAATCTTTCTAGTATTTTTACACCAGAAATAACGCTCTAAAAATTGTGAAAACTCTTTTTAAAAAATTTATTAGGTTTGACATTCATTATTTAGGTTTGTAATCAATCTATCAATACATCCATCCATTAATACAACTGTCATTCATGCATTAATGCATTCATACATCCATCTAACCATCTATCCATACATCCATCTAACCAAATATCCATACATTCATTCATACATTTATCCAATGATACATCTTTTGATGCATCCATCTATTTATCCATGCATTCATCAATCCATACATGCATCAATACATCCAGCCAATGATCAATCCATCTATTGATACATCCATCCATTTGTCCATCCATTGATACATACACATACATGCATCAATTGATACACACAAACATTCAGTAATACATTCATCCATCAATACATCTATCCATTGATATCTCCAGCCATACATCTATCCGCTGATATTTTTATTCATAGATTCATCCATCCATAGATACATCCATCTATCCATCCATTGATACATCCATCCATACGTCCATCCATTGGTATATACATACATCCATCATTACATTGATCTATTGATACATCAATCCATGTCCATCGATACATCCATCC
>CAIGQZ010032666.1:1046992-1059559 GCA_903798205.1 Danio tinwini
TAAAGGTGTGACAAAACACTTATTCCACGAGACGAGACACAAAATTGGCTTCACAAGAAAGAGACAAGACACGAGATTAGGTTCACGCGAACGAGACGAGATACGAGATTGGGTTCACGCGAACGAGACAAGACGAGATTTTTTACAGTATTTTTAAGAAATCTTCAATGATGAAATACAGTTGAAGTCTTTAGCCCCCCCTTTGATTTATTTTTTTTTTTTTCAAATATTTCCCAAATGATGTTTAACAGAGCAAGGAAATTTTCAAGTCTGATAATATTTTTTTCTTCTGCAGAATGTCTTATTTGTTTTATTTTGGCTAGAATAAAAGCAGTTTTAATTTTTTTTTTCATTTTAAGGTCATAACTATTAGCCTCTTTAAGCTATTTTTTCCGATAGTCTACAGAACAAACCATCGTTTTACAATAACTTGCCTAATTAACCCAACCTTTCTAGTTAACCTATAATTAACCTAGTTAAGCCTTTAAATGCCACTTTAAGCTGTATAGAAGTATCTTGAAAATATCTAGTAAAATATTATTTACTGTCATCATGGCAAAGATAAAATAAATAAGTTATCATAAATGAGTTATTAAAACTATTATGTTAAGAAATGTGTTAAAAAAAATCTTCTCTCCGTTAAACAGAAATTGGGGGAAAAATAAACAGGGAGCTAATAATTCAGGGGGGCTAATAATTCTGACTTCAACTGTATATGAATGGAAAATAATTTATTCAACTGAAAAAATGGATCACAAAATGGAAATGTAGGTGCTTTTTTATTAACTTGTAATGAATGTTATTTTACTTCTATTTTAATGAAGTCTACGCAGTAAAGGACATGCGAACACTGCTAAATATTTGCTAATATATGAAAGGAAAATAGATTTTTACTCAATTGAAGAAAAATCCCAAAATGTAAAACAATTCAGGTGCTTTTTTTAAAACAACTTTATTTTGTAATGAATGTTATTTTACATTAATTTTAATGAATTGTGCCATAAAAGACATGCAAACACTGCCAAATATTTAGCTATAAACTCTATTGACTGGCTTCTCCCCTGTACAATTTTACATGAGAATCAAACTCCTTTTCACAAATTGAACTTTTTTTTAATGTTTGTAATCATGTCATTTTTGGTTTTAAATTTTTTAAGTTTCACTTTCATTCAGCAACAGCTTCTGTTTTTTCCCGGACAGCATACACGCAATTCACAGATTTCACGATCTGAATCATAATAATTAATAATAAATATTTTTAAATACAAGACAACACTCTAAGTGGTTCTATCACTTTGTTTAAACCGTTATGTGCAAGACTGTATAGTTAATGCCACACACACTGTAAAGTGTATTATATTGGTAGTTTATTTTGAAATAAAAATAGCTAAATATTTATTAAGAGTTACATTTTTCGCTGGAGGAAACAGCTGTGCTGATGAGGTGAGTGCCAAGGAAACAGTAGGTAGGGAAACCAGATTGCTCCTGATATTGGGGTACAAGGAATACAAGTGTTTTTGTAGCAAAGAACTGCAAATAAGCAGATTTTATAACAATTTATCGATAAACTCACCTTGTTCTCTCGCTCTGTACAGCTGTGGTTTGCTGATTACATGAAAAACAAAAGATGGGGAGAAGCCAAATTCTGCTGCCATTTTCATATCAAATTTAAAGGGAACTGAGGCAATAATTTAGTGTACAGTTTATGAGCTAATCGCAAAAGTTTTAGGGGGGCTGAGTATAAATATAGGGGGGCTACATCACCCTAAAATAGGCCTAGCAATGCTCATGAATGCATGTAAGCCTTTTTAGCGCTTCTGAAAAGAATTGTGGATGTAATATAGTTCGTTGTTGTATGGGAAGAAGAAGACAGGGTCGGCGATATCAGGTAAGTATAACTTAATTTTTATTTAAAATTGGTACACCACACGTGATGCTGTGTGTGTGTGTGTGTGTGTGTGTGTGTGTGCTCTCTCCTCTCTCCCCCCTGGCTACTCCTTCTCTCCTTAAGAAGGGTGTCTCTCCAGCCCAATCACTAGAATAAACAGGTGTTATTTATTATTTCTGATTGGCCTGCTGATTAGCCGCAGGGCTCCGAGCATGCTCTCCCCCCTCATTGGGTGTTCGATCATGCTTACCTCTCCACATACCCCCACCGCCCGCCTCAGGCCGGAGAGCCCTTTTACCTTTGAGAAGGCCTGTTGGCACTACTCAGACCATTGGATGGTATCTGGTCCCTCCTTTTTAGTGAGGTCAGTCAATCAGCTGACGACGGCCGAATAATTAGGAACAAAACGCCTATAATATCCTGCCAGTCCCAAAAACTGTCTCACCTCCTTTTTGGTCTTAGGTCTCAGACAGGTTGCAATAGCTGCAGTCTTATCAATTTGGGGCTGCATCTGGCCGTGACCTAAGTGGAAGCCCAGATACCTTACCTCCACTCACCCAACTGCGCACTTCTTCAGGGTTGGCCGTGAGCCCGGCCCATCTCAGCGCTGACAATACTGCCCTCAGATGTTGCATATGTGGAGTAAGGGCCAAGTATTTTGTCCATCAGATGCTGAAACGTAGCCGGTGCCCCGAACAGCCTGAGTGGAAGTGTCACAAATTGGTGGAGTCCAAACGGCGTTGTGAAGGCTGTTTTTTTTCGCAGGATATTGGAGTTAAGGGGATCTGCCAATAACCCTTTGTCAAATCCAAAGTCTAGTAATATCGAGCAGCACCTAACCGGTCGAGCAACTCGTCAATACGCGGCATTGGATATGCGTCGAATTTCGACACAGCATTTACTTTGCGATAGTCCACACAGAACCAGACTGAGCTATCTGTCTTAGGAACTAAGACTATCGGGCTGGCCCAGTCACTGTGTGACTCTTCCACTACTCCCAATTTCAGCATCTTACCCAATTCTTCCTGAATCACTTTTTTTTGTGTTCAGGTAGGCGATACGGCCGGGTCATAACGACCACACCCGGTGCGGTCTCAATATGGTGCTGAATTAAGTTAGTATGACCGGGCAGGGGTGAAAACCCGTCAGAAAATTTACATTGAAGGTGCCGGACATCGTTGAGCTGGCTCGCTGAGAGATGGTCACCCCCAGTGACCAGAGTGCCCGGCCGCTGTCGGCCTGTGCTCTCTGGCCCCAGGTCATCCTCGTTGGTAACGAGCGTAGCCAGCATCACCTCCTCCAGCTCCCTCCACTGCTTTAGCAGCTTAATGTGGTATATCTGACGTGAATCAGCCCTGTCTGAACGTACCACCTCATAATCGAGATCACTCGCGCATGGTGCGTGACATGAACGCGGTGCCTTGATCAGTGAGAATCTCCTTGGGGATTCCCACTCGGGAGATTATACGAAACAGAGCTTCCGCAACGCTCTTTGCTGAGATGTTATGGAGCGTTACTGCTTCCGGGTATCGGGTTGCATAATCCAATAGAACTAATGCAAACAGGTGCCCGCATGCGGATCGCTCTAATGGCCCGATAAGATCCATACCAATTCTCTCGAAGGGGATCTCCATAATTTGTAGTGAGCGCAATGGCGCTTTTGGGGTGGCCGATGGATTCACCAGCTGACATTCGCGGCATGCAGCGCACCATCTTCTGACATCACCGTGAATGCCCGGCCAAAAAAAAATCGGGCCGTGAGGTGATTTAGTGTGGCCGCCTGACCTAAATGTCCGGCCATAGGGTTAGAATGAGCCGCCTAAAAAAGCATTTCCCGACGACTTTTTGGTACTAATAATTGGGTTGTATCTTCCTTTGTCTGAGCGTCTTGGGTCACTCGATACACCCTATCATTAATAATCACAAAATGCGGATAGAAGAGGGGCCGATTAGGCTGGAGGTTTTGCCCATCAATTACTTGCACCCTTTTTCTTTACACCGGGAAATTCCCGCCCCTTCCCTTGAGTCAGTGTGTGACGTCACTGCATGGGATTCCCCCAGCTGAGCGACCTGCCCCCTCTCCGGCAATTTCTTTTTCCAAGAAACACCCGCACATAAGATCCTTAATAATTTATTAAATCCTGGCCAATTGGTTCCCAGAATTAGCGGGTGTTTAAGGTGCGGGTTAACCACTACCTCTACGCTTTTTACCCCGGAATTGAATATCTATCGGCATTAACGGGTAGTGAATTACATCCCCGTGCACACACCTTACCCTTACCATGCGGCTCATATCCAATATCGGGTCTTGAAGCAGGCTTTGGTGGATGGAGGTCTGGTTACACCCCGAATCCACAAAAGCTTGATATGTACCCCCTTTAATACTCACCGTTTTTTTTCGGTATAGCCCGTCACGACCGGGGGCGACGATTGGCGTGGCGGGGACGCGAATCAATGCACTCACCTCCGTCACGGAGCCGATTTTTGGTGCGCTATTCTCGCCCCCGCGACGCTAATGCATCGGCCCAGACCTTCTCACTATACCCCTAGGGCCAGCAAGACCAACCGATTGAACCAGAGAGAGACCTGGCGATGTCTGGGGAACCACCAGGGGGCGTAGCTCCACCCCTCCTTCCTGATAGGCGCACGCCCCTGTTGGGACGCTCGGAGGATCCGCCTCTGTGCTCCGCCATCTGGGTGCTGGTGTGGGCAATCCCTGCAGTCTGG
This sequence comes from Danio tinwini, assembly GCA_903798205.1. Classification (NCBI taxonomy): domain Eukaryota; kingdom Metazoa; phylum Chordata; class Actinopteri; order Cypriniformes; family Danionidae; genus Danio; species Danio tinwini. The sequence goes on from CAIGQZ010032666.1 coordinate 1,051,608, forward strand.
GCCTGGGAACAGGAGGGAGAGAGAGAGAAAGAGGGGGAGAAGAGAGAGAGGTTATTTCGCTGACCCTGGACCTCGCCACCAGGTGATCCTCCGCCAGCTAGATGGCCGTCTCCAGATCGTCTGGCCGGTGGCACTGGACCCACTCCGATGTTCGGGAGGGGAGGCGATTGATGAACTGTTCCAGTACCACGGCATCCACCAGCTGGGCGGTGGTCCGGCCATCCTTTACCAGCTATCTGCGGCAGGCGTCACGGAGCTGCTGAGCGAACGCAAAAGTGACCGGAATCGCTGACACTGCTCCTCTGGGTTGCGGTCGGCCCGCTGGAGAAGGGCTCGCTTCAGGTGAACATACTCCAGGAGATTCTGGGCCGGTAGCTGTTGTGCAGCAATCTGGGCTTCGCCCAAAAGCAACGGGATGACTCGTACCGGCCACTCGACCCGCGGCCAGCCTCACGCCTCCGCCATCTTCTCAAACAGGTCGAGGAACACTTCCGGGTCGTCCTCCAACGCCATTTTCTGGAAAGCGATGGGAGGGTGGGCGGCAGATGTTGGAGCGGGTAGGATCTCCTGGGACAGCAGACTCCGGATTCGCTTGCGGTCCTCCATGAGGACTTGGAAACGTTGTTCCTGGTTGTTCTTTAATTCCACCAGCGCGTCATGTTGTTGGTGGAGGACCGCGAGGGCCTGGATGGCTTCTGCAAATGGCAGTCTTGACTAAGTGGTCATTCTGGCAGTGAGGCTCTTATCCTTCCCGGGTTTCGGCACCACTGTAATATAGTTTGTTGTTGTATAGGAAGAAGAAGACAGGGTCGGCGATATCAGGCAAGTATAACTTCGTTTTTATTTATAATTGGTACACCACACGTGATGCTGTGTGTGTGTGTGTGCTCTCTCCTCTCTCAGGGGCTCATTCTCTCCTTAAGAAGGGTGTCTCTTCGGCCCAATTACTAGAATAAACAGGTGTTATTTATTATTTCTGATTGGCCTGCCGATTAGCCGCCGGGCTCAGAGCATGCTCTCCCCCTCATTGGGTGTTTGATCATGCTTACCTCTCCACAGTGTACAATTTAGATTTTGATATGTTCTTGGGTGTGATATTCTTAATTGTACGTTTTTCATAGGGACCAAATGCCTCTTAGAGTTCCACGCCCTGGGATTGCGTTACTTCTCACATTATCTCAACACTCTGAGGTTAGTCAGAGGATGTAGGGTTAACTAATACTCAATTAGTATGGTTGCCTCCTGCTCACTCATACTAAAAAAGTAGTTAATTTAGTCATTTCCATACAACTTGTTAATATTAGTGATTAAATGATTACAAGGTCTTCATGCTGCCATGCTACACTGCTACGTACAGTCAAATGTGTCTTGAAAATTGATAAAATCATGTCACAACATAATGGTAGTGCAGACTCCACTTAATATACTGGATACAACTAATTCTGGAAACTCCAGAATTAATCAAAAAGGTTAACATTTATTTTCCAGATGCAAGTGCATCATGCCAATTACAGAATCAAACCTAAAAAAGCCAATTCAGAAGTAAATGCACAACATCAATTACTCAAAGATAAATCTAAGAGTATTGATGCAAATCCAAATTATACATAGTATTGAGAGCTCTTCACTACAGGCCGGACTGGATACAGACTTGTGACCCCGAGACATTTTGTCCTTCTCTTTAAATACCCTATGAGAGCAATAAATGGTTATGTTGTTAAAGGTAACCAATGACTTAAATATTTACTCATCTGTTGAGATTTAATCAAAATTTATCAAAGATAGTGAACAAAAGCTCAATACCAGTCACACCAGAGTATTTATCAATACCAGAGGAGAAGCAAAGTTCAGGTAAAAGAGCAGAGTGTCTATCCTTTTCTTCAGATTTCAGAAGTTTTTTTTTTGTTTGTTTTTTTACAGGACACATTTAAGTCTGAGTAAAATCCATTTATACAAAAGCATCACTGAACTAACAATTTATTAAAACAGGTGAGCTACAGCAACAAAATTTACCCTCTTGTCAGCTAAAAACCCTAAGCTGAAGCTACTTTACTTGGACTCCAAAAATTTAATAATAGATTATAGAACCAAAAATGTCTGTTTTATGTGATAAATATTGCTTTCTTTTAGGATGTATGATAGGGTCAGAATTTGACGTAAACAACATGGAATGATAAATTCACCCTGCTTTGTATCATAAGCTCAGGCCACTGTTGTCATATAATGTTCTGGATAAATTTTTTGGCATGTTTTGGCCCCTTAGAACTAACTAGGCATTATGCAAACATCAAATCAAGTCATCTTTATCTCTGTAATGCTTTATACAATGTAGATTATGTTTACATATAGACAGGATAAAAATTATAGCAATGTCAGTTTATGGGTAATATTCAGCATAATGTATCACACAGTTAGCAGAATAGTGGTAGAATGCTAGTGTGGTTCTAGTTAGACTAAAACTGGTAAAGATCAGTTTAATACAAATACTACAGATGAAGGATGGTCCACTAAGGAGCTGCTCCATTAACCCCAACCAAGCCAAAAGGTGTCAGCGGCGAGGAACCGAAATTGCACCAATACAAGAAAATTGAAAACAAATCTTGGAAGAATCTAGGCCCAGTCAGGGGGCCAGTTCTCCTCTGGCCTAAAGGAAACGAGGCAGAGTTGCAGTCTAAAGCATCAATGGACTTGGTCACTAGCAGGTTTTTTTTAGACTGGCCAAAAGGATCTCCATAGAGACTCATCGGTCAATCTGGCCTTCTAGCCTACAGTATTGTTGATGACCACATTCATCCCTTTATGCTCACAGTGTACCTATTCTGTGATGGCATTTTTTCATCAGGATAATGTACCATTTCCAGAAGTCCCCTCAAACTGAATTCTTGAACGCGACCGAGTTCACTATACTCAAAAGCCCTCCACTGTCAAAAGATCTCAATAATAGAGCATCTTTAGGATGTACTAAAATTGGAGATTACATCTTATATGTGCAGCTGACAAACCTGGAGAAACTTGTTTTTAATGATGTGCATGGTCCAAAATGACTTTTACTATTTTAAGGATAGGAAAAAAGGTTGGAGCATCATGCACATGGTCTAAAAGGGTTGTCCTTATTCTCTTAATGAGTTATAGGTGTGTTTTGGGAGTAACTTCCATTAAACTAATCAGATTCTGATCTCCCATTCTCTTTAAGAGAGAGTTGTGGTCACGCCATGGCGCATCTCTATTTACATGGCAGACTTTGGGCTCTATTTTATTGATCTAGGCGCAAAGTCTAAAGCACAGGGCACAAACGCATTAAAGCGTGTCCGAATCCACTTTTGCTATTTATGGAAAAATATGCTCTGCGCTGTGGCCTTACGGGTCTTACAGGGCTGTGCTTATTCTCTTGATGAGTTATGTGTGTCAGACTCTCATCTCCCATTACTTTGAAGAGTCAGTTGCATCGCGGCATGGCACATTTGTTGTTTACATGGCAGACTTTGTAAGTGGAAAAACTGAATGCTTTACTCTTGAGAACATAGTTAAAAAGACCATCTGCAGTGCGAGGATAAAGAACCAGCCTCCTCCAATCGGCCTTTACTTTCACTTTCTCTTTCTTTCTTTTGTGGATAAAGAAACGCAGTCCACTGAAGACATCCATTAGCCTACATAATTCATTTTGTTTAAGCGTAAAGATTTGTTTCAAAACTATTTCTAAATTCAGTTTTAATTTCCAGGAAACTAATAAATGAGCAATAATAATGAAGTGTGGTAAAAAAAAAAAAAAAGAGTTATATCCAAATACACGTGCTATGCACAATATAGTCCAAAATCTGACAGGTGGACAAATCTAAGTTTTTTTTATTAAAACAAATATAAATATGCATATAATAAATAATACTACAATATTAATAACATTATACAAAATCAAGCCGTCGTGAATAAACAAAAAAAAAGCCCCCTGAGATGAATGCATGGCGGCAGTGGTTTTTATATTTATGCAGTTGTAATAATTTTTGTGATCCTTTTATTTATTTTCATTTGTAAAGATATTTGCTTATCGATGTACATTGTGCGTGTTTTAAGCAATGTGTAAGCGAGGTGTCACGATCACCAGCTATCTACAACCAGAGATCGCTGGTAAATACACTCACATTCACATGAACTACAAATTCTGCCTCATATGGACTACAAAACCCAGTCATGCCACACACACACACACACTCACCTGCTCCAAGTCACCATTGATTAGACACTCACAGCTGAAGCCACTCATGAACTGATTACATGGACTATAATGTCAGCACACAAACACACAATGTTGCTGAGTCTTGTTTACTGTAAGTGACATTACAACGCGTTTTCTTTGTCTTGCTTTGCCTGTTTTTTTTTTGTTTTTTTTTATCTTTGCCTCGTCTGTCTGTCCTGTATTGCTTCCTGCCTTTGTGACCATCTGCCTGCTATTACGACTACAACTCTGGATTGCCCATATACATACGTTTGTTCTTGTTTTGACCACTGCTTACCTGACCTTGCCAATAAACCTGCATTTGGATCCGCACCCTGTTGTCAGTGTCACATCCTAGGTTACACGAGGAGCACAACTAATGCTCTCTGCGCTGGACTTTAGACCTGCTGCCAGCTGGATTATTGTCTTTTTTAGTTCCTCAAAATAGAAACACACCAACAATGCGCCTAACACACCTCTTTTCTAGACCAGAGCACCCACAAGTCCACAAAGTGGAGCAAATAGATTTGCTATTTAAACAACGTGGTGTAAAACAGGAAAACTAAGTTTGGTCTGAAAATAGCAACACGTTGGGGCAAACAGGTCTTGCGCCGGGTGTATGATAGGGCTCTTTGTAAGCAGAAAACATAAAACTTCAGTAACAAGGAATCAGGTCAGGTCAGGCCTTTTTGGACCCACCTATCACTTATGTGCTCTTTAAATAACCACAAAAAACTGAGCCATTGACTTTAGACAAGCTTTAAGTTGGTCAATAGCACAGTCTATTTCAGTAACATCATAATAGTAACATGCAAACACTCTTAACCCTCCTCCTTTAGCAAAACGCTTGAGTCCCATCTTGTGCCACATTTTGTGCCAGGTGTGTGATGGGATCACTATCATGTCAATATAGATAAAAATTTCGGAGGAATTTTTCAGCACCTTGTTGAATTTACGGTAAAAGGAATTAAGATAGTTTTGAAGGCATAACTGGATCCAGGCTAGTAAGATCAAAATACACTATACCCAATAATGTGGCCAATGTGTGTTGCCTAAAGAACTAAAAAAGATACAGTATATATAAATATTCTAAATTTTGTCCTGGACTAATTCTTGATGAAAAGAAAAGCTATTTGAAGGCTGATTTTTTTTTCCTTTCAAAGCAATGCTCAAGAAATATACACTGGTGACGCAAATGTTACACTCTTCCCTGCTCGGATCAAACGATTCAAAGACACCTCATGGAGCCACAGTGGAAAAAAAAACATGTCTAAGAGCATTCCATTTTATTCAAAGTTAAAACGTAGATTTACCATGAAAATTTCGGGACATCCTGACACAGCAGGACGTCTGTCCGCAGGACACAAACTTATGATGCATTCACACCGCAGCACAGACACTCTTAAGAACAGGCCACAAAAACCTGGATAAGATGAAAGGCTGTATATTGTAGGGAATAGTTCAGTTAAAAAGGAAAATGCCTTCATCATTTACACATCCTCATTTCTTTCCAAACCACTGTGATATCTTTCTTCCACAAACCACAAAAGATGTTAAACATGATGCTCACATTGGAAATGTGGCCAACATTGAAGGTGAAGGCTTCTTAGGTACTGTCAAGCTTTAAAAAAATGATGAAAACAGGAATAGTATAGAAACTAAAATAAATCTGAAGAGCAGCATGAACATTCTAGACGTCTTTTGAATTATGTGTAAAAACAAAACAAAAGCATACAGGATTGGAATTAGATGATGAGGGTGAGTAAAATGTAGCACAATTTTATTTACAAATTATAATCCACAGTAATTTTATGAAATATAGAGCGCAAACAGTAAAGATAACCTTTTTTCAACAGAAAAGATGATGCAATCTCTTTTATAAATCACAAATTCCATAGAGTAGCCCTCAATCCCCTGCTGTGTTCCATGTCTACATTCTTATTCCTCAGGGATGCAGCCATTTTTCCCATGAATCTTCTCTTTTAACAAATTAAATTAGCATAATATTTACCATTGCGGAGAAATAATCCTGCATGGCATGGATATGTGACACTGAAAGACACGTTGGATTTAAATTTAGTACCCTAGAGGAGAACAGTCACTCATCACAGGGTTGTCAACAAGCTTGTCATTTGAGGATTGTGCAAAACCAGTTTAAAAATGATGTCCTTGTCTTTGCCTATGTAACGCCTTTAACCATCTGTTGATGCAATCTCTTGGAAAGAATTGTATGATTTGCATTAAAATAAGCTGTGCTAAATTAAAATGTCATTTTAAGCATTGCATCATCTAAATTAAACTAACATTAAATCTCATTTCTGCATCTATGATCTCTAATTCAGGGGTTTTCAAATGTGGCCACTCAATGACATACTAAAATCGCTTGATGTACGAAGTAAACAAAAATTACACATCACATTCATCACGGTTATAATTGATTGCCCCATAATAACCCCTCAAACCACAAAACTACGACTTTTATATTTAATATGAATACCCGTGCAAACTTCATAACCACACTAAAGAGTGTTACTGGTGTTTGCAAAGCATTGCTGTATGATTGGTTGAATGTTATTGCTTGCAGTGTGCTTGACCTGCACTGGTACAGAAGCAGAACTGTACAAAAATTGAGGATTTGACTCTCAATTTGTAAATTGAATGACAGGAAGAGCTTAAATGATAGTTAAGGAGCACCTATTTTAACCATTTTTCAAGATTTATTATAAATCTTGTGTGTCTAGAATGTGTCTGTAAAGTTTCAGCTCAAAATACCCATCAGATAATTTTTTATGCATTTTTAAATCAGGGAAATTTGGCATTGTAGCTGTTTTCGTTGCCTGTGCCTTTAAAGCTGGTTCTACTGACCCACCGTTCCCACGTGCGTGACCGAGCCACAGTCTTCACGTAGATAAACAGCACAGTGACAGACAAGAATGAAGCAGATCTCCCTTACTACAGTAAGAACTTCATCAACAGTTATTTGTTATATTAGTTGTGGAGTTAATTCAAGCCTTTCTGCAGCAATGAGTCGTTATAAAGTTCTCTTGTGTGCACACACGTTTAGCTTTGCACTTTTTTTGCATGGCAAATGTGACAGGATACATGTTAATATCCACTGCTGTATGGACATCTGTTATGTTAATGTACAAAATAAACCAGATTTAACGTGCACAAACCAGGATTGAAGCATCTTTTATAATTGTCCTAACATGCAGCTGTGGTGATGAATTACATAACAATTTTACTGTCTTTATTACAAACATGCCCTGTTTTAAAAACATTTGAAACTTGTAAAACTCCTTCTTGATCACATTTGATGATGATTGATGATCACAGAGCGCTGAACAGATCTTTTAATCCCAGTTACTTTGCGCATGTCCTGTCTTGTTGATATGATTATACACATTACTTGTACGTGTATTATACATGTTACTTATACACGTTGATTATACACATACTACTGTATGTTAATACATGTCTGTCGATCAATTCAATGGTGCTCAAAATGGGAGGGATTTGTATTTTATTTTTATGTCAGGAAATGTAAAAAAAGAGACTCATTGTGTTTATATTACCCCAATATGACAGTGGACACTCTATACCTATACACAGTTCTGTCCAAACAGCGTACAAAAGGTGATTTTCATCATAGGCGCTCTTTAAAACAGGAGGTGGTGCATTTTGAAAATTGAAGTTTAGCGTTTATATATTTTTTTTATTAAGCATATATATATATATATAT
>CAIGQZ010032666.1:1059959-1074864 GCA_903798205.1 Danio tinwini
ATATATATATATATATATCTCCTCATCCACCACCAGTTATGAGTTGATGAACAACAGATATTTTTACATATGAACTTTATAAAAGTATTTTTTAAATACATTAGTTAAGTTTTCCCAGAGATGAGTTGCAGCTGGAAGGTTATCCGCTGCGTAAAACAAATGCTGGATAAGTTGGCGGTTCATTCCGCTGTAGCGACTCCAGATTAATAAAGGGACTAAGCCGAAAGGAAAATGAATGAATGAATGAATTACAGTTAAGTAATAATACTCTTTCAACCATTAATCAAGTATAAATCATTTATCATTTGTTTTGCACACTAATATTTGTTTGTTAAATATAAATAAAAACATTACATTTATGTGTAGTAAGTTGGTTCACTTGATTCATGGTTTGTGCTGCAGGACTTTTGTTAAGGAAACATAGTGAGCATCGATGCTCTCCAATTTTTTATAGTGCATTGTAAGATTTTTCAGGGCACGAACATTTCAGTGCCCTGAAAAGATTGCGTTTAAGAAAGCCTTTAAAATAGCTAACATTGGAGATCATTAAGACATATAGACAGACAGACAGGTGCAAATGAGATTTTATACATATTTATAACAACTGTCATTAAGTGTCATTTGCTCATTAATGACATTTTAAATGCAGATGACATTGTTTGACAACTTGACAAACAAATACATCACAATCTGTTTTTGACCGCCATGACAACTTGAAATAACCAAGACAGCAAAACTTATTCAACAAAGCAAGTCATGAATTTTATAACATCATCATTAATGTTTTTTTATTACCTCATTTACAGTGGTACAAGCTGAATTTGTCATTAAAATTCCATTTATTAATGACGCTTTTAAAAATGAGTGGGTAATGACATTTTAGTGACAAATAGTTTGTTCCACCAAAAATGTAATCAGAAAAAATATTCATGACCCAATTATAATGCTTCATGGCAATCATGTTTATGACAGATTTATAACAAGTTCTGTTATCTTGGTAATAATCGAAGATGTAGGTGGTTGTGATGTATTTGTTTGTCAAGCTGCCATAACAAACAATGTTATCTTAGCATTTAAAATGACATAACTGAGCAAATGACACTTAAGAACAGTCGTCATAAGCAGTGTTGGGAGTAATGCATTACAAAAGTAATATATTACAGTAAGGTATTACATTTTCTTGTAACGCAGTAGTGTAAGGCATTACTAATACATTTTCAGTAATATTTTACTCTGTACATGTTCAGTAACGCGTGCGTTACAACAAACTTTTCGCCCGCAAGACATTTACAAATAAAAAAATACAATAGTTATATTTCCTGTTTGTGGTTTGAACACATGATAGTTTGAATGCGGAATGATTTCAGCCTCTGAGCTCAAGGTCCGGGGTTATTGGCTCAGCCCGGTTTGCAGTAACGTTAAGCCCTAACGCGCAGCGGAAAAGCGGCAAATAGATGAAAATGGCAGAAGACAGTACATTTGCGAGATGGACGTACGTACATATGGCATATTTCACCGACAGGTCGAGAGCGCATTCATGTAAGACGAACGAGCGAACGCGCCGGTGTTACCTCTGTCCATGGACAAAACTCCTCGCGTGCACTCAAAACACAGCTGCTCACATGCGAATGATCTGCTCTTGCTCCGTCAGATGATGCAGACTCACAATTTGAATTTGTGCCTTGTGTTTCCTCCTCTTTTCATGCTTTTGCTCTCCAGAGATCCTCCTGTTAAATTGTTATCCCAAGAATATTGATATGGCTTATATATTGCTACACTATTTACCTACAGGTTAAGGTAGGCTACATTATATAACAAATACTAGTGTTTTTGAGTGTTAAGTATACTGCCCATGTTTTAGGCTAGTATTATTTACAACTTGTTAATGAATGCTTCAGCATACTGTAGTATTAAGAATAATAAACTCTTAAAGTGAAATACAAAGTGTAGTTTTACTACGTAAAGTGTGGTGAATTGTAGTATAATATACCCTATGTAAAAAAAAAACTACAGCATTGGGTCATTTGTTTATATTACACTTGTTGTGTTACCATAGCAACTATAGTATTACCACAATAGATTAATTAAAGTACTTTACTACGTTCAAAACACTACATGCTAATATATGTGTTCAAGGGGTTGAGAGAACGTAAGAATTTGCCCACGAGCAGTGTATATTTGACAGCTTGCAAGCAGTTTTGTCCACAAACAGATGAAATCGGTGCACGAGCATTATATTGAGAAAGCTATGTTCATCATGCTCACTTTGTGCATGACAGTTTTGTGTTGTGAGCCACTTGAATAAAAAGTGAACACTATAATGGCAACAATAGGAAGAGAAAAGAAATCTGCATTTTGTCATGGCATTGGAGTTTACATATAGGCCTGTTGTGTCTAATATGAATATAGTCAAGCTATTCACAGATATTGCCAGATAACCATTTTACCTCTACCATACTTCTAACAGATCATTTGTGAACCTGACTGTCATCCTTTCTTGCATTGTCTTGAGCCTTCACGTTGCCAATTATACACTATATGGTTAGTAGCCTGGATAGGTCACAGTCAGTCTGCTACATCATATCGCTTTTTACTGGATGTAAAATGCTCTGCAGTACATTTGGTCATTTTATAAATGTTAAGTTCTAATTCTGCAGTTATTTTGGTGAAAGTAACTAAAAAGTAATACAAGAGTGATGTAACATATTACAATTGAGACAGTTCTATTGTAATGTAAGGGATTACTTTTAAATAACAGTAACAAGTAATCTGTAATGTATTACAGTTTGGAAGTAACTTGCACAACACTGGTCATAAGCATGCATAAATCTCAATAAATCTCATAAAATGTGTTTTATTTGTACTTGTCATGATTATAAAGGTTTCATGACAATCTTACCAACAGTCCTTCAAATAAAGTGTTACCGAATATAGCTTTTAATTAGGTGTTTCAAGTCTAAAGGTGTGATTTTGCACTACTGATATAGATAGATGAACTGATAGATAGCTAGCTAGTTAGATGGACAGATGGTTTCAGATGATAAAACTGAGTGACTATTCTTCACCCTCATCTAAATCCACGTGGAGGTCATTTTCTGCCCCAGACAACTGACTGGAGTCAGCCTTCATTCAAATAGCACTTCCTCACCCTCGGCTTAAGAAGCAGCAAGGATGAAAAATTCCTAGAAAAGTTGCTTCGCAAGATGAGTCCTATATTCACAGGTTGGTGTGGCCTCTAGGTTGGTTGAAGAGCATTTATAATCTGCATTTACACACCTCCAGATCAAAGAACACAAACCTTTAGCACTGCAAGTTTGTGGCGCTGATAAGATGTAGGTCCTTAGACTGTGCTGAACAGGACAGGTGTAATCACAGCTACACAATGCATCTTTGACATTACACGTTTATCTCTATGGGTGACATCATTAGGAGCTCTCAGTGTGTACTATCTTGTGAGCGAACATGAACGAGCGTAAGTTAACCTCGGGCGAGCTGAATGGATCACAAAGCTTACGGCATTCAACGCGCAGTGCAAATAGACCTTTCAATCCTCACAACCATTACAATGACAAAGATGTTTTAATACAATCCCTGGGGAATCTTTTCTATTCTAGTCACACTTTTTCACCGATGACTTTGTTAGGTCAACAAAAAATGAATTATCTAGTAGTGGGTGGAAATGGGTTCAACTGAAATCAAGGGCTAAGGCTGTGTCATATGTTAAATGTACGAATTTATGCACTGACCTCCAAGGTCGCGCCATCATTGGCTTTCAAGAATGAGAAATTCCTATTAACTCAGCCCTTTTCTGTTCTGTTTAAGCGGACAAGAGATTACAGGGACCAATCAATGTATTGACATCAATGGCATAAAATTTCTCAATTAACCTTGGTTCGTGCAAAGCAGGAGAGGCAGACATGACGTGGATGTCAGATATAGAGCCAGCGTACACAGCAGAGCAGGAGAGGTCAGAAGGGCTTGGCCTGTATTTGTGGATAATCTCTATTAAGAGGAGAATAATCTATGACGTTTGTGTAAGGTCTCAATGGTCCGGCCACTGGATGGGACCAAATATTAATCGATCATTATAAAGGTGCAGAATCTTTGTTGCCAAGGTACAGGACATGATCCACTACCATTAATGAGCCAAAGCATTATGATCTACATTATGTTGATCATCTCCTATCAAGGGCATATATAAAGGTCTGGGCAAATTAAATGACTAGCAAATGATTATGTCTTGTGATCAATGTGTTCAATGCAGGATAAATGGAGTGTAATAATAATCTGAATCCACAAACGTTCTACAGCAGGGGTTAGCCAATTAAGTTTTAGTTTTCTAAAATTCATGGTACCTAAAATTCTGAGTTTTAGATACCATGAAAATAGCTCAGCTTAAAAAAAAAAAAAGTAATTCTTTGTTTCTATAGTGTTTCAAGCTTAATGGCTAACCTAAGGGGTAATGCACAAAAGTAAGATAAGGGATTAAGCTGAGATTTCCAGGCAATCCTGACTGAATTTATCCTTGAATCAGTTACATGACAGCTGGCTAAATTAAGTTACTGTGGAGAATAATTCTTTGCAGCTAGCCTGCTCCAGTTAAGCACCAGGCTAAGATTAACCCTAGTGATCTATATGTTTCGTTGTCAATGCTACTAGAAGTTAATGTGTTTTATAGTCACTGCATGCTCTTGGCTATTTACATATATTTTTTAGCTATTAGAATTAAAAATAATTACGTTTAAATTCTATTAGCAATCATTGTATGTATGTTCATATATATCCATTTCAGATTTAAATATAGGGCAATATAGATAAGAGAGATAAAAAATAGATGAATGAAATGAGAAAAAAAATACTTTGCTCAGCAGTGGCGGTTCTAGTTTAAATGGCAACCTGAACAAACCACCCCATACAGATGCCCTTCCAGCCGCATCCCAGTATTGGCCAATATACCGCCCAATATCATTATTAATAAACAATTATTATTATAAATAAATAACAGAAATCAATCCTAAATGTAACTGGAAAACAATGTAAAGAAAGACACAGCTGGAGTAATGTGCAAAGATCATTTAAGAAATCTTTTGCTTGAATATTAATGACAATTCTATAGAATACAAAAAAATCTGTATTCGTATAAATTCGTATAAAATAGGTATACGTGTAAAAAAACTAAAAAATATGTTTTATGGAATTATCTGTTCCCCTTCGGGAGGGGAACTTCATTGCTATGTGAAAAAACTTCCACTATGGGGATTTTGTCAGAATCAAATCATCTGAAAGAGTATAAAAATGGGCCAATGAAATGGCAATGAATTGGCGGTGTCAGCATGCACAGCTGTCTTCAATGACAATTAGCTTGGCATAAAAGCTCAGCATGTGCTCAGCAACGGCATCCTTTTCGCTTTCAGAGCCTTTCACAAGCTTCTGAGAGAGTTTTTGAGGGTATCTCCAACCTGTGTGTACAGAGGGAGATTGAGAAGTCGAGATCGTCCTTTGGGTCCGGTCCTCCAAGAGCGGTACGTATATAGGAAGCAAGTTTCCTAAAAGAGCTACACGGTTGTGCAGTGCGTCTTTTTCAAGACGTCGCTCAGACCGTGCATTTCTGGTTGCGGTGGTTTCCTGTCCCTGGATGATGGGCACGAGCACTGCGTTTCATGTCTGGGGGTCCAGCATGTTAATGCGGTGCTCGCGGGCAGTGCATGCCGTCATTGTGATGTCATGTCTACTGCGCAGTTAAGATTGCGGCTCGCTCTTGCAAAAGAGCGACCCACCCCAGTTGTCCCCCGCACTGCGGTTGTCATTGTCTGATGAGGATAAGAACCCGCTCGCTCCCTCCCTCTGGGGTTGAGAGTGCGGCATTGGCATCTAAAAAGCAGACATGATGGCCGTGCTTTCCCAGGCTGTTTTGGCTGTGGGTCTGGTGATGGTTTATCCCCCAGCCCCGTGGCCGGACCGACTAGATGGGTGTTATGTGGAGGATATAAAGAAGGCAAGACCTTCTAAGCCTTCCGTCCCCTTCTACCTGGATGTGCACATTAAGCCCACGCAGTACGCTGCGTGCGCCTCCGCCCTCACAATGCTGGCTGTAGCCACCTACCAGCGCTACCTAGCGCAGGTGCTGGCCCAGCTGCGTGGGGATGGTTCCGACCCAAGACTGAGCGTGAGCTCTGCACAACCATTGACTAAAAGTCGGCTGTGTGTGCCCCTGGGAAGGATGATGGTCACATTAGTGGCCCAGGAACGCCACCTCTGGCTAAACCTGGTCGATATGCATGATGCTGACAAAGTTCGCTTTCTTAACTCACCCATATCCCAGGCTCGCCTGTTCGGCGACACTGTCAGTGAATTTGCCCAGGAATTCACGCCGGTGAGCGACCTGTCGGAGGTGATGGGTAATACCATCTCTCAGTGGGATCGTAAAACAGCTCCCCCATCCCCCACCCCCCCGCCGAGCCATTCACATCCACTGCTTTTCAGCGAGGGTGCTCACTTGTGGCTTTGCTCTACTGCTCCGCCTGCGCCTCTGGCCAAGCGGCTGCGCCGAGCATCTCGCAGGCAACCAGCACCCCCCGCCCAAGGGCGCCGCTAAGTTTGGGAAAGGGACCGCGAATCGTCCCTGAGACAGGCCATCTGGAGAGGAGGGAATTTGCTCTTTCCCTGCTGGAGGGCGGGGCTCTTCATCTAATGGCGTCAAAATGCCATCAAATCCAAAGAGCAATTTTTTCCCCCTTCCCCAGATGTGACAGCCCAAACACTGCCAGTCTGGGACGCTATGCCTTCCAGCTCGCAGGATCGGTGCACTTCGCCAGTGGCTCATGGAGCACGAGAGAACGGTCTCCTTTCTCTCCCCCCCCCCGCCCCCCCCCTCCGGAGTATCGGTGTGAGACGAGTGTGAATCTCTCGCCTCATGGTCTCCCGCGGGACCCCAGCGCTCCCCGGTTGAGCCCACCAACTCAGCGCTGCCCCACCGCTGGTACGTCAGTGGCCATACGGACAAAGCCACTTGCGAGGGCTCTGCCTGCCTGGTTAGCATGGGCCAGCCCATCGCAATGGCTCATCCATGGATCAGACTCGGCTACGCGATTCAGTTTGCGAAACGACCTCCCAAGTTCACGGGTGTATATTTCACCAGGGTCAGCCCTGCGTCCGCCCAGTCTTAAAAGAGGAGATTGCTGTCCTCCTGGCGAAGGATGCAATCGAGCCGATCCCTCCAGCCGGGATGGAGAGGGGATTTTACAGCCAGTACTTTATCGTACCCAAAAGAGAGTTGGGCTACGGCCATTTCTTGATCTGAGCGTTTTGAACCGCTGGCTTCACAAGCTGCCGTTCAGAATGCTTACGCAGAATACCATCCTCCGATGTATTCGTCCTCGGCATTGGTCTGCAGCAGTAGACCTGAAGGACGGGTACTTTCATGTCTCCATACTTCCACGCCACCGTAAGTTCCCGCGGTCTGCATCTGAAGTCGAGCCTGGCAGTACAAGTCCTTCCCTTTTGGCTCTCTCTGTCTCCGCGGGTTTCACCAAGCTTGCCGAGGGTGCCCCAGCTTCGGCTCGTGGGCATCCGCATACTCAATTGTCCCAGCGACTGGCTGATTTCAGCGCGCTCGCAGGATTAATTGATTACGAACAGAGACAGGTTGTTTTGGCACTTCAACCTATTGGGGCTTCAAGTCAACTGAGAAAAAAGCAGCCTCACCCTCGTGCAGAGCAACTCTTTTCTCGGGTTGGAGCTGGACTCGATCACCATGATGGCGCGCCTCCCTCGAGAGCGTGCCGAGCTGATGCTGGCCTGTCTGAGAGATTTCGACAGAAAACTGTGGTCCCACTGATATTATTTCAGAGGCTCCTGGAGCATATGGCATCCGCAGCCGCTGTCTCACCGCTCGGATGCTCCATATGAGACCACTTCAGCATTGGCTTCACGATCGGGTCCCAAGAAGCACATGGAACGTGAGCATGCACCGGGTGACTGTCACTTCGCTGTGTCGCTGCGCCCTCAGCCTCTGGATAGATCCTGTGTTTCTACAGGCCTGTGGGCCTCTAGAACAAGTGTCCAGGCATGTCATCATTTGACGGATGCTTCCAGTACACACTGGGGGGCCGTGTGTTGCGGGCATGCAGCTGTGGCTCCGTGGTAGGAACCTGGTTGCATTGGCATCTAAAATGCCTGGAGCTGTTGGCAGTGTATCTCACGCTGCGCCATTTTTTACCGGCGTTAAAAGGGAAACACGTGCTGGTCAGGACGGACAGCATGGCGGCGATGGTGTATTTCAACTGCAAGGGGGATATCCTTTGTCGCTGCATGTCTCAGCTCGCTCGCCGTCTGCTCCCCCGGAGTCATAAGTGGCGAAATCGCTGCATTCCATTTTTCCCCGCTAAGCTCAACAGTGCAGCCGACACGCTCTCACGGCAGTTTGCCTGGGAAAATGGAGGCTCCACCCCCGATTATCCAGCTGTTATGGGTACGTTCTGTGCACTGGCTACACAGCTGGCCCCGGAGCGTGCGTAATACGCATTTCTCCAGTGAGCCTACTCGCACAGATGCTGTGTAAAGTAAGGGAGGAAAAAGAGGAACAGGTCTATGCATTGTGCCTCTCGGGCTCAATGAAACCTGTATATTCCAGCTCTCTCCTCGTGATGGCCCCTCCCTGGCATGTCCCCTGGAAGAAACTTTTTTTTGGGGACAGGCACCGTTTGGCATCCGCGCCCAGATCTATGGAACCTCACGTGTGGCCCATAGATGGAGCGCGGAGGACTTAGGTGACCTACCGTTAGGTGGTTAACACCATCACTCAGGCCTAGAGCACCCTCTATGAGGCATGCCTATGCCCTGATGTGGAGTCTATTCACTGTGTGGTGTACTTCTTTCCGAGAAGTAAACCCCAAACTTGCCAGATCAGTGTGATGCTATCCTCCTTCAGTTGGCTGGAGCCAAGGCTGTCCCCTCCGCACTGAGGGGTTGGCGTTGCTAACATCCCCGCTCTGAGGACGCGGCGATGGTGGCGCGCTGGGAAAGCATCGCCTCATCATCCAGTTCCCAGAGGCAGACACTGTAAGAGCTGCGGGCTGGGCGACACCTGAACATTTGCGAGATTTAATCTTTGAGTGAACAAATTTGAAATTCGGTTAGGTGTTGTAAAACACAGAGATACGTGCACTTTTCTCGCTTTGTCAGTTGAGTTCCCCACTCGGCGAACCCTGCAGAGTTCCTCCGGGGCCCCCAGCATCTGATTCAGCGGAGGAGTCAGATGTTGGCCCGTTACGTTGTAGGTATGCCCGCTGGTCATTCCGCGCTCTGGGAATAGGTGCCTGCTATGTGCGATCCCCGCTGGCAATCCCATACGCTCACTCAGCCCCAATTAGTTCCCCCTCCTAGGCGGGCTCATGTCTTCTCTCCCCGCTAACCATCTTCTCATATGTGCACTCCCCCTTCTCAGGGCTAGTCCATATGCTATTTTGTCACCAGGTCTCCCCCTCCAGGCAGGTGGCCTCCGCAGCGTCCTCCCTATCGAGACTGAAGGCTTTCCCAACGTACTGTCGTATTTAAAATTCCTAGAAACTAACTAGGTGTATTTTACAACTCCCAGAAAAAATATATCTAAACCAGAAAAGGTAAGTAAGGTGAGTAAGGGCCAGGGGACACGTTGGAAGACTGCCCTTCTGGTGATGCAGGTGCGCTCGTGCTGCTGCGTGGCACGCCCCTCACCAGAGACGTGGTAAGGTTCTTTCGTTGTGGCGTTTTCTATAAATTTCCCCATAGTGGAAGTTTTTCCACATAGCATTGAAGTTCCCCTCCCAAAGGGGAACGCTCCGGTTACTTAAGTACCCCTCGTTCCCCGAGGGGGGGAACGGAAATGCTATGTTCCTTCGCCACAACGATTGTCCCTTAGCTGTTGAGAGTGAAAGCCTCCTCAGCTAGAAAAGGATGCCGTTGCGGAGCACATGCTGGGCTTTTATGCCAAGCTAATTGTCATTGAAGACAGCTGTGCACGCTGATGCCGCCAATTTATTGGCATTTTATTGGCCCGTTTTTATACTCTTTCAGATGATTGGATTCTGTTGAAATCCCCATAGTGGAAGTTTTTCCACATAGCATTTCCGTTCCCCCTCTCTTGGAACGAGGGTTACTTTAGTAACCTGAGCGTTGTCTTTGACCCGACTCATGGCAGAGAAAGTCTTAACTCATTATCCCTCCTTTATGCTTCATAGCCATGTTTAGTCAAAATAAGATCATCATCATATAAATTTTTGTATTGTCGACTTGCAAAACTCAGTGCATGCCGACACCTCTGCATAAAAGTTACCCCAGTTACTCCAGTTTCAGAGCACATAGATGCGCATATTTTATCGGCGTGACTGTAAACAACCAGGATTCACACCGGGAGCAGAGCAGCGAGTGTGGCGCACTGGAATCGTTTTCTGCGTACATGCATTAGTTTGATTTCATCAGCATTGTTTTGGTTGCACTTAGAGAGTTACAAGCTTGCAAATGCAAAAAACGCTACATGTGAATGGCCCCTGACGTCTTTATTCTGGGATAAACACTCTAAATCAATATACTTGCATAAAGTAAATGGTATCTCAAAGCTAGGGGTCGTTTTGTCCTCGTCACCATCTCCCCATGCCACACCCCAGCAAAATGCCACCAGGGGCAATCATCTATATTACCCATGCCCAAATCCGCTACTAATGCTCAGCTTGAGTACAGCTCTTTTTAAAAATGAATGTTTTTATCCATTTCTCAGTAAATATAGACAATAATTTCAAATATTAAAATAAGACTTTATTTACCTTTAAACAAGGTATTGCAAAAAATAATAATTTGAAACGAAAATGTCAACAATTTTATGTTATTAATATATAATTTTTTGATGATGAAACATCATATAATAGATTAAATAGACTCAATTAGGATGAAAAATTTTACATGAAAGCAGTATTTAAATGATCATATAGATGAAGATTAAATAAACTTGATAAAATAAAATAGATAAAATAGATCTGCAATATTGGGTAAGTGTTTGATATACAGTTGAAGTCAGAATTATAAGCCTCCCATTTGAATATTTTTTTCTCTTTTAAATATTTCCCAAATAATGTTTAACAGAGCAAGGAAATTTTCACTGATAATATTTTTTTCTTCCAGAGAAAATCTTGTTTGTTTTATTTCGGCTAGAATAAAAGCAGTTTTTAATTTTTTATAACCATTTTAAGGTCAATATTATTAGCCCCTTTAAGCTATATTTTTTTCGATAGTCTATAGAACAAACCATCGTTATACAAAAACTTGCCTATTTACCCTTACCTGCCTAGTTAACCTAATTAACCTAGTTAAGCCTTTAAATGTCACTGTAAGCTGTATAGAACTGTCTTGAAAAATATCTAGTAAAATATTATTTACTGTTCTCATGGCAAAGATAAAAGAAATCAGTTATTAGTAATTAGTTATTAAAACTATTATGTGTTGAAAAAAAGTTTCTCCATTAAACAGAAAATAGGGAAACAATAAACAGGGGTGCAAATAATTCTGACTTTAACTGTAATCTTCAAAAAAAAATAAAATAAAAAAAAATAAAAATAAAAATTATATATATATATATATATATATATAAGATAATAGACCAAGATGGCGGCGCGTACACATTGCGAGGCTCGGCGTCTCTCCAGTTTCTGCAATTTTGCAGTATTTTTCCTGCTCATTTCGGGTCTGTTCGTGCAGAACAGTAATGCCTTTACATCGTACACCCGATAGGAGATCTTGGATATTGGTTTGTGCATTTCGGACAGTTTTATCAGCAATCTACGACTCATCCCAGAGATCGCCAGGACACCCGAGGCTGAGCGCTCCGTCCGGCCGGGCAGAAGTGCTCGGAGACGGCGATGCGAACGTAAACAAAGGCGGGGGAAGCGCGGCGGGCTAAGAGCTAAGCTAAAGCTAACACCACACCGGTTCTCTTTACCCAGCATCTTCCTCGCCAATGTACGGTCCCTGGTGAACAAAATGGATGAGATTAGACTGCGCATCAACCACAGCAAAATATTATGGAACTGTAATGTCATGATTTTCACAGAAACATGGCTAAACAGCGGGATACCAGACAACGCTGTATCTTTAACTGAGCATCAGACATTCCGAGCAGACAGAGCGGCGGATGACTCGGAGACCGTTTTATCTGCCACGGGAGTTCACCTCCGCCTTTATAATCGCAGCTTATACTTCACCCGATGCTGATGCAAAGCTTGCTATGAATGAACTTCATGCAGCCATCAGCAAACAACAGACTGCTCACCCGGAGGCTGCTTTTATTGTTGCGGAGGATTTTAATCACTCAAACTTAAAGACAGTGCTCCCCAAATTCCATCAAAACATTCTGTCACACACGGGGAAACAAGACTTTGGACCAGGTATACACAAACATGGCTGAAGCCTATGCTGTTACCCCCCTCCCCCACCTGGGTCAATCAGATCACCTTTCTTTGTTCCTCACCCCCCGATACTCACCCCTCATCAACCGTGTGAAGCCATCAGTGAGGACCATCAAAGTGTGGCCAGCGGGGGTAGACTCCACACTCCAGGACAGGTTTCAACACACAGACTGGAGTATGTTTACTTCCCAGGCCACATGTGGTTCTCACACAGACATTAACAACTACACTTCCTCTGTTCTGGAATACATCAACACCACCATTGACAGTGTTACAACCCAGAAACAGATCACCACATACCCAAATCAAAAGCCATGGATGAACAAGGAGGTGCGCCTCCTGCTGAACACTGCCTTCAGATCAGGGGATGCACAGGCCTACAGCACTTCCAGGGCTAATCTGAAGAGGGGTATCAAAAAAGCCAAGCACTGCTACAAGCTAAAGCTAGAGGAGCACTTTTCCAACTCTGATCCTCGGCGCATGTGGCAGGGCATACAGGCCATCAGCAACTACAAACCCAGCCATTCCACACCCACAGCCACAAATGTCTCCTTCCTGAACGAGCTTAATGACTTTTATGCCCGCTTTGAAAGAGACAATAATGAACCCTACATCAGGATCACTTCCTCAACCGACCACTCACCCATTACACTCACCTCCTCAGAAGTCTACACCGCACTGAGTCGGATCAATGTGCGTAAGGCTGCTGGACCAGACGGTATTCCTGGGCGTGTCCTCAAAGCATGTGCAGAACAGCTCGCTAGGGTATTCACAGACATTTTCAACCTGTCCCTTAACCTAGCAGCTGTGCCAGCATGCTTTAAAACCACCTCTATTGTGCCAGTGCCGAAACACTCCAGCCCAACATGCCTGAATGACTACCGCCCGGTAGCACTCACACCCATCATCATGAAGTGCTTCGAGCGGTTGGTCCTGGCACATCTTAAAGACTCTCTGGCATCCACACTGGACCCACATCAGTTTGCCTACCGTGGCAACAGGAGCACAGAAGATGCAGTCTCCATAGCGCTGCACTCTGTACTCACACACCTGGACAATAAAAACACTTACGCACGAATGCTGTTTTTTGACTTCAGCTCAGCATTCAACACTGTCATACCCTCTAAGTTAATGATCAAACTTAGAGACCTGGATATAGACACGTCTCTCTGTAACTGGGTTATGGACTTTCTGACTAACAGACCTCAGAATGTTAGATCAGACCACATTTGCTCCACCACCGTCACACTCAACACTGGTGTACCACAGGGCTGTGTGCTGAGCCCCTTCCTCTACTCCCTTTTCACCATCGACTGTAGGCCTGTGAACAGATCCAACGCCATCATCAAATTTGCAGATGACACCACAGTGATTGGTCTAATCAGCAACAATGATGAGACTGCCTACAGGGAGGAGATACAGCATCTGGCCACGTGGTGCACCAACAATAATCTGCTCCTTAACACAGACAAGACCAAGGAGCTCATTGTGGACTTCAGGAAGGGACGAACAGGCTCACATGATCCCATCCACATCAATGGGATGGCCGTCGAGCCTGTATCATCCTTTAAGTTCCTGGGGACCCACATCTCCAAGGACCTTTCCTGGACCACCAACACCTCCAGCCTGGTCAAGAAGGCTCACCAGCGCCTATTTTTCTTAAGGCAACTTAAGAAGAACCAGCTGTCATCAGCCGTCTTGGTGAACTTCTACTGCTGCACAATAGAAAGCATCCTGACGAACTGTGTCACAGTCTGGTATGGAAGCTGCTCTGTTGCGGAGCGTAAGGCACTGCAGCGGGTGGTGAAAACTGCCCAACGCATCACAGGGACCACACTGCCAGCCATAGAGGACATCCAGAGGAAACACTGTCTGCGCCGAGCACGCAGTATTCTTAAAGATTCCTCTCACCCTGCTCACAGACTGTTTTCTCTCCTGCCTTCTGGCAGGCGCTTCAGGCTCCCCCGGACAAAAACCAGCAGACTAAAGAACAGCTTCTTCCCCAGAGCTGTCTTCCTCTTGAACTCTGCTCCCCACTGACTTTTTGCCCCCCTAATACACCCCACTCTCCTCTCCTCATAACTCAGACTCCTCATAATCACTGCACTACTTAACATTTGCACATTTAAAAAATTGCACATATTCATTGCACTGATACATTTTTTTGAACTGTACACACCTACTGCACATGTACATTTGTAAATTATGTACACATCCACTGTACATATACATTTGTAATTATGTTTATCTATCTGCACACTTCTGATTATTCAATTCAATTCAATTCAATTCATCTTTATTTGTATAGCGCTTATATAATGTAGATTGTGTCAAAGCAGCTTCACATGGAAGTTTATAGTGAATTGAAAAGTGTCAGTTCAGTTTTCAGTGTTTAAGTTCAGTTTAGTTTAGTTTAGCTCAGTTCAGTGTGGTTTAATAATCACTACTGAGAGTCCAAACACTGAGGAGCA
>CAIGQZ010032666.1:1075264-1096833 GCA_903798205.1 Danio tinwini
ATATAAAACAAATATGATAAAAAATCTATTTAAATAATAAGAAAAAAATTATCGAATGATAAAAAATAAATATGTATTATAACACTTTTTGGTTTTGGTCAAATAATGAACAAAGTAAAAGGTTCGAAAACGCTATTAAAACCCAGTTTTCAGAGCGCAAATTACCAGTTGTAAACACTGTAAACGGAAGTTCTAAACATTCTACTGGAAGACGCTGGTCACTATGGCGCCCTCCATGCAGCTGCCAAGAAAAAGGTCTATACAATGCATTTATTTTCATAATTAGCAATAAAATATATACTTTGTGCCCCGCGCTCCCTTAGATGGTTTACAGTTGAAAAATTCTATGCAAATATCAACCTTGTCATAAAAAATAACATTTTCAACAAATTAGTGTTGTGTAGTGTTTTGTGTAGGCTTGTGTTTTACAGTACTGCAGAAATACTCAAAACTGTTTGTGTCAGTGTTTTCAAATAATTATATTTGATTTACCAAAGTCACACAAGTGCAATTGCACATCTATATAACAAAGGTTTTCCCTCATAAATGCAAAAATGGCAAATAAAATCAATTATTTTTGTTCTACAGTAAGCCAACTCATATCCATTTAATTAGCATTATTTATATTGGATTGTGCAGTTTAAGTCACAGAATTTCTACAAAGTATGTTTTATACTGTAAATTCCCTAGCATTTTTTGGTCACATCCATTACGCATGTTTATTTTCCTCATTTAAAATACATTAAAAAAAGTTTACAGATGGATATTTTTCTGATTCCATAACTTGTTGGTTAGTTGTTTTGGAAAATATAAACAGATGTTTCAATATAATGTTCACATATAATTTCTGTGTGAATTTATGTTGGAAGTTTTACTGCAAATGTCACATCCATAACACTAGAATTGCTTAGTTACTATATTCGTAATCTATTAGACAAGCTTTTTGGACATTAAACTAAAACTGCTTATTTAAATGTCTATACATTGATTTTTACATACAGATGCTATTTAAACTCATTCTTGTTTATAATCAGGGGATGAAGATTAAAAAAAACAAAATACATTTCTGAGTCTGTGTATACCTATACAGTACACATGATCAGCTATACAAACGTCACATCTTCACTAAGCTCTCCTCTTTCAGGGACAGCTCTTTTCGATTTTCTATATAAAACATTACATTTTACATATGTGTGACCCTCTCTGCGAAAACCTAGCTAAGGTCAAGTCATTTTATGATTTACCATTTTATACATAAGATTATCCTACAAAACTGCAAAGAGTATCATGTGAAAATATGACCTTGATAACATTAATATTGAATAAGTTAGGCCATGTCAAAAATTAGCTTAGTTTCAGACTTAGAAAATCATCTTTTTGAGACATTTCAAATATGAAAAAATATATATTTAAAGTTGCAAAATATCTAAACTGTAATTAGCCTGTGTGCCATATACCAAATTAAAGCTTAGATTCTCTCATTTTCAGTGACTCATGCCACATTTATGGGAAAAAAAAAATATTGAATCTTTGCAAAACAGGTCTAATTTGTAAGTTCCAAAAAGCATTAAAAAACAATGAAACTGTTGGGGGTGGTGCAACATCATTCTTTCTAAAACCAAATATTTAGAAATAAATACCTCTTTGCGGGTTATGACATACAATTATGGAATGACAGTACATTAGGAGTATATGCTGTAGCAGTTATTAACAGAGTTAATAAATCTCCATAGAAAGCACCACATGGCTAACATCGCATGGTATCCTTCCAATCCAGGGACTGACCCGACTTTTGTGCTTGTAGAGAAATATTAAATGAATACATTTGTCTGTTTGCAATCTCTAAATGTAGAAAAGAAATATGTTATCAGAATGATGTGAGAATCAAGAGGTGTTTGAACCGAAAGTAAACCCATAGACGACTGAAGTCAGTGTTTAGGTACCAAACCACCAATAGAATAATTCTAAAATAATAAAAACTAAATTTATTTTTATTTCTTATCCTGTCACTCACTGTTTAGGAATGTTTTTTTTTTAAAAAAACACTCTACTTTATTTGGAAATAGACTCATTTTTACAAGTGACCTGGAGTTAAACATTCAAGTTTTACCATTTTTTATTTTCATTCAGGTGATCTCTTGGTTTTTTTCTTCTTCTGATATAACATTGTGTACCAAGACTTGCAGAAAATGAAAAGTTGCTATTTTCTAGGCTGATATGGCTGGAAACCATATTCTTACTTCAGCTTAAAAATCAAGGAACTTTTCTGCTGTAACATGGCTGCAGCAGGTGCAATGATATTACATCTAGCTGGGGACTATCTTCAGGTGCTGTATAATATCATTGCATCTGCTGCAGCCATGGTAGCAGAAACTTTCATGATAACTACTCTGGAATGAGAGTATAGTTCCTAAACAATTTGGTCTAGAAAAAAAATATTTTGGCATTTGAGCAAGATGCTAATGGTCTAATCTGATTTAATGATCTATGCTAAGCTAAGCTAAAGGCCAGACCCAGGGATTGGCTGGAGGGATTCAAAGATTGTAAATTTCATCTATTTAATTTTAGATGACCTGTAAAATTAGCTTATTTCCCAAAAAAGTGGAGTGTTCCTTTAAGAGCTGCCTTGACTTCCAAATTCCTCAAACCTTAATTCAAACGAGCATCTGTGGGATATGCTGGATCAACAAATTACATGTACTGTAGATCCATGGTAGCTTTACCACATAACCTAAAGGTTTTGAAGGATCAGCTGCTAACCTCTTGTTGCCAGAAACCACGGAACACTTTCCGAGGTCATGTGGAGTCCATGTCTCAGCAGGTCGCCACTGTTTTGGCAGCAGATGGAAGACCAACAGCATATTAGGCAAGTGGCCATAATATTTTCTCAAGCATATGTTTACCTACAGCTTCACTATATAGCATGAATAACAGCATTTATTTTTCACTTATTATACAAATGTTGCAGGCAAAATCAAATGTATTATCAGAGTTTTCACTAGGGTTTTGTGCCCTGAAATCACTGCAATAGGGGCCCTTGAGGGGATCATTGTAAGCCTCCCCATGGATCAGGGCCCCAGGAATGAGTCCCATGTTTCTTCCCGCTAGCAACACTCTTATCATACATATTATGAAGACCTAATGAAACTCCACCATTTTCTTAATGGGGGGTAGATTATTCAGAATTATGGCACCTAAACTCTTGAACTCTCTCCCAGTGATCCTTCAAAACATCTCCAACAATTTTTTTTCTCTCAGCAATGTCTGACTAATTCTTTTTATTCATATTTTTGAGCATTATAAAGCAAATGTTTAGCTTGTGGGCTTGAAAATGCCAACTTTTTCAAAGGGGCTTTAAAAATTTATATACATTTGAAGTCAAAATTATTAGCCCTCTTGTTAAATTGTATTCTTCTATATTTTTTCAGCAATTTCTGTTTAACAGAGAGAATATTTTTATTCAAACACATTTCTAAACATAATAGTTTGTTCTGTAGATAAGCAAAATTGCTTAAGGGGGCTGATAATATTGACCTTAAAATGTTTTTAAGATTAAAATATTATTCTAGCCAAAATAAAAAATAAGACTTTCATTGCTTTGTTCATTCATTTATTTTTCAAATTAGACTTTAAGAAAAAAATATTTCAGAAATTGCTGTAAAAATTAGCATAATCCATTAAATATAATTTGAGAAATATAAAAAAAAAGAATAAATATTGCACAGAAGGGCTAATAATTTTGCCCTTAACAGTATATACTGTATACATTAGGAATGTCAAAATTAATTGTTTCTTCGGTGCACCGCGATGCAGATACGGACAATTCGGTATCGGTTCAGTAATAATCATAACCGGTTATTGCGTACTGACGTCATTTCTCATATGCGCTATGTCGCCAAAGCTTACTATGGCGAGGGAGGCAAGCGCGAGTATTTAAAAGCTGTTGACAGTCATATGTGTCCCACGCTGCTATAAACACTAATAGGACACATATATTGCACTAAAAAGTGAAAATTGGTTGTTTTGTGTTATTTTGAGCAAATTCGTTCTTCCAGTTTGAACCAAATTTTTGAAGCTGCGTCACGGCGATGAGATACTTGCGTGTAAATCCAGCGTGGAGAGTGGCTGTCTGTACCTGCGAGAACATTGTGACATCTCTGAGGGTGCGGCATTAATTCATGAGAAAGACTTTGTTCAAACCAATCAGCAAGCTCTATTGTGTATGTGGCGCAACTTCATTAATATGCATGATAACTTCGGAGACTGTTTACCTGTTACAGTGTTCAGGCAGCAGAGAGACGCCACATTGTGTTGTCAAAACAAGTGAAAGAACTAGAATTTGGAGACATGGGTTGTCAGTGTTGCATTTACTAGTGTGCTGCAACAAAGGTTTTGTTTTCATTTTCCCTCTATGACAGCGCTGCTGGACTCACGTGTGGATTTCAAAAAAAAAAAAAAGACAGTTCCAGTGCGATTGTCCTGGCATGACAGATTTGGTAAGTTTGTGCAGTGCAGTGCCCTTTGTTTAACCCAGATGGCAAAGTTACTTCGTATCGTCAGCAGTGCTCTTTCAGTTTTTAAAGACATACCATAGTTGCCGCATTTTGTGACAGGATAGTCTATACACACACTGCTTTCTGACGCTACCTACTGAGTGCATTTAAGTTACAGAGAAATGTGGAAGATTTTTTTCTCCCATTCGCCGTGCGGTATCAAACATACCATTAAAACTCCACTCTCCAGCAGTTCCTCGCTTTCAATATCTCGTTTGTCACGGGCGACATGCAGGAAATGTTTCTAAATAAAAAGTTAAAGTGCCAAACTGCAGTTAAAGTCGATAAATTAATAATTTGGCAAGTAATTTGATTACTGATGTCCATGTAAAGACAGTCACTCTCTTTCTCCCCTGCGTTTGCATGCCCAAACGGAAGCTCCTATATTTGCAAACACTTTCCTCTTTCCCTCCCCCGACACTCCCACCTAAACAGAGCTGGACATGCCCACTTTCCTGACTTTTTCCAAACTAGAGGTGTGAAAACACCCTGCTGCGACAGGGGGGTTTCATGGCCCTTTTAAAACGCAAAAACTATGCACAATTTTACTGCTTGTGTATTTGCTGGACACTAACAGCAGAAGCCCCTATTTCACTGCAATTGAGAAAATGAAAGTAAACTCCATTTCTCTCTCTCACTGTGGCCCATTTAACCTGCTGGGCATAACCTTTCCTCTCCTCTCGGCTGTTACAGCGATACTTCTGGATACAGACACGGGTGCATGTCTGCAGAGTCTTCTCCACCGTGTCTATTATGGATCAGCTGTGATCGCCGCTGCAGTTTATCAGTGTCACTCATCTGTGAAAAGTGCCAGCGCCAATCGCAGCCCTTTCTGTTGAGCACGTGACCAAGACAAGGCTCAGAGAGCGAGCAGGATATTTATATTTGTTTATTTGCTATAAATGCTGATGTTTTTTTAAAGGTACAGTTTATATATCTTACTGTTTGTATTAAATAACAAAATTGTATTACAAATAGTTTATAAATATGAATATATTTATACATTAATAAAAGAATTGTTGTGCTGTGAAGAAAATATAAAACTGTTTATGGAAAGCATCGTCAATGCATCGTGATGCACCGAGATATCGAATTAAACCGAATCAATGGCATAATAATCGTAACCGAACTGTGAGACCAGTGTAGGTTCACTCCTCTAGGTGTTGTACATAAAGTACCC
The DNA here is from genome assembly GCA_903798205.1 of Danio tinwini. NCBI lineage: Eukaryota > Metazoa > Chordata > Actinopteri > Cypriniformes > Danionidae > Danio > Danio tinwini. Next base: position 1,080,998 of record CAIGQZ010032666.1, read on the forward strand.
TAAAACTTACAAAAGTACATTCCAACTTTTCAATTAAAGGGCACCTATGATGCAAAATCTACTTTTGACAGAACTGCAAGTATAGCGTATCCACAGTCATACTGGAGTAATATAAACACAATGTATTTTTGTTCAAATTTCCTAATATCCAAACTAGGAAACAAATCCCAGTGATTTAGAGACCCACTCAAACATGACGTAGGAGTGCGGTTTTCGCCCTGCCCAACAAATTCATTGTCAGGCATGTATTAACATGTTACTATAGTTACGCATATAAACATGTTATGTTATCAGCTGCAACTCAAGAGTGAGTTTTGCAAGTTTAATATGTTTTTTTGTCTTTGTAATAAAGACTGTAAAATCGATATGGAATTCAGAACTGCTGGAATCATCACAGCCACATAGTGTCACTACAACAATATACAAGGAACAACAATATATGAGAGCAAAAACAGTGCAAACAGGCTTGAACAGACTCCACCACAAATACATCAAATAAACAATCTGTAGTTTTGACTAATAAACTGGGTCTCTGCTTCATTCGTATCGGTTTCTGTCACTGACTGCTGTTTATCTGACATGATACGGTAGAAGGAGACACTCTCGTGGGAATGTTGGGCAGGGAAATCATCTCATTTGGATTTAAAGACACAGGCTACAAAAACGGCTACACTTTGCGTAGAACCCAAATTGGTCATATTCTGCATTGTACAATAAATAATCGAATAGATATTTCAAGAAGAGATTTTGCAGACACATTTTGAAGACACCAAAGACTTATTTTACATCTTGTAAAAGAGGTAAAATATGAGCCCTTTAGGTGTCAGACGGCCCATGATAACATTTGCCCATGTTTTACGTTCACAGGACTAAGATCACCATTCTCACCTCTCAGCTATATAGACCAGGACAGGATTTATTAGATCCAATGAAAGAAGATTCTGCCTGTTCTAGATTTTATCAAGTGTTCCAGGCTAAGTTTGAGTACAGTACATTTATGTTTTTGTGTCAGCTTAATGACTCTTCTGCGGAATACCTAGTAGTTTACACCTAAGCATTGCTAGGGTTTTGCTAATGGCATAGTCAAACCAAAAATGAAAATTCCATCAACATTTATCAAAACAATTGTGTTCACGCATGTTTTTATTATTATTTGGAACATGAAATATGTTTTGACAAATGTTGGTAAACCAGTCGGTGTCATGTCCCACTGATTTCCATGTCAGGTATTGACCAAATACAGTAATAGAAGTCTGTTGAGAAAATAGCTTATTTAGTTGAGAAACTTGTTTATTTAGTTGAGAAAATAGTTTATTTACTCACATTTTTATTTTTCAAAATACTTTTAAGTGTTCTGGAAAAGGATAAATTGTATGAAACGACAGATGAAATTGGACCGAAATCCCTTTAACATGTTTTAATGTTTAACTTATGTGGCGGTTGCTATATGGTTATTTACTGCCATTTTTTTTTTTTTGTGCATAAAGCAAAACGTCAATCACTTCTTAATAGCACAATTCAGTTCACCAAGCTGCATGATTTGATACCTGACACTTTGATATCAGACGTTTGTTGTTCAAATCACTAATCCTAGTATAAGCAATAATAATAGTAATGCTTGCCTTGGCCAACATCAGTAATTATATACACTTCCTCGACCATCAATGACTAACAAGCCCTTACTGTCATTAACTCTGGCACATCCAACTAATAATTGCAATCATTCTCCAACCTTACAATGGGCTGCTGGGGACACAAATATGCCCACAGATGAAGTTTTCATTTCATTTGGAGGTTGAACTCTCAGGGCGTTTATTTCAGAGGACAGTGATTGAATTAGAGCAGCGATGGCAAATGTTTGATTGGCCTAGGCACGACGCTAAATTACATTAGTCAGTTATTCTCTAGCTGAGAGCAGCCATCAGCTCTCGATTAAAAAACTGAGTTGCTTTCATCTCAAAATCTGTGAGAAATCTGTGGCAAAAACATTCATTCTGAGAATGAAGAACTCAACCTGTCAAGCAATAACTCAGCATCTCAGTTCTGGATCTCCATACTTCTTTTGCTGAGTCAAGGAAACATGCACATATATAAATTATGTACTGTACATCAATAATAAAATATCCCAAGGCAGATTTTAGTGGATTTTTAGACATCAAAGTTTCTGAAAACTTCTGTGTAGTTTATGAAGCTATATATACACGTACACACAAACACAATTTAGGGCTAGAAATCAGGTAAATTGGTCAAATAATGATGTGATTTGAAACAGGTGATGTCAACAGGTGATTGTAATTATGATTTAGTATGAACACAGTATCCAAGAAAGGTCTAGTTTTTTAGGCGCAAAGATGGGCCAAGCAGGATGGGCCAAGACCCGGCAAAATTTAAACCTGCGGCCCCGCCCACTAACACAGCAGCAAAGACAAACAGATTCTGAAGTCATGAGTCATGAAGTCGCTGTGCTTACCTGGATATTGTTGGAAGTGTGAGGGAAAGGAGTGGTTCAGAAATCTGCACACTTACAATGGGCGATTCATCAGCCGTTTGTTAAAGGAAGGATCAGAAAAGACTACTGATGTATGAGACTTTGACAGAGCTGGACAGAAACACAGCTCATGGATTAGTTTCTTCCTCCATTTTGTTATGGACAGACAATACACCAGGAGTGTGGGCAAAATAAGGAGTTTATTAGGCATAGGGCTTCGGGCTGGTGCGCAGCACTGGAAAGGCTTACAAAAGCTCAGGGTGAGCGGCGCAATAGGAGCCCGCAGAGATAGCTTGTCAAAAAACAGAGAAAGATCGCTGGTGAGCGCTACAACCCCCCAGCTGGGGATGTGATCGTTGGGCAAAGAGGAGTACAGGTAAGCCCTGAGAACATATAACACTTCAGGCAGGAGGTGCCACAGCAATGATTGCAAATATAAATGATCTACATGTTTTGTTATTTATAACCACTTGTACTATATCTGTTTAATTCTATATATTCTCGTATCGCGTCTAATGCCACATTGAAAATGCGACATGTGTTTACGGATTTAAATGCTTTTGTGAGCTCGTTCCACTGCCGTTTGTCGTTGCTATGGCTACGGTTAGCTGATCCTACACACGTGCAGCAGTCAAGGTTCAGAATAGTTTAGCTTTTGCTACTGTGTGGATTAATACTGAATGTGTATCATAGTTAAGAATAAAGCAATATGCTGGTGTTTAACTGCACTGCTTTCAAGGGTGAGGTGTCTGAATAACACTGTTGAGAACCGTGTACTGTTTACTGTGGTGTTAGTAAGTTTACTATCAAGCGTGTTTCAGGGCATCTGCTGCGATCGGATCCTACACCAATGTTGGCGACCTGGGGGCTTGATAAACCGTGCTGGGCATTTTACGGTCATGGCTGAACGCTGTCGACCAATCGCAATAGGCTGTCATCGGTCCAATCAGCATAGATTAACTTCGTGCTAAGGAGGGGTTTGGGATCAAATGAATCGCTGAACGATTCATATGGGAGTCGCTGGGATAATTATGTAAAAATAAATTCATATTATAAGAACATGAAAGTGTTTTTTGACCTTGCATGCATATTAGCCTGTTGTTGGAGATCCATAAAACTGAAATATGACCCTTTTTAATGTATAATAGGGGCTCTTTAAAAACAAATGTTCCTCAAAGAAAGATAGAAAGGTTTGGATATTTCACCTTCAACATTCCATAACATTCACTACCTGACAAAAGTCTTGTCGCCTATCCAAGTTTTAGGAACAACAAATAATAACTTGACTTTTAGTTAATAATTTGGTATCAGAAGTGGCTTATATAAAAGGCAAAGGCCTCTAGCTTACGCTTATTTTACCTAAAACTCTGATCATGCCTTGATTTTTTTTTTATCATTTAATTAGGACAGTAAGGTCTGACTTTGCTAAGACAAAAGTCTTGTCACTTAACAAAAATAATATACAGTACAGAATATAAAGTCATGGTGCTGTGGAAAAATAATTAATATTGTGTATGACTCCCATGAGCTTCAATGACTTCATCCATCTCTGCAATGACTCAAATAACGTATTAATAAAGTCATCTGGAATGGCAAAGAATCCATTCTTGCAGGACTTCCAGAGTTCATCAAGATTCTTTGGATTTATCTTCAATGCCTTCACCATCTTACCCGAGAGATGCTCAATAATGTTCATGTCTGGTGACTGGGCTCACCAATCCTGGAGCACTTTGACCTTCTTTGCTTTCAAAAACTTTGATATGGAGGCTGAAGTCTGAGAAGGAGCACTGTCCTGCTAAAGAATTTGCCCTTTCCTGTGGTTTGTAATGTAATGAGCAGCTCCACTCTGCAGATCTCTTGCACACCCCCCATACTGAATATAAGCCGAAATCATGATTTTTTTCTTTACCAAACTTGACTGACTTCTGTGTAAATCTTGGGTCCATGCGGGTTCCAATAGGTCTTCTGCAGTATTTGTAATGATTAGAATGCAGTTCAACAGATTAATTATTGAAAAAGTTATTATTTGTTGCTCTTACAACTGGGATTGACAACAACACTTTTATTAGGTAGTGTAGTTAAAAGATTTAATGAATCTAGACGAATTTTACTGTGTAAAGGACAAGGGCGCAAGCCTAAGCTGAACTACTGTGCTCTCCAAACCCTCAGGCGGCACTGCATCAAGAATCATCATTCATTTATAAGCGATATCACCACAAGGGCTCAGAACTACTTTGGCAAACCTTTGTCAAGTACCGCAGTACATGGTTACATCCACAAACGTCAGTTAAAACTGTGCTGTGTCAAAAGGAAACTCTATGTTTAGTGTCCAGAAGTGCCCTCGACATCTCTGGACTCAGATGCATCTGGGATGAACCATCACACAGTGGAAAAGTGTACTATGGTCAGATGACTCAGTATTTCAGGTATTTTTCAGAGAAATCGATGTTGTGTGCTCCAGACCAAAGAAGAAAAAGGATCATCCAGACTGTTACCAGCAACAAGTCCAAAAGCCAGGGTGTGTCAGGGTCAAGAGCGCTTGGCAAAGTAATGCCGAGTTTAGACTGCATGATTTTAGCCCTGATTTTGACTCGCCGACAGGTTTGCCAGAAATCGCAGGCAAATCATGATCGTTCACGTGAGTGACAATCACACAGTATGAACTATCAAGGACGCGATATGAGAGAATCGCAGATGAGTCGCGGACGCACGTGAGATATTTGGCATGTTAAATATCTAAATCTGTCTGCGATTCAAATCATGCCGTGTGAATGTGTTCTGGTTGAAAATAACATCCGTGATCACCTACAGCCAATAAGAGAGCAGCATTTACTACTACGGGTACCTGCAGGCTAGTGGGAGGTTGGGAGAGAAGTTAAAAGTGCTCATTTTCAGTTTACTTGGACCCAAGAAATGGAGGAAAAACTAGTGTAAATTTGGCAGGGTCTGTTTGACGTGTCATCTGATCAATATCACAATCAGGTTGCAAAAAAAAAAAAAAAAGTTGAGGAGAGATTGTTAATTCTCTTTAAAAGCCAGGTGAGCAACACAAGTTTCTGAAGCTAAAGCCTTCTGTTTACATTATGTAGTTAATAACGAAAGATATATTACGTGACCGTGTTGTTTCTATGTCACTTCTCGCATTTGTTTGGCTGTGAGACGTAGTTTGGACAAAGTTGTCGATGATTCTTTCTATTTTAAAGTCATGCAATATGAACTCTCCTGTCGCCGATCCATCCTACAGTGTGAACCGACAGAACGCTAGCCCCGATAGTCATGCAGTGTGAAAACATCTGTGACACGACTACTTTGAAAATCAAGCTCTCTGAAATTGGCATAACTTGGACTTCTGTGATGGCACCTTTAATGCTGTAAAGTACATAGAGATTTTGGAGCACAATATTATGCCTTCTTTTCCAGGGACACCCATGCATATTTGAACAAGACAATGCAAAACCACATTCTGCACACATTACAAAGTCCTGTCTGTGGAGGAAGAGGATGCAGGTACTTGTCTGGTCTGCCTGCAGTCCTGACCTGTCTCTAACAAAGAATCTGTGGTGCATTTTGAAGTGCAAAATGTGACTAATAAGACCCCGTACTGTTGCCCACCTTAAAACTTGTTTAAAGGAAGAATGGGACAAAATTACACCTGAAATCACTTAGTGTCTTTAGTACCTAGACATCTTTTAAGTGTGATGAAAAGGAATACTGTAGCAACATTACAAATTGGTAAAAGCTTTACTGTTCCAACTTTTTTGAAATGTATTGCAAGAACCAAAATTGGAACACACATTTATTTTGAAAAATAATAATAAATAAATATAATGAGGAACACATTAAATAATCTTTGTTGTATTGTCTGCAATGAAATGCAAGTTAAAGTAAATTTAGAAATCACTACTTTCTTTTTCTGCATTTTCCATTCTGTCCCAGCTTTTTCTCATTTGGGGTTGTATCAGTCTGCCTGTTTGTTTGTCAGTATATCATAATTATTGTTCTATTGCAAAGTTTTAAATATAGAAAAAACTAATTCATTTGAATTAGTATAAAGTTTAATAAAACAAAAAATGTCATTATATTTGATAATTATTATTCTATTGCAAAGATCAATGTTTAATTTAAAATGTATAACAAATTAATTTGAAATAGTACATAATTTAATAAAACTTAAAATGTCATTATATTTATAAAAGCAAGCTGCATGTTATTTTTTTCAAATTGTCTCAGCAGGCAAAACCAGAAGTAATTAATTACCCACAAAAAAATCTACTAAAAGTAAAAAAAAAAATAAGAAATCCAAAGTAACTTTTAAAATTAGTATTATCCGCTTGTTAAGTGTGACGTCACCATACCTGCCAACACTCCCGTTTTCCCAGGAGTCTCCCGTATTTCAGACCCACCTCCCGGTTTGTCATTTCCTCCAGAAAACTCCCGGAATTTCAACCCCTTCCCCCGGTCCTCAGGTGATTGGTACAATCTGGTAACACCCCATTCACACGGGGCTTCAGCGTCAACGCTTGACAGAGGGAGTGTCTGAAGTTGGGGCTGACGCGATCGTCATAGCAGCGTCAGCCAATGAATTTAGTCAGTAATCGGCTACTGTCTGAGCTGGTGTATTTGCATACAGCGATCTGATTGGCTGGCGCTTCCGTCGGCACTTGATAAGTTGAGAAAGTCCCAAATTCTACAGCGATCAATGCCACTGAAGCGGCACCGACAGATCCACAATGCAGTTCAACAACGCCAGACGTCACCCATTCAAAGTGAATTGGAAGCGTTGAAGCTGACGCCCCCATAAACAAATATTTTCTCTATTCAAATGAGTAGCGGCTTACTCCATATGTCACTGATATGTCACGACTTAAGTGGATAGGTTGTTGTCTTCAATGTAAATTTCAATGTAAATCTTCAATGTAAATTTAAAACTATATCCATTTTTTCCACTAAAATATACATTAGAATCTAAAATAAAACAAAATGTATTATATTTATCTAAATATATACATTTAAAACAAACAAAATCTCTATTATTTTCCCTCTTTTTCCCTAAACAGTTGACTTTCTCCTCTGCTTGTTTTATAGAAAGCAAACAGTGCATTGTAAAAAAAAAAAAAAGCCCAAAAGTCCTGAGACAGTAGTAGTGAAAAATGATGCATGCTGGGGGATATGTGTTGGCAATAAAAATGACCATAAAGTGGATGAATGACACTAGAGAGTAACAGAGCTCACACGAAATAAAAGGAGTCTAGAAAGGCTTGGAGTGGAGCATCATTTAGACAAGCGACCTCGACAGGTCCAAAACGGTCCACAGGGAAAACCGGTAAAGAGGCAACCTTGGGATGGGGAGTGGAATTGAGCATCCCACAAAATAGCAGACGAATTGCTAGTTTTTCAACTTGACTTCAAACATTTTGTAGCCTTTCGTCAAGTTTCAGTGTGAGAAGAATGCATGTAACGCAAGATGCCAAAAGGTATTTGACATAATGAATCATCGGGGAACATGGAGTTGCTTTTGTAGCACTGCAGCGTAGTGTGTGAAGCGGCTCTGAGGGACGCTTTGGCATTGGGAGCTGTCAGTTTCAAACAAAGGCGCCATATGCTGACACTTTTTAAAAGTGTTTGTTCTTCTTCTTTGTATTGTTAGTCTCTGTGGAAAAGGTCAGCGTCCCTTTTTCAAATTATAATGACTTCATTTACATACAGCACAACTCAGGGCATCAAAAAAACATGACAGAAACACTCTTGTGCTCGCACTATACAATAACAACACCTTCAACACCTCTATAAACACTTTTTGTGAAATCCTTACTGTGACACTGTCTGCATTGGAAGTCAAAAAGGCGCACATCAGTTGTGTTGAGGGATGTGTTAAAGCCCTAATGCAAATCCTGTCAGCTGCTTTACTGCTGTTAGAATGAGTGTGTACTTTTTCTCAAGGATTGTTGAACATAATACCCATTTAGTTGTTTTCTGCGAATCCATTCACCTCAAAATTCTCTGTATTTACTTATGTTGTTCCACAAAAAAAATGTATTTGAACAGTTTTTTTTTTTTCTGGAAAATTGTTCCCCTGTGCCATCCAGTGTTTTACAGTACAGTCCAGTAAGTGGCAGAAATGTTTCCCTACTCCTATACAACAACATAAAAGGCGCATTTATGCAAACTACTGTGCACATGTGTGCTCCTAGGGGATGTGTGTAATTTCAGCACAACTGAAACCATCAAATTAAATTGCAAAAGTGTTGCATATTTTATTAGCTTTAGTTATGGTGCGCATTTGTCAGGGAAATGCTTCAACAACAGCAATTTCACAGTATATGTTCATTAAGAGTTGCAGTCTTTTTAGGATGCACATCCAAAATACATGGAAAAGGGGGTTAATTGGTGTTCAATTCATAGTGAAAAAGTATTTGCTGCTAAAAATAATAATAATTATAAACTCATTTATTGAATTTAAATATTAATAAAGGTTTACTTTCAAAAATCTAAACGGGGACAAAACTCACATTAATTCAATTCAATTCATCTTTATTTGTATAGGACTTATACAATGTAGATTGTGTCAAAGCAGCTTCACATGGAAGATTATAGTGAATTGAAACGGTGTCAGTTCAGTTTTCAGTGTTTAAGTTCAGTTCAGTTCAGTCAACATTACTGGTTGAGCCAGTGTTGGGCTGCTTATACAAGCAAGAGGTGTCTTCTTTGAAGTGCAAGTAGTATGGAAAAATGTACCTTTAACTCCTGGTTGCACATAATAATAATAATAATAATAATAATAATAATAATAATAATAATAATAATAATAATAATAATAATAATAAATATAGCTGCAATTATCGGGGCCAAGCAGCCCAGCGGCCACGTCATAAACAAACACTGCAACAAGCTATAGAGCAATTGGAAAATTCTAGAAATTTTTGGCAGTATGGTCTGAGCCAAATTTGGTGGAATTAGATTTTTAAACTAATTCAAGATGGTGGACAGGAAGTCATGTCAATTAGGGAATAAATTATATCAATGTTATGATCCAAGGAATCTACAAGAACAGTCTCATGACAATAGACAAAATTAGAAGTCATTTAATAACATTTTGTATGATTTCCACTGATAGAATTTAATTGTTTGTCAATTTTACCCAGAAGAGGGCGCAAACTGATGTAGTTTGGTCAATGCCAGGTCTCGATCACACACATTGTGTGAAGTTTGGTTTTAATACTTCAAACCATTGCAGTAATTCAGCCTGTAATGTCATCTGGCAGCATTACATCAGGTTTGCGCATATGCTAAATGACAACAGTTTTGTCTATCGACATGAAGTCCATAACTTGGTCTCTATGGTCTGAAGATAATCTGACTAAAATTTGGTCAAGATTGGACCAACAGTCTAGGAGAAAGGGGCAGTGGGTCAAAACACTGTAGCCCACTTCAGTCCATGCTTGTGATAACACACAGTTTTCACAAGCTCTTTGTTAAATTTGTTCGCAAGTTAATCAAGAATGGTTTGACTAATCAACTTAAATTTCATAACTTTTGGTCAGCATGGTCTGTAGGTTATGTAACTCATCTTGGTGAAAATTTAACAAACGGCCTAGGATGAGTTTGTTTAAATAGGTTTTACGGAAAAATCAGAATAGTGCACAAAATTTTTTACGGAAAATTACATCAAATTGGGTGCGTTTAAATTGGCTTGAGCCAATTTTGATTGTAGCCCATTAGGTTTGAAAGTTACAGCAATACATATAAGTGAACTTTGGACAAGTGGTGGCGCTAGAGAGTTTGAATTAGAGAATACAAATTTTTTGTGGTTGAAGATCAGACTCTATCAGTGTGCCAAAGTTTACAAAGAAGAAAAAGAAATATATAATCCATTTCTCAGTGAATATAGCCAGTAATTTTTGATGTATTGACACAAAACTTTTTAATAAACTTTATATTCATTAAGTAAGTGTTTGGTCACCTAACATCTTTAGGAGTAGAAAGATAATACATTTAAATTCAAATGAGCTATTGCAATAACAACAACAACAAAATATCAACTAGATTTGATAGTCTTTGTTTCTCTTGATTTTTCCTGTTTATTAGGTTTTTTCATAATATGTCATCACCTTGGAATTATAAGGTTCTATCTGCATTCTAGATGATTTTGAAATATTAAGCTTCAAAGTTTTTGCATTCCATAGCAAACCATATGTGTGTAACATTTGTTTTTTTTTTAAATAAAACGTCTTAAAATGTAAACAACTTATAAAAAACATCCCATAATGTAAATAAGTTGTCATTTAATAAGAATATGTCAATAACTCAATTTTGACAAAAATGTCAGACAGAACCTTATAATTCTAAGGTGACAATGTGTGTACTCACTATTCTGTACTTTCATTTCAAGAGTTCACACTTAGATATTGCTTGATAATATTAGCAGATTTGGCATGCTGTCCCGGGAGAGAACCCTGAGCTCGGAGATAATTTAGCCCAGGTCTCCCGCCTGGTCAATAAGCATATAAGGGAGTCCGAGATCAGGTAGGTCTCAAGAGCTAGAAGGGCAAAATCTGTCTATTTATTGTAAGTTTGAATAAATCTGATTTGATTATTTCTTATTACGGATGAGAGGGCAGCTGCGATCAATCATATCATGTGCTCCTCTCAAAATTTAGTTTAGTTCCACAGAAATAAGACTGGCCTTGAGGTCTACTTTCCTACAAAGGCCTGGTCCCTAATGTAGAAACCAGTGTAGCCACGCAACAACATCCCAATTTAATAAATGTGCAACATCATGTCTACTGAGATTCTACCTTCACTTGATTGATTTTTGAAGGCAGCACAGATGATTCACTTCCAATGATATCCTACATGCCTGTGCATTCGAAGTAAATAAATATGTAAAATAAATATGCCATCTGAAAGTTGCAGCTGATAGTCAGTTTGTGTGTACAGTAAATGTGCCTTTATGACTAACTTTTCAATAGTTTTTAATCATTTTAAGTTGGTTTAACTATCACTAAAACTCATCCTATTTGGAATTAGATCATTGAACCTTTATGCTGCATCAGATGTTGTGTCTAAAACCAGTTTTATAAGGTAACAAGACAACAGTCAGCTACCTAAGCCTTTAAACCCAGCCCAAGATAGCACACCCAAAGCTGAGAAAATTATTTTTAATTTAATATTTCTAAATTATTTCTCAGAGATCGGTTGCAGCTGGAAGGGCATCCGCTGCGTAAAACATGTGCTGGATAAGTTGGCGGTTCATTCTGCTGTGGTGATCCTGGATTAATAAAGGGACTAAGCAGAAAAGAAAAGAAATGAATGAATGATTTATAAATTAAATAAACTATAATATTTCATTACAGATTACAAAATGCATGCTTTAAAAAATTATTAGTAATGCATTTATTTAGATTAATGCAACCTAATCTAAAACTTAAAAAAAAAATTCAGGCTATTTCAGGCTTCAAAATGAATCCAAACACATTATAAAAATATCCAAAACATTATAAAAGTCTCCAAGTTATAACCGATAGATTGGTTTAATGAATGGACCAAACTTTAAGTGAATCTACATTGATAATCCTCTTCATGGAGAAGCGAACGACAAAATTGACAGTCAAATTAATGGTTGCAAGCACTCTTACAATTAAATGTAATTTAACAAGCATTTTACTTTAAGTTAGTTTATTCTTAGTATTTAATGAGCAGCAACTAGATATCTAACACAAACTGCTTGAACAGCATTAAGATCTCCAAATATTTTAATAACAATTACAAATTAATAAAGTCTTTTGGAACTTGGAAGGTTCCAATTTGAGCAGATGATTTTACACACATCATCAGAGAGCACTTCTCCAGTCCATTCATTATTCATTCAATATTTTCAAAACTGTTGTTTTTAGCATCTTAAACATCAGTGTTTTGATTGCTTACAGCATGTTCAACAGATCAGCCAACAAGTGACTGTGACACTTATAGTTGAGTGCAGGGCCATTTTTACCATTTGAAATGAGGCTAATTCATGGTAATCAATTGATTGGGGAGGTTTAATCTACATACAGTATATAATAATGAATAATATAAACTTTTATTACACTGACTTGTGCACAGTCAAAGGTTAAACGATTGCTTAACTTGTCTCCATACATTTTTGTCAGTTCACCAAAACATATTTATTTGTTTAAAACGTGGGGATGAGTGCTTACATCGTTGCTCTGCAGTAAAGCTAATCAAGCCATTTGAGTTTACAAATAATATTGTAGTTACACAGAAGAATAAACTTACACCCTTACAGTACATATCTTGGGTTACTAGTGACCCTGAATGATTTTATACTCCACAAATGTATTAGAAACTGTATTTTATAATCGCACTATCCCAACCCTACCCCTAAACCCAACCCTCACAGGAAACATTCTGCATTTTTACATGTTCAAAATGGGGACCAAAAAATTCCCACAAGAATAAACATTTTAATTATATTTTTATAATTGTGAGGACATTTGGTCTCCACAACATGATAAATACGAGACATACACACACACACACACACACACACACACACCAATCAAAACAAAAACTTTTTTCTCATCAAATTATTATTATGTTTATGAGAAAGCTAAGGAACACCAAGAAGACTTTAAACTTTTAAAACAGTGATGGGGATGGTAGTGAATGATTTGCCTGGTAAATCTGTATTTAAAATCTGTATTGACAGTGTTTATTTTTCTAGCACACAATGTTATTCTTCAGTTGAATGCCATGAGAGGATGTAATATACTGGGAAAAAGTATATTACTTATGAAAAAAACTAAAAGTGACTTCCGTTTCATTTGGAAGTACATCAACATAAAAGTCTCAGCATCTTCCAGTTCACGCTGACTTTAAGAGTTAAAACACAACTCTGGGTTTAGCTTCAACTATAAATTAATTCACCGGATCCAGCTAATTGAGTCCTTCAGGCTGATTCGAAAACTATGGGTAGCCTGTACTAGGACTAATCATGCAGCGTTTGAAAGCACTGCTTTAAATCTATTTTTCATATGGAGAGTTAAAATTTATTTTTGGTTGGTGTCTAGGTGGGATTTTCCACAGGGTCTGTAATAAGGCAGAGGCTGCAGTATGCTAGTGTCCTGGGGCAGCTAAAGAGGATTAGAGAACATACACTACAGCAAACACTGGTTGAGCTGGCAGTGGCACCATACCTGCAAGACATTAGTCCTTCTGACACAGAGCTGGTAAGTCTGTTCATTCTGCCTTCACTTTATCAAACAACGCTTTACTACCATGGAATACAAAGTTTCAATACAAGGAGTTTTTAAAAAATGTACAGGGTGTTATTTTACATACAGTCAAAGTGAATAGGGGTCAGGGACTAGCCAAAATAGTATTATAAGGCATCAAAAAGTCAATCACCTTAAGTGCAAGCATTTAAGTTCACCCAAAAATTTAAATTCTGTCATTTACTCATCGTCCACTTGTTCCAAATCTGTTTGTGTTTCTTTCATCTGTTAAACACAAAAGCTTTTGACTTCCATAGTATGTGTTTTTCCTACTATGAACGTCAATGGTCACAGGTCTTCAGCTTAATTAATATTTTTTTCTTTTGAGGTCAACAGAAAAAAATAAATGCAAAAAAGGTTTATAACCTCTTGAGAAATTCATACCCGTCAACCCTCCTGTTTTTCCCGGGATTCTCCCGTATTTTACAATTGTATACCGCTATCATCCCATAAAGGTAATTTCCCATATTTTAAATCGGTCTATGATGTGCGGCAATACACAATACACAATCCACCCTATACGCAACCCATACTGTCGAACCACCAGGGGTTGCTTCTAACTCTTGAATGTGAATCTGTTCTGTGTTTTAATTTTATTTAGGCATGAAAACACTTTGAAACATAAAAACGGCAGGATTCTCTTCATTTCCATTACAGGCTCTGTTGCCCCTCCTATGCAATCCTTAAAACAGTTAGTTCATGTTGCGTGACTGTCAGACGTGCTCTATAGTGATAAATACAGTAGATGCTGTTTCCAAAATGGATTCTGTAATGTTACATGCAATTTGAAGTGGAGCGAAAGTGGACACTCTGGGTTTTGGGTGCGTATCTGAACAGATATTCTGTATACACATAATTATAAAAAGAATAAGTAGACGAAGAATTAGAAGAAGGAAAAGAGGAACAATACCAACAATATGTACACATGTCGATCTTGGTGGGTTTTCTTTTAAACACAACAAATTTTGTCTTAAACGAGCATAAACATTAGAAAAGCAATCACTTTTTGTTTTCACATTCCAGTGTTGACAGGTATGGCATGAGTAAAGAAAGTAAATTTTCATTTTTGGGTGAACTATCCATTTAAGCCCTGAATCAATAAGAAAACAACTATTTCTTAATTCAAAATAAATCTAATATTGAAAGTATATTCTGGAAAAATTGCAATGTTTTGTGGTCTTAGATGCAGTAACTGCTTACACCCATTTTTAAAACCATGTCATTGTTTTTCAAAATTCTACACACAATTCTCAAAACTGCACACACAAAATGCTAAATGCCTCACATTTCCTTCAAAATGTAACACTGCATTTAAAATGCCGTAAACACATGTCAAAATTAAGCATATGCATCAAATGGCAAACATGTCTTTCATAACAGTAAATGTTTGGATATATCATGTAAACACTGTTGTTTTAAGTCTAAAGCTCTTTGCTTTTTCATAGGCTTATATCTACATTATGTTCTACAGTGAAAGAAATTTGCTGGGGGGGGCAGAATCGTCCATTGCCTGGAGAAGCTTTACAAACTAAGGCCCTTGATGAACAGTCCGACGAGGACAGCTCTCATATGGGTATGCGCTCAAAGCACGCTGCAGTGCATGCCAGAGAGAGAGTGTGTATGTGTGTGGTCACGTGATGTGCGTTTTCACCGTTTTAGTGTAGACAGAGAGCTGTTCAGAAACGCTGGGTGAAACGCTAGTGTGGACGCGGATCGTTTTCATTCTAAACGCCGTTTTAAAACTAAAACATACCAGTGTAAACGGGGCCTAGGAGTACGTTATACTTGCCAGTGCTAGGCTGAGAAGAATCCCTTTATTGTTTTCTAAATGAATTTTGTATTTAGAATGTAGAAAAGGTGAATATGTGGTAGGTACAAAACTACAAATTGTGGATGGGTGGCAAAGAAGTTTATTCTTTTTGGACCAAAACTGTCCAGTGTCCCGTCACCTTTGACCCATCCATAGGGCATTACTACAATTAAACTGCGTTAATCAGTGGGAATTTATGATTCCACATTTGAGGAGTATGTGTGTGTGTGTGTGTGTGTGTGTGTGTGTGTGTGTGTGTGTGTGT
>CAIGQZ010032666.1:1108012-1128821 GCA_903798205.1 Danio tinwini
TAAATAAATAAATAAATAAATAAATAAATAAATAAATAAATAAATAAATGCACAAATTTTGTACTTTAGTTACTCTGAGATTCAAAAAGAGATTAATAACTTGCTATAAAATCCTCCTGAAACACTGCTCTGTGTAATTAACAGCATAAACAATGAGAGCTGGTTCTTAAAAATGCACATTATAACTGAAATCAGTTTCGAGTTAAGTGAAAGATTGGAAACTAATGAATCAAACTGGGGAAATCTGAATCAATACTCAGTCACATAAAAAAATTAAATAAAAAAGTCAAGTTTTCCGACTAAACTGATTTCTAATAATAGCCCCATTCGTTTTGAAAAGCTTGTTTTTTATGGCGCTATCAGAAAATTAGTGTTCAGGTGAATGAGAATGCTAATAGATGGCTTTCTTCAGATCAAAATAAGGCCTACAGTCTTGCTCGTGAAGTGAGTCTCGATGCCGTTTTGAGGGAGTGATTAAGTAACATCATAGCAGAAGAGCAGAACCAGGCAGCTTGTTTTAATAAAGTCCTGAATTATGCACGGCAATAAAACACAGCTCTGTTGTGAATATTTATGAGACCGAAAGGGAAACTCGCACCGACAAAGAAGACAACCGCTATTGTGCTCGCAGATATAGAAGTGACGGAACAGAATAGAGGAAATGAGTGAGAGGGGGGGAAAGGAGGAACAAAAGGAGGAGGTGGCATAAATCTCATTCTGGCATGCAGCACTGAAGCGCCATAATTGCCTCTTTACTAGATTAGCGCTCCACAGTGGTGAGATTAGCCCGGATCAATAGAGTGTGATGTATGTGAGATTGCCACCAAAATCTGCCATGAATGGAGAGCCAGGGGGCATTCAATTAGCGTGATGTTTGTATGGGTGCAATACAACATCTCCTAGAAGCGTTCTGACAAAAGACCTAAAGGAGTAGTTCAATAGAAACCTACAGAGAAGCTCCTATCTATGTTCAATGACACAAGCTTGTACTGTATGTAAAAATCATTGTTTTTTTATGCCATTGCTTTATGTTTTTGTAATCTTATGAATATAGGTTTAGCACTAGTTCTGAAAATGGTATGCACTTATATACAGTAGTCAACATTTGAACTGGATAAAAAAAAAATCTATCAAGACAAAAATGGGTGTTGTTCAATATACTGTAAAACCCAAAAAGTTAAGGTAACTCAAACCATTTGAGGAGACCGATTGCAACAAGCCATTTAGGGTTAAAAAACTAATCCTAATAAGTACTGTAAACTAAAGAGTCAGTTCTCTTTCAGCGACTCAGCATCTGTGTGGAAAAGTTTGAAAACCATTACAAACCACAAAACACCATCCCCCAGCACTGTAGACAACCAACGACTTGCAAACGACCTGAATGAGTTTTACTGCCGGTTTAAGAACACCCCCCACACCCACTCTGAACTGCTGTTTACATCATCATTATCACCTACACCACCCGCCGCCTCCCCCATACCTGCACTTCAGTTCAGTGAAGATGATGTGCGCCTGGACTTCCGGAAACAGGAGGAGGAAAAAAGCTCCAGGCCCAGATCTTATAACACCAGCCTGTTTAAAGTCCTGTGCTGACCAACTGGCCTCCATCTTCACCCTGATCTTCAACAGATCACTGGAGCTGTGTGAAGTGCCCTCCTGCTTCAAAAGCTCCATCATCATTCCCATACCAAAGAAAACCAAACTCACAGGACTAAATGACTATAGACCGGTGGCGCTGACATCTGTGGTCATGAAGTCTTTTGAAAAACTGGTGCTAGCCCACCTGAAGGACATCACTGAACCCTCACTGGACTCTCTTCAGTTTGCCTACAGAGCAAACAGGTCTGTGGATGATGCAGTCAATATGGGACTGCATTATGTTCTGCAACATCTAGACAGACCAGGGACCTATGTGAGGATCTTGTTTGTTGACTTCAGCTCAACTTTTAACACTATCATCCCAAAACTTCTCCTGCCCAAATTAACTGAGCTCTCTGTGCCCACCTCTGTCTGTCAGTGGACCAACAGCTTCCTAACGGACAGGCAGCAGCTAGTGAAGCTGGGAAAATTCTCATCCAGTACCCGCACAATCAGCACTGGCGCCCCCAGGGGTTTGTCTTCTCCCCACTGCTCTTCTCCCTGTACACGAATGACTGCACTTCAAAAGACTCCTCTGTCAAGCTCCTAAAGTTTGCAGACGACACCACATTTATCGGCCTTATTCAGGACGGTGACGAGTCTGCTTACAGACAGGAGGTTAAGGAGCTGGCTGTCTGGTGCAGTCACAACAACTTGGAACTGAACACGCTCAAAACAGTGGAGATAATAGTGGACTTCAGGAGAAACACCCCTGCTCTCCCCCCACTGAGCATCATGGACAGCATTATGGCAGCAGTGGAGTCATTCAGGTTCCTGGGCACCACCATCTCTCAGGACCTGAAGTGGGACACTCACATTGACTCCATTGTCAAAAAAGCTCAACAGAGGCTGTACTTTCTTCGTCAGCTGAGGAAGTTCAACCTCCCAAAAGGAGCTGCTGAAACAGTTCTACACCTCCATCATTGAATCAGTCCTCTGCACCTCAATAACTTTTAGCTTCAATAACTTTTAGGTTTACCTCCGCTACCAAATCAGACTTCCGAAGACTACGTTGAATAGTTCGGACTGCTGAGTGAATCATTGGTACATCCCTCCCTACCCTCCAAGAACTGTACTCATCCAAAGCAGGCAGAAGGGCTGCCAAAATCACTCTGGACCGCTCACACCCAGCTCACTGCCTCTTTGAACTTTTACCTTCTGGTCGACGCTACAGAGCACTGCGCACCAGAACAGCCCGACACAGAAACAGTTTCTTCCCTCAGGCAATCCATCTCATGAACACTTGATGATAATAATTGTGGAACCAACATCACTACCTGCTATACACTTTTTTTTATACACATACACTTATTTAGCAACACACTTTACATGGCAATTTGCACATAACAGCTGCACATATAATGTTGTACATAGTAATATAGCTGTACATACACTTGTCAATTTGTATATTGCATTCACTACTTTTTAAAATATATTTATTATCTGTTTTTTAGTCCTGTCTCTGTAATTCTGTTGCACTGTAGAAGCTCTGTCACAAAAACAAATTCCTCGTATGTGTGAACATACCTGGCAATAAAAGCTCTTTCTGATTCTGATTCTAAATGAAGCAATTTGAACACAGTAAAACCTGATAAATGAAGAGAACTCAAACCAATGGAGTACTGTAAAACCCAATAAGTCAAGGCAACTCAAACCCTTTAAGGAAACCGATTTCTACAAACCATTTGAGTTATAAAAAATAAATCTATACGAGTACTGTGAACTTGCTCCATTTAAGTTAAGGTAATAAGGTATCTAAATAACTTAACTTTTAAGGTTCAAGAAACCCTGGAGAACTTTAAGATGTTAACAGATTTCTGTGTGTTGAGCATCATTTAAGACAATGTTAGCACTTGTCAGCTTTAATTGTGGGGAAAATTTGATAATTTTGAGATTTTGTCAGCTAATTTCTTCTTCCGGGTTTAATATAATTTTTGCAGGATCAAAATCGGTGACGTAGTGCAAAACTGCAAGTGGAGTGATGATGTGTCGGTTTCCCAATATTATTCATAGTGGAGTTTTCTTATCCTATGTGAAGACCCTGCTTCTTAGTTATTCTTGAGCACACGTGCTTTCCAAAGCTGGGAGACCCAATGACTGGGTGAGACACGAGTAATATGTGTTTGTTTTTTTCCAAGATCCACGGGGTTTGTTCCATGTTTATCCCACCGATGCGGTCCAGGCCGATACAGCAAAGCTTGTTCGCACATGTTTAAAATCCTCCAGATTACCGGCAGGGTTATTGGTTGGAATAGGCAGGGCAAAAGACTGCATTGCTATCCACGGTGTCTGCATTCAGATCCGGGAATTGAGGAGGAGAGAAGTCCTCCTCATTTTTAGTGTTTATATAAACACGATTATCTTTATAATGATAGAACAAATTGTGGTTATGTGTATATGAAATTATGAATGACAAATGTAGCAGGGCATTAAATTACTTACTGTTTATTTCTTTGCATTTTAACTTTGTGAAGTTTATTTATAAACTAATTTCGAGAGAATCACGTGCTTATGATTGCTTGCAGCCGGCCCCGCATTATTCAATTTATGATTCACCAATCAGACGATTCCCAAGACACTTTAAATACCATAGGTTCCATATCACAACCATCTTCATTTTGAAGAATCCCCCCTTCCACCCCTACTCCTCCTCCTTTCTTAGATGGGTGGTACGGTACGGTGGTACGGTCCCCAGTTTCCTCCCACCGTCCAAAAACATGCAACTTAAGTTCATTGACTAATCTACATTTATCTAATCTATCTCTTATAAGCCATCACTATCTGTTCATTAGCTACTACAGCAGGGGAGTTCTCGAGATCTACCTGAGCTCAAACTCCCCTCTCGCCTTGCAAACGGGAGGGCACAAGGATCTTATGAGCTCAGGGCTCTCTCCCGGGACAGCATGCCAAACACGCTTTATAATCAATCATCAGCTAAGTGTGAACTCTTGAAGCAAACTATAAAATCATGAGTCTCCTCATGGTTTGGCTCTGTTTGTGAGCTAAAGGAGTTCGCTCCACTCTTTTTCCCCTGTAGTGTCGGCCACGCCCACTCCTCCCTCTGCTCACAGCGCTGCTCCACACCCATCTCGAAGCATTTTTGAAACATTTCTGAGGTAGACTTGAACTGAAAAAGGGGGGTTTCATGACCCTTTAATACGGTGTTCAAAACTCTTTTCAAATGAGTAGAATTAACTTTCAGTAAATTTAGAGTTAAATACACTCATTTCATTTGATAAAGTTGACTGTTGGGTTTTACAGTGTAGTTTTAGTACAACTTTGATGCTGCTTGTTCAAACTACTTTTTAAAAATAAGTTGAACCAACACAATTCTTAAGATTTTTAGTGGGGTTAACTTAATTGTTTTATGCTGAATCCACTTACATTTGTAAAAATGTGTAAGTTAACTTACTCGATTTGTGTTGGGACGACATGAAGGAATTGTGTGGAACCCAACATTTTGTGCAGTGCTTCAAATGTTGACTACTGTGTATAAAGACAATAGGGAGTGATTATGTGAAGAGAATGTGTGATGTTTAAGAAACTTACATCAATTTTACAAGTTTAAGTGTAAAGTAGGTGACCAAACTTTCTCACGCACATAAATATGACATAAAACTAACAAAGTCAAAAATATGACAACCTAACTAATAAAGAGACAAATAAAAATTTTGAGATTAAAGTCAAAATTTTTAAAGTTGAAATTATGATTTTACTTTAGTTTTCAGTTTTTCTAATGCTTCCTTAAATGTGTTCTGTTGTTTTGAGTGTAAAAGAGCAAACAGTTTAATTTGTAGTAATGCATATTTTCAAAATTGTATACAGTACATTCTCCAGACATTTAACAAGCAATGTATATTAACATTAGGATGCAATGAATGCATAAAAATAAATAAATATAATTAAAAATGAAAGGGTAACACTGCAGTCACTGCACGTTTCACCCCTTAGATGCACAAGAATGCATCAGACTGGAAACGCAAGCTCGTGCGACAAGTTTTGCAGTTTTCTGCATTGTAAAGTTCAAGCTTGTTGAACTCTGACCTGCGAAATCACATCATGTGATTGCGTGAGACCAATCAAAGAACAAAACATGACCTTTCTGGCCAGAAATTTAAAATATGGACCAATCGCTTGTTTTTTTAAATGTCTAATGATCTAATGTTTAAATCTTGTTTAATCTTGCCTCTTTTCTCAGTGATGTACAACAAAATTATGCAGGCTTAAAATCTAGTGTGACCGTGGAATTAGCTGTCAGAATTCCGCACAACACTGAGCTTAGTGTGTCACAATTTAGCTTTAGTAAGTCATTTTTACAATATTTTAAAGTCAGAATTTGACTTAAGTCAAAAGTCAGTGTATGTGTGTGAATGAAACTATATGGGTGTTTTCCAGTGATCCGTTGCAGCTGGAAAGGCATTCGCTGCGTAAAACATATGCTGGATAAGTTGGTGGTTCATTCCGCTGTGGCGACCCCAGATTAATAAAGGGACTAAGCTGAAAAGTTAATGAATAAATAAATAAAATAATAATAATAATAATAATAAAATAATAATAATAAAAAAAAAAAAAAAACTTTTCTGTTTTTAGTTGAAATTGATGACCGTCCCTCAGCTAAATTGACATTTAACATCAAACACATTTTGCTTTTTCAATTAGCAGGTTTATATGTTGTTTATACCATCAGGATAATTGCATTATTAATTCAGTTTGTCAATGTCATAAAAAGGTTCTATTTTATCATACGGTGGCAGATTTACTAAACAGGGCAAATTAGTGCTAGAGCTCAATCCCATAAGAGCACCAGTGGGAGTATAAAGTCTTGCGAGTGATTCTACTGACAGTGTACAAATCAAAAAACACCAACGCAGCAGCTTATTTTCATAACGTACAATGCAGTCTACCAAGAGCGGCGCAAATTAAACACAATGCTGTATACATTAGTAGTCAGTATGTTCAGATAACACCAACATCTGGCATTCTAAATAAAACAAGTGGAGAGAATTCTCCACAGTGACTTAACCTACAACAACCAGCACAGCAGGTCAAGCACATAATGGTTTAGCACGTGCTTTAAATAATGGTACAAATTCAAGGGTTTTGAAAGGGAATCTCATGTGAATGTTAAATGTTTATACTTTATTTATAAAGCACATTTTCATACACTGGAAAAAAATGCATATATAATATTTTGCATTATACTATTTTTGCATTCTGCTATACTTTTTGCTCTATATACTGTTTTGCATATGCACAACTCTGGTTTGTGTTCCTTGCCATATGCCCTTAAAAGGTGCTGTATGTAAGTTTTTGACTCTTCTAAAGCATAAAAATACCAAAATATGTGTGCAGATATTTAAGAAACATCCCAAGTAAACATACTTGTTTAAGTGAAAAACAATGCTGAAGTCAGATATTCTGCTTTGAATTTTTTTTGCTGGAACGCTGTCTTTGTTTAGGTAAATTTAACCTGCACAATGCCAGTTTAGCCAATTATAATTCAGCACCCCGAGTTGCCTTGTTGGAAAACAGCACATTTCATTCATTCATTTAGAAAGACTCTGAAAGCATGTGTCCGTGAGCGAATTAAGACAGTGTCAGTGGACAGTATCAGACATCAAAATGAGACAGATTCAGTTCCACATGAGGTTATCAATTAGCAAATGATATAAATATTATGAACGTGAGCAGGTTACATTGTAACCACGTGTCCTAACAACACGATTTGTGGCTAGATACGCAGTGATGAGCAATTTGGCTCTAGCTTTTGGTCTAAGAAACAGAAATTTCAATACAGCCATTCAGAAGCACAGAATATGCACTCACTCACAAAACGATAAGGTTAAGAATCTATTTAATACATGTTAACCCTCTTTAACATCATTAAATGTACATGCTGAATCACTCATATGTGTTTAGTTCTAAAGTTCGATTTCAAACGGTTTATTGTATTTTCAAGATCTGAGGTGAAGTATATGGCAATACATGTCATTCAAACTCACATTGTTACGCCCCATTCACACGGGGCGTCAGCTTCAACGCTTGCCATTCACTTTGAATGGGTGACGTCAGGCGTTGCTGAACTGCATTGTGGATCCGTCTGCGCCGCTTCAGTGGCGTTGCTCGCTGCAGAAGTTGGGACTTGTTCAACTTTAAGCGCCAATGGAAGCATCAGCCAATAAGATTGCTGTATGCAAATGCACCAGCTCAGACAGAGGCCTATTGTTGACTAATATCATTGGCTGACGCTGCTATGATCGCGTCAGCCCCAACTTCAGACATGCCCTCTGTCAAGCGTTGACGCTGAAGCCCCATGTGAATGGGGCATTAGCATTTAGCACTGAATAAAGCACACAAGGTTTACCTGAGGTGATCACTGTCATAGGTTTCACAGGTTCAGCTGTGAGAAATACAAGCCATTTGTAATATATCAATTCGAGGTGTTGGTTAGAACCAAAACTTGCGTGTCGTTGCTTTTATTTAGAACACAGTTTAAATCTTGTTCTTGTACTCAATCTGGCATCCCGCGCTTGCGTTTATTTTGATCCAGAAGTGCAATACCTAGTTCAACCACTGGGTGTCAAACTTACATCTTACTTACAACTTGCATCTTTAAGTGTAATTGTATTGTTTACAAATTTTTAGTTTTACTTTATTTTTATTTTAAAATTCTACTTTTGCATTGTTATGCACCTGGGGTCTGAGAGTAACGCAATTTCGATTCTCTGTAGGTCCTGTACATGTGGTGTAATTGACAATAAAAGCTGACATTGACTTTGAAAAAGCAACGAATATGTCAAACTAATTTTAAAATGAGTGACTGGTGACGGAGTCCAGCTCCAACCCTGTGCATAATCAATTGCTCCCGAGAGTGGGCTAAAAATCAGCCAGTCGCCGAGATAAGAGTATGCGGATGCCCACGAGCCGAAGGGGCTTGGTGAAGACCCGCGGAGACAGAGCGAAGGGGAGGACTTGTACTACCAGACTCGACCTTAACGCAGACCACAGAAAACTGATGGTGGCGTATGGAGACATGAAGTACACGTCTTTCAGGTCTATTGCTGCAGACCAATCCAGAGGACGAACGCACCGGAGGATGCGCTTCTGCATAAGCATTTTGAACGGCAGCTTGTGCAGACAGCGGTTCAAAATGGCAGATCTAGGATTGGCCATAGTCCACCGCTCTTTTGGGTATGATAAAGTACAGGCTGTAAACCCGCTCTCCATCTCAGCTGGAGGAATCGGTTAGATTGCATCCTTCGCCAGGAGGACTGCAATCTTCTCTCGCAAGACAGGGGCGTGCACATGGCTGACCCTGGATATCTCTCTTTGGCTCTCGGCGAAGACGGTCACACTTTTTCCATCTCCGTCCCATATCTCTCCTGGCTGGCTCCTCTTGTCTCATCTTATTCTATCTCTGAGGCTCGCCATGCCCTGCTACCCAAACGAATAAGGAATTATGGATTTGATCAACTGGTCTCTGAATGCAATTGATACCATCTTCTTGACAAGAAGTTTGGGCTCGGGTGAGCCCACTTGTCCTGCGGGGACGTTTGCAGCTGGATACCTGGCTGCTCTGTCCCCGGAGGATATTGAAGATATCTACCTATTCGGAACTTTAATAACAGGGTTTCTGCTGATAGGCTTATGCGGGGCCCTGGGGTATTGACGATTGATGAAAGCGGTCACTGCTTCTCAAAATCCCACCAAGCTGGCCGGCTTGATTGAAATGGTAATGAGGATGGTCGCTAATAACCAGACTTTAAATTGGAAAACATTGGGGTGAAATTAGCGGCTTTGTAACAAGATTTGGTCAGACCTGGAGACCAGTGACGGACATTAAATATCTGTCAAATTGGTAGATTTTTGACCTAGATTTGATATGTTTTCTATTCTTTCGGCTTCCCTGTGTTTTTCCTGCCAGACGGCCTCGGCTGGAGACAAACAACTCTTCCCGGATAGCAAGATAAGGAGATGCTCTGAATTCCTGCTCCCTGTCAAGGACACCTGTTGGACTCTACAGGTTTACACACACACAAACACACACACACACACACACACAGCTACAGATAGACTATCACTACCTAGCCCCGCATCCCACGGCTTCGTGTGCTTCTACCCACTGGAGTGGGTAGGCGGGTCTGTGACCAGTGCCCCCTGGCTGCAGGACCACATGACTGCCTGCCCTCACCGGACTATATCCACATCCCCTGTTTTCATCCCCTGTTGCAAATGTTATGTCTATGTGTTTATGTGCTTGACTGCTGGGGCTTTTTTTTCCTCCCTGATCTTACACTGTTGTTGGAACTCAATGCAAAGGATGTTGCAGAAATAAATAAAAAAAACAGGTTGAATCAGGCTCGGAAATTTAGATCCACGTTGTCACCATTCATTGAACTCGGTCCAGAACTCACGCTATCACATAACAGTGGGCAATTGAGTTGAATCTCTTCCCCCAATACTCTGGCTGCAGATGTGCAGGGATTTTTTTAGCCCAATTCGTAAATGATTAATCATCTAAACAATGAGGTTACATGGTAGAAATTGCCTGCACAAGACTTTTGAATGTGGTCATGTGGTCTTGTGTTCGCCTCGGGACATTCTAATTGCAGCCAGATGGACAAATTCTATACAGACAAAGAAATCTCTGGCAATTAATGCATACGAATTAAAGACTTAAGAAAGACAATCTCTTAAAATGTTAGAACTAAGGCAGATATAACATTTTGAATAATATGACACAGGTTTCCTCATGTGCTGTGTTTATTCCAATCAACCAGGTTAATAATGCGTTGCCTTACCCCTGGTGTACATGAAAAACTAGTGGTACAAACAGTATTCGTCTTGTAACATTTGATGTAAGATAGTTACAATCATACAAGAGATTTTACCATGTGAAATCTCTTGCAGTCTGTTAATAATTGACCCTTACTACACTGGTATGGGGCGTGGCCCCACCCTCCATGGTAACTGCTCGTTGGAAGGGGATGGATCAATGTGTGTCCCTTAAAAACTCGCTGCAGCCCTAAAACGTCACTTTTTGCATCAAGCTGGCTTGCGCCTGCTGTTGCTTCTGCCCCCTTTCACCTGCTCAGACTCCACACTGCCACGTGATTGGGTCACCACAAACTCTCCATGCAAACCTCTTAAGTTTTGGACCGCGAAACCGCACAAACGTCCGCAATCTGACTCTCATCGAAGTCCGTTACCCCAGCAAACCAGAACAACCTCCACTCACAAGCAGGAATCCCAAAGACGTCACCCTTTCAGGAGCACCGCGTGCTTCCTCAGGCCAGCCCGGCGAGGCAAACTCCAGTCAAGAAGACTTTAACAAATTTGCAAGTAACACGAACAAATATTGTCTCTTGCTGATCTGTTGCCTATGACCTTAAGCAGTTAAAGATAAGTCAAATCTCTGCTTTTGTGGTTTCTCAGGTGATTCTAAGATCTAGTAAGAATAGAATTAGAATTACACTGAATTTAGAATTAATTTGGGACGGTTGTTAACTCATTTTTACATCTTCTGAACTGCCTCTGTGTGTATGTGTGAATGTGTGTGTGTGCGTTTGTTGTTTATTACGTAGTTAGATTCATGTATCGTAGTGTAGCTCAATAAATCTTTGTTCTCCTTTTGTAAGAACTGTGTTCCTGTTTATGTGCCTTTAAGTCATTGCCTCAAGCTGTAGATCTGGTTACCTTGCAAAAAGTTAATCCGTTTCTGTGTTATGTTATTATCGTTGGCCACGGAAATCGTATAAACAAGATTGGTAAAATACTGTCTTACATTTGCGGGACAAATGGTAGATAAAGTGTGAATCTTTTAATATGATTCAATCTGACTCAATTGAGTCAAATCAATGATTTGAATCTTCAGGATCCGATTCATTGGTATGAGCTAATCAATCCCTGATCGATCTTATAACGTAGGTTGATCTCCTACACTGTCCTAATTCAGAAGCAATGTTAGAGGGAGTTTTTTTTCGCCTCTCCCCATGTATCTATTTTCTTTTTCTAAATGCTACCTCTTCGACCGGTCTTCCCCTGAAATGTGATGTTTGTGTATGGTCAGGGAGTCCAATTTCACCACATGAAAGTGCATGTGACAAATAAAGGTTTGATTGAATTGAGATACACCCCCATGAACTTGGGAGGTCGTTTCGCGAATTCTTACATCCCCGCCGATGGATAGCCCATCATATCCGACTGCACCGTTGTGAATTCCTGGGTGAATCCACCAACGGAGTCGCCGAACAGGCCAGACTGGTATATGGTGGAGTCAAGAAAGTGATCTTTGTCGGCTCGGCGCATATTTTTGCCAGGTTTAGCCGAGGTGGCGCTCCTGATGGATAGCCCATCGTATCCGACTGCACCGCTGTGAATTCCTGGGTGAATCCACCAACGGCGTCGCAGAACAGGCCAGACTGGGGGAGTCAAGAAAGTGATCTTTGTCGGCTCGGCGCATATTTTTGGCAGGTTTAGCCCGAGGTGGCGCTCCTGGACCACTAATATAGCCATCGTCCTTCCCAGGGCACATGCAGCTGACTTGAGGTCCGTAAAGCTCAGTCGGGTGCGGTGCGGGGCTTGTAACAAGGGTTGGAACCACCCTTGTACAGCTGGCTCAGCGCGTGCGCATGGACCCTAGCTTGTGGGGTGGAAGCAGCCTGTCCCGCGGCTGTGTGGGCTCTGGCTCGGAGGGAGGCAGAAGACCGACATGCTTTGGACGGGAGATGAGGCTGACACCAGCAGAAGGAGGCACCACGCGGGTGTGATGGCACTCTCAATCTGGGGAATCGACTCGTACTCCCTGGCTGCTCCACCATCAAGGGTGGTGAGGCGGAGGCGCATGCAGATTTTCCGGGAAGAAAGGGATGGGAGGCAGGAAGGTCTTGCCTTTTTAGTCCTCCACATACACTCATCTAGTAGGTCCGGCTGCGGGGCTGGGGAATAAACTATCTCCAGGCCCATGGCCGAAGCAGCCCGGGAAAGCACGTTTATCATGTCTGTTTCTAGATCCGCTGCCGCGCTCGCTCCCAAGGGGAGAGAGCGGAGGGAGGGGAATCCTTCATCAGATCATGACAGCCCATCCTACAATGCAATGGTGGACATCTGAGCCTCAGTGTCATCAAGTGAAAGGGCGGCCATCCAAGGACTGAGAGCTTCTCTCACTCGAAGCTTGGATGGAGTGCCTGGAGGAGCGAGAGGTCCGCAAGCCTGAGGGCAGCAGATTTACTTCCACTGTGACCCTCAGATCTGAGCGGGGGACAACTGGGGTGGGTGGCTCTTTTGCAAGAGCGAACTGCAATCTTATCTGCGCAACAGACATGCCATCGTAGTGATGGCTTGCACTGCCTGCGAGCACGCATTACCATGCTGGACCCCCAGACATGAAACGCAGTGCTCGTGCCCATCATCCGAGGACAGAAAACCCCCGCATCCAGAAACACACAGTCCGGGGAACGTCTTGAAAAAGGCAAGGCAAGGCAAGTTTATTTATATAGCACATTTCATACACAGTGGCAATTCAAAGTGCTTTACATAAACAGGAATAAAAAAGACAAGTGTAAGAAATAAAATAAAACGGATAATAAAAAGCAGATAAAAACAGATAAAATGTTAAAACAGGTTGTAAAAGAATAGAAAAGAAGAGAAAAACATAGTAGTGCGATCTGTCGGACGTAGCACAGTGCTCATTCAGTAAAGGCACAGCTAAACAGATGTGTTTTCAGTCTGGATTTAAATGTGCCTAATGTTGGAGCACATCTGATCAATTCTGGAAGCTGATTCCAGCAGCGGGGGGCGTAGTAGCTGAAGGCGGATTCACCCTGCTTTAAATGAACTCTTGGAATTTCTAGTTTATATGATCCTAGAGATCTGAGTGATCTGTTAGGTTTGTATTCAGTGAGCATATCTGTAATGTATTGAGGTCCTAGACCATTTAGTGATTTATAGACAAGTAGTAATACTTTAAAATCTATTTTGAATGTAACTGGGAGCCAGTGCAAAGACCTGAGGACAGGTGTGATGTGCTCTGATTTCCTGGTTCTGGTCAGAATCCTGGCCGCAGCGTTCTGGATGAGCTGCAACTGTCTGACTGTCTTTTTGGGAAGGCCCGTGAGGAGGCCATTACAGTAATCCACCCTGCTGCTGATAAAAGCATGAACAAGTTTCTCTAAGTCTTCACTGGAAACAAAGCATCTGATTCTTGCAATGTTTTTGAGATGATAGTATGCTGATTTACTAACTGCTTTGACATGACTATTGAAACTCAGATCTGACTCCAGAGTCACACCAAGATTCTTGACCTTATTTGTTGTTGTTTGACCTTTAGAGCCAAGGTACGCATTCACCTTGAGAACCTCATCTCTGTTCCCAAACACAATAACTTCAGTTTTCTCTTTGTTTAACTTAAGAAAGTTTTGGCACATCCAATTGTTCATTTCATCAATGCATTGGCAGAGGGTGTCAACAGGGCTGTAGTCATTAGGCAGTAAGGCTAAGTAGATTTGAGTGTCATCAGCATAGCTGTGGTAGGAAATTTGGTTCTTTCTCATTATTTGGCTCAGAGGGAGCATATGAAGGTTAAACCGGAGAGATGCCAGAATTGAGCCTTGTGGGACTCCACATGTCATGGATGTCCACCTTGACCTATGGTCACTTATACTGACATATTAACCTCTGCCTTCAAGATAAGATCTGAACCATTTGAGGACCGTCCCAGACAGCCCAACCCAATTTTCCAACCTATCCAGAAGTATGCTGTGATCGACAGTGTCAAATGCCGCACTGAGATCCAGCAATACCAGCACTGTTAGTTGGCCTGAATCTGTATTTAGGCGTATATCATTGATTATTTTTATAAGAGCGCTCTCTGTACTGTGATGTGCTCTGAAACCAGATTGAAAATTGTCTAAACACCCATTGGAGTTTAAGAACATGTTAACCTGGTTGAAAACAACTTTTTCAATGATTTTTCCAATGAAAGGGAGATTTGAGATTGGTCTGCAGTTGCTCAATAGTGTGTTATCCAGGTTGCTCTTTTTCAAGAGGGGTTTAACAACTGCAGTTTTAAGTGACTTTGGAAAAATCCCTGAGAGAAGTGAAGCATTTACCACTTTTAGGAGATCAATTTCTAAACAGTTAAACACCGTTTTGAAGAATGATGTGGGGAGCGTATCAAGACTGCAGGTTGATGTTTTCATAATCTCCTCTAAGATTTTACCATTAACTGCAATGAAATCAGACATAATGATTAATGATTAATGATTACATAATGAATAAGTTGTGGTTGAGCTTGTCTGACATCGGCACAACTTGGCTGATTGGATGAGCTGATTGCCTTTCTGATATTATTTATCTTATCAGTAAAGAAATGAGCAAACTCATTACATTTACTTTCCGAGAGTAGTTCACTGGGAATCCTACTGGGGGGGGGTTTGTGAGTCTCTCTACCATTGCAAAGAGTGTACGCGCATTATTTAAGTTGCTGTTTATGAGGGTTGAAAAGAAAGTCTGCCTAGCGGTTTTTAGTTTCACATTAAAAGCATGAAGACATATAAGATAATATAATGGACTACTAGTTTTCTCTTTCTCCACATACGTTCATCATTTGAACTGCTGTTGTTTTTCTCCAAGGCCCGTTTTTCATCCCCGTTTTCTTCCTGACTTTAACAGGAGCAATGTCATCCATGACATTCTTAACTTTAAAGTTAAACAAATCAACAGAGTCTGCAGATATGCTTGGTGCTAGCGATATGGCCTTCATAAACTGCTCACTAGTGTTCTCATTTATGCATCTTTTTCTGACAGAGACAGATCTGTCTTCAATGGCTGGAGTGATCAATATATCAAAGAAAATACAGAAATAATCAGATAGTGCAACATCCTTAACAGCAGTCGATGAAATGTGTAGACCCTTAGTTATAAGTAGATCAAGAGCGTGTCCACGATTGTGTGTGGGTCCTTGAACATGCTGAGTCAGATCAAAAGTGTTAAAACAGTCATGAGTTCTTTTACAGCATTGATTTCTGGATTATCAATGTGAATATTAAAATCCCCAGCAATAGTAAAATAGTCAAACTCAGAGGTTACTATCGATAACAGTTCTGTAAAATCATCAATAAAAGTTGGAGAATATTTTGGAAGTCTGTAGATAATGATCAGTAAAATGCGTGGAGCACCCTTTAGTGCTATACTAAGATATTCAAAGGACAAATAGTCACCAAATGACACTTGTTTACACTCAGACATCTTTAAACAGGGCAGCGATGCCTCCACCTCTCCTATTAGCTCTGCAAACACTCAAATAATCAAAGTTTAAAGGAGCTGTTTCGCTACAACTGTCATCTAGCCAAGTTTCATTTAGAAGCATAAAATCAAGGCAATTTGTGCTGATGAAATCATTGACTAAAAGTGACTTATTGTTAAGTGATCGGATGTTTAAAAGTGCTAACTTAACAGTTTTAGCTGTTTTCCCTACAGTAGTCTCAGAATTACATTTAATAGACACCAGATTTGAATGGTTTGCTATACGGCCTGAAGTCGTCTTCGGTTTTCTGTCACATAATACAACACATATCTGCAAAGAGAAAGCTATAGGCACACTGGGTTCCTGCTTGTTCTGTAAACATTTGATAAAAACACTGTTATCTAAGCAGGCCCCCGACACACATCACTGTGAGCTGTTGTGTTCATCAGCTGAAGATGGGGCGTTGTTTGAGCCCTGGCGATGCAGTAGAAGTCGGAGGGTTCTTCCAGGTGGGCTCCGAGGCGGTTGTGGAGCAGTCTGCTTTTTTTTATTGATAACTGGGGGCTTGCAGCAATGGAGTGTGAGAGTTTAGTTTCAGCAAACACCAGTTCCTCCATCTTTTTTGAAAAATTCAAGAGAGGCGAGCAAGGTGACAGTGAGAATGTGTCTGGTGACAGAGGCTGTGGGTCTGGAGTTTCTGGCAGTTGAGAATCTTCAATCTTTCAACTGTTTCCAGGAACTCACAGAAATCTTTCTTGAGCAGTTCTGACTTTTTCCTTCCGAATATCATTCTTCCCCACATGAATGATAATCCGTTTTGCATTCTCATGCTTCCTTAATATGTTCTCAAGTTCATGGTTTATATCAGAAACTGTTGCATGAAGGAAGCAGTATGTTATTGTTGCTCTGCATCTAAAATTTTTGATTATTGAATCTCTAACAATCAATGTTCTCATCTCAGCTGCGATCGGAGCAGAATGCCACTGTCTAGTTGGCCTTGAGCCTCTGTTTCGTGAAGAATTAGCTGCTGAGTCATGCAATCTCTGTCTGACTGCATTTGGGGATTCTTTACCCATATTGCTGAGAACTTCATATCTGTTCTTAAGCTGTATTTGAGTCCGAGCTGTATTTGGGGTCGAGGACGCTAATGCAGCAGCGTATGATCTTTGTGATCTGACCCAGCGAGGACCCTTTGGTCTCGCACCTTGTTTTTGCCATTTGTTATCACGCTCATTTTCAACAGTTTTATTCTGTTTTCCTGAGCTCAAAACAGTAGCTGTAGTAGACTTATGAGACTCACCGGCTGTATGCTGTGAGGGTCCACAATAAATCGGTCCTGTATGTTCAGGCAGTTCTGGTCGGATCGCAAGTAACTTTGTTTTAAGGACTGCAATCTTTTGTAGAAGTTTGTGGCAGTTTGTGCAGCAGAGAGATTCTAAATCAATATGCTCCAGAGCCATTTTCACAGCCGTGTTTTCCCGTCTCAGGAATGTAAGCAGCTGGTAGCGGGAGGATTGTTTAGACGATAATTCCCCTCTTGTTGGTAAAGTTGTATTCTAGAAGGTTTGTAGATTCGATGTTGATCTTCAAGCTGTGTTGTTTGAGCACTGTGCTGATAGGCTCAAATTAAAATTAGAGTATAAATTATAAAAACAAGAGTGCAAGGAGCGGAGTTGTAGGCAGAAGCGTCCGAACAGTAGCAAAGCAGGAAGTAATATAGTAATAAAAAGTATAATAATAATAAAAAGATGCGCTGCATGACCGTGTCACTCTTTTAGGAAATTTGCAACATTACATACCACTCTGGAGGACCAGACCCAAAGGACACCATGCAAGAGAGAAACCCAGCTCGACCGTCTGCCGCTACGCGTCACACACTCTGGACCAGGAGATCGATCTCGTTTACTCTCTGTCTGAAACTCAGCTGGAGAAACCTTCATCGACTCTCTCAGAAGGCTGTTGAAGTCTCTGAAATGAAAAATTGTGCTTTGGCTTTGCTTGTGCTGTGCTCTTATAGCAAATTGATAGCAACGAGCATCAGCTGCGCAAGCTGAAGCTGCCAACTCATTGGCATTTCATTGGCCCATTTACATACTCTTTCAGATGATTGGCTTTCTGAATGAAATCCCCATAGTGGAAGTTTTTCCACATAGCATTGAAGTTCCCCTCCCGAAGGGGAACAGGGTGAGAATGTGGTAAGAACTGAAAACGTGGTAAAAATCAGGTGAGGGCTTTTTTTTTCTGGATTGGTCAGTCAGTTGACAGAGGCCTCTGGAAAATTTATGCAAGAAGAGCAGGCGCAAATGTTAAGAAATTTGAGATCTGAAAAATTGTACACAGTGGTCTCTGGTGGATTTGCGAAAAACAAAACGCACCTCCTGGGATGTATTTCGTGCTCTCAAGACATGTATATAGGGGTGCATATCAGTAATGAGCCTGAGTTGGCATTTTTTACAGTTAACACACAAACAATTACTTTTATGCTTTACAAACTACTAATTTAAAATGATCTCAAACAATTCTTAAGTTGTGAATGAACTGTGTGGACCCATGCATTTTTTTTTACAGAGTACAATAAACGTTGACCCAAGTGCTATAAAAAAAAAACAATGCCTATTAACCTTAAAATCACTTTCAAATTTAAGATCATAAAAGCACACAAACACCATTGGATCCTCATATCCAAAGGACAGTTTTGTTTTAGTCATATTGTGTTTTCTGATATGAATCAAGCCACCAAAATAACTATATCTATGCTTAAATATATACCTTTACTGCATGTCTGTGGTACATTCTGACAGTAGCTTTTCGTGCTAAAGGAGGTTTGTGCTGATACAAGCAGTTTGTAAATCTGGCCCTAGGTATTTAGACAGCACCCACTGTGACAGTTTTTGTACCTTTTATTTCTGTTAGTGTTGTACAGTTTTGAATGAATGAACGAATGAATGAATGAATACTGGGTTCAACACAAATCAAGCAGAAATAGTATTTTTTTGAGTGAAGGAATGAATGAAAAATGTGCAAACATATCAGCAAAACTGCCAATAGCATTGATGATATGAATCACAAGATATGGAAAACTGCTAATTTATTATTCATTTTTACAGAGTAGTTACTGCCATAAAATTACTTTTCCATAAAAAAAAGAGAAAGAGATTCATTTTCATTTTAATGTCATTTGATTTGTTGTCACATCAGTAACCTATGGATATTTCCAGCCTGATCTCATGAGAAAATGTAAGTATTTTACGTTTTGTCAGTTTAGTGGCTAATTTGTACAAATTCGTATGAGTTTAGTTGTATAAAAATGTGTGATTTTAAGGAGGCATGGCACCCAACCCCGCCCCTAAACTGTACAAATTAAATTGTATGAATTAGATTGTACAAATTCGTACGAATTAGTCACTAAATCAAAAAGTTAGGAATTGCGTTGGCTATTTCATGGCAAGATTAGACAAAACAGTACATAATACGATATAGATAGATGGACCAACAGAAACATTAGATATGATAAGATAACATAAGGAATGAACAAACCAACAAACAAACAAACAAAGTAAAAAATTCTGGGTTCCACACAACACACAAGTTGTTCCAACACAAATCGATGAATAAAAAAAAAAAAAAGTGTAAACATACCAGCGTACAGCAACAACATTATACATTACGTTTATAATTATATTTATGTATTTTTAAAAAATTCATTAGTTATTTATTTATTTACATTTTTTTAAATATATTTTCCAAGTGATGCACTGAGGAAAAAGATTTATTGGATTTACTAAATTTAAAGTAGTTGCAAATAATTTAAATTATCTGGATTTAAACAAAGAAAAATTAAGTTGAACATTACCCAGTTTAATTCAGTTGTTTTAATTCAGCTCATTTAAATTGTTTTACAATGAATAATTCTTTATTTTTGTGTTTTTTTTCAAAGTTTTTTGAAAACTGCCTTCCATGCAGTGTATAACAGCTCTAAAATGACTTAAGTAAAAGCATACAGCTAAGGTTTAAATCTGAAAATACACGGTGTATAAAGCTATTGTCTTTTTTTCCCCCTCGCTCTCAAAAAAAAAAAAAAAAAAAAGTTGACTTAAGGATTTATCATTATTTTGAAGCATCCGCCATGATGTCTGAACGAATTATTGCTCTGCCAACTTGTTGAGACTCTCTTTCCTCCAACACTAGTGGATTGTGGGGGATGGGATTGCATCATAACCCAGAGATGCTGTGCTTTGTAAAGGGAAAAAATTTAATCTGAACTGTGACCTCAAAAATGAGCTGACTTCAGTGTACCATTACACCCCTATTCAAGTAAACACACAAGAAGTAAATGAAATGACTATAAAACACACCAATATAACTGGTTTCTTCTAGAATTCCTTGGTAACTCTCCCTCTTTAGCTTCCTCTTCAGTTCTCTCCTACTCCTCTATACTGGTCCTCCAGCTAAACGGTTCTCCTCATGCAGTCTTGTATACAGTCCCATCTGCTCTGCCCTGTGATGGACGACTGTTGTTCCTCAATTTGTCCACATTGTTTCAGTTTCTAACCACCTGCCTTGTAAAAGGCCAAGACCAAACCGCCACCCAAAGGGGAACAAGGAGGAAGCTCTCATTATATGAGGGATGACTTATAAAAATCAGCTGCCAACAAATGATTTTTTAATTAGCTTTTAAGGTGCAGTGTTTATAAAAGTTATGGCGTTTGTGTGAACAGAGCTGTGATAATCTTTATCTCCTCCTGGCAGCTGCTGGCTCTAATGGCAGACACCATGGACACCCTTGAAGGCAAGCGGTCCGATCAGGAACGTGTGTGGAATGCAATGCAAAAGGTAAATAGGCAGAGAAAGGGAAAAAGGACAATGGCGACGTGTGTGGATTGGGCACAAATGCCAGTCAGTGCCTGCTCACACACGTCATAGTGT
>CAIGQZ010032666.1:1138821-1159136 GCA_903798205.1 Danio tinwini
ATATATATATATATATATATATATATATATATATACTGTATATATATACTGTATATATATAGTGTTGTATAAAGTCTTTATATTTTGTTTTGTTATTTTGATACTTTGTATTTTTCTTGTACATACCTTTTTGGTTTAGGGTCACTGTACATATACTGTGCACTGGACATTTTAACATCATTCTTGTAAATAAAGACCACCATTTTTACACTTCCGGGATAAGGATTTTTTTGTGAACTGTTTAATGTTGGGATTTTTGTTTTTTTGTGTATGTGTTTGGTGTCGAACATCCCACGCTTGGAAAGTGGACCCAGTCTGGGAAAACTACGTTATTGAGGCATCACAATTTGTGATCGCAGTGTCAGCGTCACATCTGTGTTTCTGAATGGCTATATTTAAATTTCTGTGTTGTTTTGTGTGGTGCAAACAGCCAAAATGCTTATCACTGCAAATCTCATCACATAGTATGTTGTTAGAGCACAGAGTTACAATGTAGCCTGCTCATCTAATGTTTACATTAGTACTATTTATAATATTTGTTAATTAATAACCACCTCGTGTGGAACTCTGAATCTGCGTCTCATTTCAAAGTCTGCTACGGTCCACTGGAGGTTGCATTTGATCATGGAGGCATGCTTTGAGAGCCTTTTTGTATGAATGAATGAAATGCGCAGTTTTTCCCCAAGGCAACGTGGGGTGCTGAAATATAATTCGCTAAACTGACATGTTAAAAGAAACTGACATGACAGGTTAAAAGAACCAAAACAGACGTTCTGGCACGTAACAGAAATTTAAACTTTTTTTAAATTTAAAATTTAAATTTGGCACGTAAAGCAGAATATCTGACCATAGCATTGTTTTTCAGATAAACAAGAATGTTTAGTTAGCATGTTTCTTAAATATCTGCAAACATATTATGATATTTTATGTTTTAGAAGAGTCAAAAACTTACATACAGCACCTTTAACTTTATTCCAAAATTCAGTATTGTTGGATACTCAAAATCAAATGACTCAAAGGGGTAAAAAAAAACCTGATCGGGACATCCCTAATTTCAGCAGTCTTAAAAACGGTGTAATTCACAATACTAGCTCCTTTTGCATTATATTTATAATTATATTTCAAATGTATATATTCTCACAGCACTACCTGAACCTGATGGCTTGAGCTTTTTAGAATAGATCTGAATTTGAGACAGGAATCAGATTTCAGAAGCTTGTGGGTGTTTTATTTCCTAGTTTAGAACAATAGTTGTCAACCAGGGTCCAAAGGATGAATTCAAATGATTTAAATCAGACAAACTCAAGACGTAATTTTATACTTGATTTCTTATTTTAATTAATTCCCTCAACATCTGTCACTTTATTCAACATCCAGGAAAACCTTGAATATGAGGGGGATTTTTAAAAAGTGTAATTTCTAGACCTGGACAAGTCATGAAATTTATACAATTTAAAACGATAATACATACTGAAACAACACATTTTTTCTGTAAATATCCCAAGGTCTAAAATAATATATTGTGGTAAAATTGGTAAGATATATATTTGCTTAGCATTAGCAATTAAAATATCTAAAAATAAAAATAAAAATAAGCAGAAATTCCAGAAAACACTAGAAGTATCTTGGAGGCTCTCAAACATGGTCTTTGATAATAGGGACCCTCAGAGACATAATAGGTTGCAAACCACTGGTTTATGAGAACATTTAATCTTAACTAAACACTATGGACCATCTTTTTGAAATGAAGTCACTGGATTAATCTTCACCCAGGGCTTTCTGGGAAGGCCAAGCCAAAAGATTAACAGCAACCAAAACATGCCAAGCCAGCGCTCAACAAGGATCCGAGCCCAAGGGCAAATTCTGCTATCAAACCCTGAATACAGGCTGATCTCTCAGCACACATACATGCAGTCTGGACATGGATTCCTTCTGTTAATCTCAAGATGTGATCCATCTGCCCTTAGAAGATAAAAATACCATTATAGCAACAGTGCCATGCACTGGCCTGACAAAGACGAATAATAGAAATAAGAAAGAGTGATTCACCAGAACCTAAATTAAAGTTGTTGATTTAGTTGTTTCAGCCAACAATATTAGCAGCACAAAACAATCACACACACACACACACACACACACACACACACACACACACACACACACACACACACACACACACACACACACACACACACAAAAAAAAAAAGTCTCAAGTGCACCCCAGTCCTTCATTTCCTTCATATTACTGAGTAGTTATTTTATGAAGCTCGACAGCACGCTCTTCTCAGAAATACACCAGCAGCAGATTTCATTTCCAACCCCAATTTGGTCAACATGAATCAAAGAGATATTAACAGACACAGACACATTGTGATGAGAAAAGAGTTCCCATATTATGGCTTTACATGCATTGATCTGGGTGTTTGTTTTTGGAGTCATTAGTTAGTAATGTGTTTTTTTTTTTCTCCACTTCACTAGTAAAATCATCCAAGACGTGAGCATTTTTACATTTATGAGCATAAGCTACATGTTTTCAGCTCATTTCTATCTCTGCCAGCCGCCATCCCATCTATTCCTGACTCCTCCCGTGGGAGGGAAAACGGATATGAGTAATCGGTTCTACATTAAGTCGGCGTTTTAGTGCTTGTCGATTCCCTGCCAATGTGGAGAACAATCTGACTTCTCAAAAGACCCCACAGACGTGTGACCTTTGACTTTCCAAGATAAAGAAATTTCAGGCAGTCTCATCTGGTAAACTTACATAATGGCGATGTGTATTTTTGTGCATTTGGATATATATTGAAACTGAGCACAAGGACAGTAGCTATCTAGGTACTGTATGTGCAAACCTTGATGGATGGATGGATGTTTTATTTTTTTGTTGTTTGCCAAATAACACCTTTCGGCAGGGCAGTGCAGTGTATTGCATTTTATTGTTGCATGTGAGATTTATTAGGGAACATGCTTGAACAGCTTTGAATATGAATGGTGTAATTTAGGCCCTGTTTATACATGAGATTTCATTGACCTTATCACAAGTGGATAAAGGAGACACTACCATTCACACCTGGCATTTAAAAGTCTTATTTGTCTACTTTTGACTACTTCTCTGATGAGGGAGGATTTGTTGGTGGGGATTGTACGGTGGCTGAGATAAAAGCCCCCTCTTTCCGTTCAAGTCTACCTCAGAACTCCTTCAAAAAATGCTTCATGATGGGCATGGAGCGCTACGAGCAGAGGGAGGAGTGGGCATGGCCGGCAGAGCATGGGAAAAAGAGGGGAGCGAATGGGACAAACCATGAGGAGACCCATGATTTTATAGTTTGCAAAGTTAAAACGCAAAGAAATTAACAGTCAGTAATTTAATGTTCTGCTACATTTGTCATTTGTAATTTAATATACACATAACCACAATTTGTTATATCATTATAAAGATAATCATGTTTATATAAACACTTTTAACGAGGAGGACTTCTCTCCTCCTCAATCCCCGAGTCTGAATGCTGACATAACTTGTCCAATCTATTCCAACTATTAGCCCTGCCGATAATCTGGAGGATTTAAACATAGGCGAATACAGCAGCACGAATATAGGTGATGTGTCTGAATGGTAACAAACTCAACTGATAAAAAACAAAGTTCACAATTCTCCAATTCTTGTACAGCTCTCCCGACAAAAATGCTTGCTGAAAACCAACAGCTTTGCTGTATCGTCCTTGAGAGCATCGTGAGGTAAAACCCCGTGGATCATGGAAACAAACACATATGACCCGTGCCGTGCGCTGACGTGGTCTCACCTAGCTATTGGGTCTCACAGCTTGGCAGGTCTGCAGACGTTCGCGCAGATTCGCACTACGTCACCAATTTTGATTCTGCCATAAAAATTATTTTAAACCAGGAAGATGAAATTACCTGACAAAAGCTTAAAATTATCAAGTTTTCCCGACAATTAAAGCTAACAGGTGCTAATGTTGTCTTAACTGATGCTCAACACACAAAGATGTTAAAATAAAAAAACGTACTCCAGGTTATCTTGAACCTTTAACATGCTGCAAATTAATTATTGCCATTACAAAAAACGCCAGCAAATTAAGAAAAGATCTTCATCCCTTTGACAGCACATGTACTGCAAATCCTCACAATGCATACATATTAAAAAAGTGCTGCATTTTCACTCAATGCAAACAAATTAATAAAACACACTCCATTTACTCAACATAATTTACGAAAACGCTTTGCATTTTCTCACAACACTTGTGACGAACGCTGCTGTGTTGTGACTATTGCTCAGTGAGGTGAGTTTTTTGTTTGTTTATTTTAACATCCTGATTCCCTTGTCTTTTATACTTTATTAGCCTAAATAACCATAACCTAAATAGCCGGGTCCATCATGTTTTAGGGTCCCCTTGAAACATTTCCGTTGTTGTCCAAACTATTTGAAAGTGTTGTGAGAAAATGCAGCACGTTTTCATCAATTGTTTGCTTTGTAAGAAAATGCAGTGTGTTTTATTAATTTACTTGCATTGTGTGAAAATGCAGCACATTTTTAAAAAATGTGTTTGCGTTGTGACGATTTGCAGCATGTGCGCTGTCAAACAGATGAAGATCTTTTCTCAATTTGCTGGCGTTTTTTGTAATTGCATGTGTTTCCTTAAATTGCAGCACGTTAAGCTTTCTTGGCCACTGTAGGATTTTAAAAATAATTAGGATTAGGATCTTTAAAAATAATACAGTGAAAGCTATTGCAATTTTCATACTGTACAACAACAAAAAATCTTATTAAACGATACAGTTTTTAGATTCAAGATGATTTAGATTACAGATGAATAAAAAATGCCTACAAAAGAGCTACTTTTATTTATTAAAGGTTATTTATTTATTATTTATTTTATTGCATTAAACAATGGAATTATGGGTTTATATTTGGAATTAGAGGTAGAATTGATATGTTTTATTTCTAATCTTATCATGCCTGCTACACAGTTTATTATGTGTATATATGCTTTGTCAAATTTGTTAATCAGAGCTGCTGTTTAAAGAGAGGGAAGCTGCCATAATCTACTTCAAAAATCTATTTTGCAGTCAAGTATGATTATTTTCGCCAAAAAAAGAAAGAAAAAAAGTAGATATAGTGAGACTGGTAAGAGAACATTTTAATTTATACGCTTTTTGACTCTTCAGCATGTTCCGCTTGATTTATGAATGAGCTCAGCTGGAGGTCTTTAGTCTCTGGTCAAACACATTTAACCGCATGTGCGTTCGTACTATAAAAGCCAATCCAATTGAATATGTTTTCCACCACCTCTGGCAATGGTGAAAAGTGTACACACTCTAAACGTTTCACACCCCCTTCAAAACCTGTACTTATGGCCCGTTTCCACTAAGTAGTACAGTTCGGTAAGCTTTCATGTCCGTTTCCACTATTAAAAGGTACCAAAAAGCGAACCATACCATACTATTTCTTCAGTACCCTTTCCAAAGGGTAACTAACACAACAAAACGGTACCAAAAGCTAGAGCTAGTCACTAGCACGTGCCACAAGCCAGGAGAATAAAAACAAAGGAAGCGCCATTTTTAAATACGAGACATTACACCGTAATAATATATACATATAATAACAAGCCATGGTTGACCTGAGTTCAAACAAACCTTGTCATCGTCTTGATGAACAGCAACAAAGTCAAGAAGAAGAGCAGAATCTGCTGTGTGTCCTGTTGTTGTTTACGAGGCTGTCTAAAAGCTCAAGTGGTTTCACTTTCACTAGAGAGTTCTATTTGAGTGCACTTGCTGCGCATCTATATTTGAAATAAAGAACTTAAACTCATGATAATAACATGCGCGTGATTGTTGAAAGCATTTTTATGTGTATAAAGCATCTGTTTTGTACGTATATGATATGTAAACAACCCATATACCTTTACATTGACATTTCTTTGAGTGATAATGGCATCGACTGCAACTTTCTGTTGTACACCATGCCTACCAATAGTGTATCATTGGACCCATTTAACAGTGGAGACACAAGCCTGATAAAGGTGACCCGTACCACACAGAGCTTAATCGTAGTACTCTGTGGAAACAAGGCATTAATGCTGTTCAATTGTATTTGGATAGACAAAAACACGTCTTAATATCAGGTGTAAACAGAGTAAATTTAGGAGCTAAGATTGTTACATGGCTTCATTGGACTAGTGATTCAAATGTTGAATTCCAGCACCAGCAGGGTTCATAGGTTGCAGGAGTGAATAACCAGCACTCTCTTCCACCCTGACCTTTCTTAAATGTATTAATATTCTATCAAAATGACAAAACACCAAAGAGCTGAGTATTTCTACCTCAAATAATACCTCACTAATATCGTCAACAATACATACATGCTGGAAAGGAGTTTGATTATAATTATAAACACCGGTATATATGTTAACACACTACAAACATGGCCGACATGCCAGGCAGTTAAACATGTTTGAATGTTTGTTAATATCTAAGCTAATGGAAAATATTTATTAAATTTGCATCATACTTAATCTGCAACAACAATGTAAACTTTTATAAAGACATGTCTGGTCTTCAACTTTTGAATGTATAATTTTGCAAACACCTGAGGAGATTTCTCTTCATGAATTATTTGTGAATGGGAGATTAACTTGCTGCTGAATCACCGACATGGTAGGAAATTAAATATGACAGAAGTGTGAATGATGTGACGAGATGATTGACTGTTCACATAACTAAGCAACAGAACAGTTCATTAATAAGGAAGTATATTCAAAAGCTTGTATACTCTTCTGTTTTTTTTTTTGTTTTGTTTTTTTTTGGTTCTTCTGTTCTCTTCTACTTTTTCTGCTGTACTTTTAGGATGTAGTATAAGTAAGCTAAGTGGAAGCACATGTTTCAGTTGGTCATATGGCACAATTTGTTTTTGTTGCCTCAAAATAGCAATGCGAATGAACATCTCATTGCAGGCTCGTAGCCAGCCTTGTGAAAGGGGTAGTTCTTTTTTTCTCAAAAAGTGGACATTTTTGCCATTTATATGTCTCATTTTCTATTTAATGTTGACATTTAAATACTGAAATTTTGTGACATTTTAAGCACTATTCTGAATTAGCTTGTTGGATGGTCATCATGACTGTTTTAGCCAAAATAGTATTCAAATCAGTTTTAATATGGGCCACTTTTGGTGCTTCACACCTTTTTATTGGTCATTTTTTGTTTTAAGAATAAGGTCCAAGATTTAAAAGTTACTTGTAAAATGTTTTCTCAACAATACAATAGCAAAAAATGACTTCTCTTACGTCAGATTGTACGTTTTCTTGCACAGCTGGATGTTAGACACAAGAAAAATATTTGTTAGCATTGGCCAAAACTGATTAGTTGAGGTCACACCGCAACAGCCAATTGAAGATTCCGCTTGGTCTCAAAGCTTTTTCGATGGACTATTTTGACCATGATGTCATAGCAGTCAAAATAGGACAAATGAGAGCATGTATGGAACAAATTCTGGACAAATCATTCCGTCCCCAAAACAAAAGACTTCCTAGTTGACTTCCAATCTCTGGTGTAGTTATGTTGAAAAATGAATGAAATATACACTACCTGAGAAAAGTCTTGTTGCCTATCCCAGGTTTAGGAACAACAAATAACTACTAGACTTCTAGTTAGATCATTTTGGTATCAGAAGTGGCTTATATAAAAGGCAAAGGCCTCTAGATTACGCTTAATTTACTAAAATAAAATATGATTATGCCTTGATTTTTAATTATTTAATTAGGACAGCAAGGTCTGACTTTGCTTAGATGAAAAGTCTTGTCACTTAACAGAAATAATTTACAGTAGAATACAAAGTTATGGTGGTGTGGAAAAAGAATTAATATTGTGTATGACTCCCATGAGCTTGCACGACTGCATTTATACATTTTTGCAATGACTCAAATAACTTATTAATGAAGTCATCTGTAATGGCAAAGGAAGCGTTCTTGCAGGACTCCCAGAGTTCATCAAGATTATTTGGATTAATCTTCAATGCCTCCTCCTTCATCTTACCCCAGAGTTGCTCAATAATGTTCATGTCTGGTGACTGGGCTGGCCAATCCTGGACCTTCTTTGCTTTCTGGAACTTTGATGTGGAGTTTGAAGTATGAGAAGGAGCGCTA
The DNA here is from genome assembly GCA_903798205.1 of Danio tinwini. NCBI lineage: Eukaryota > Metazoa > Chordata > Actinopteri > Cypriniformes > Danionidae > Danio > Danio tinwini. The sequence goes on from CAIGQZ010032666.1 coordinate 1,146,975, forward strand.
TCCTGCTGAAGAACTCACCCTCTCCTGTAATTTGTAATGTAATGGGCAGCAGAAATGTCTTAATACCTCAGGCAGTTGATGTTGCCATCCGCTCAGCAGATCTCTCGCACACCCGCATACCATACTAAATGTAACCCCAAATCATGATTTTTCCTTCACCAAACTTGATTGATTTCCGTGAGAATCTTGGGTTCATGCGTGTTCCAGTAGGTCTTCTGCAGTAGTTGTGATGATTGAGATGCAGTTCAACAGATGATTCATCGGAAAAATCTACCTTCTGCCACTTTTCCAAATGATCAACTAGAAGGCAAGTTATTATTTTTTGCTCCTACAACTGGGATTGACAACAAGACTTTTGTCAGGCAGTGTATGGCGCAGATAAACATAAACTAAAAACAGAAAAAGATGCAACTATGTACAGAACAGAATGCTCATGCATACCTTTTTACTCTGTACTTTTTCTTCACAAAAAGAGTGCATACTTTTAGGATGCAGTATACTGTAAGTAGACAATGCAGCACAGGTTTCAGTTGGTCATTCGCATAATTTGTTTTAATTGCCTAAAAACAGCAATGAGGATGAACATCTCGTTTTAATGGAGGCAAAGAAGTGCATTTGCATTTAACACAGGATGTAAAAAAGGATAACTGTGTTGGACTGTCACACCCAAAAAAAAAAAAAAAGTAATAAATAAATAAATTAAACACTTGAAACGGGTGCCGAATTGGGTCCTTTAATTTAGAACACAGTAATAAAAAAAAAAATAATAATAATAATAATGACATTTAATTTCCAATCACATACAGTACTCAAATAGTGACAAAATAATTCCATTCTGGGCACTCAGGGACCAGTTTCGGAGCCCCAAACTCCATCTAGTGAATAAGTGTCTATCTATGTAAACGGGTAAAAGGCCAGTAAAGGCCAGCAGGACTGACAGTCTGACTGCATAATGAGCTTACTGTATTCTGAAGCAGAGGATGAGCTCTTTGATCAGGCCTCTGTTTCCTCTCTGCTGAGGAGGCCTTTTGTTTTGGGGTAGGAATGATGGGCGCTGACAGGTGTGATGGGCAGTTTGACAGCACTCATATCGCTGCTGAATGCCTGAGTGGTACCAGGAGCAAAAAGCCAAGACCTGCTCTCTCTCTCTCTCTCTCTCTCACACACACACACACACACACACACACACACACACACACACACACACACACACACACACAACACAGATATGCACGGTAATGGAGAGTAAATTGTTGCTTGGATTGAGCCAGGCCTGTCTGTTTATTAGGGCTGGACTGTAGTTTTAATGAATTCTCCTCTAAGGTGTGTTCAGAACTTTTGGTTTTCAGAACTCTTGATTGTTTTGTCTTGGACCAAGAAAAGGTTTGAGAAAACCTCTGAGTTCATAAAATATATAAATAAATCAAAACAGCTTCAGGAGCTTCTCCATTGCAAATAAATGATGATCTTCTGAAAGCATTTCTGATGCCTTCACTGAACTCTGATAAGCTCTCTCTTTATATATATAGACTTCTGTTTATTGTAGCAAGTTGGCATGACAGCTGTTTTATTTACCGCTATGGATGAGGAGGCACTCATTGTGGCTGTGTCCAGATATTTTGAGTTACATGATGTACACTGCCTGACAAAAGTCTTGTCGTTGATCCCAGTTGTAAGAGCAACAAATAAAAACTTGACTTTCTGTTGACAGTGGCAGAAGTTAGATTTTTCCAATGAATCCGTTGAACTGCATCCCAATCATCACAAGTACTGCAGAAGACCTATTGGAACCCGCATGGAAGGAAAAAATCATGATTTGGGGTTACATTCAGTATGGAGGCGTGCAAGAGATCTGCAGAGTGGAAGGCACTATCAACAGCCTGAGGCATCAAGATTTTTGTGCTGCCCATTACATTACAAACCACAAGGGAGGGCGAATTCTTCAGCAGTATAGCACTCCTTCTCATACTTCAGCCTCCACATCAAAGTTCCTGAAAGCAAAGAAGGTCAATGTGCTTCAGGATTGGCCAACCCAGTTACCAGACATGAACATTATTGAGCATGACTGAGGTAAGATGAAGGAGTAGGCATTGTAGATGAATCCAAAGTATCTTGATGAACTCTGAGAGTCATGCAAGAACGCTTTCTTTGCCATTCTAGATGACTTTATTAAGAGATGTATGGATGCAGTCTTCCAAGCTCATGTGAGTCATACACGATATTAATTATTTTTCCACTGCACCATGACTTTATATTCTTTACTGTACATTATTTTTGTTAATTGACAAGACATTAGTCAAAGCAAAGTCAGACCTTACTGTCCTGATTAAATAATAAAAAGTCAAGACATGACCACTTTGATAAAAAAAAGCGTAATCTAGGGGCCTTTGCCTTTTAAATAAGCTACTTCGGATGCCAAAAGATCAACTAGAAGTTAACTTATTATTTGTTGTTGCTAAAACTTGGATAGGCGACAAGACTTTTGTCAGGTAGTGTATGTTCAAGTGCTTATCGCAACATATTATTTTTTTTTTAATAGATCTGTTATTACATCACATTTATATTATTGCATTATGTTGACCTTGCACTATGCTGTGCTTTTTAAACCCATTCCTGAGCTCAGCATCTTGTCTGCGTTCAGTGTGAATGAGGCCTTAAAGTGGTTCATTTGAATAAGTGTGAATGTTGCCATTCATACCTTAAGCGCAGCTCAAAGTGTGTGATTTTTAATAATGCTAAATGATTGTAGCTGGTCAGAATGCATGAAAATTTCCTTTGTTATAATGTTAGAACAGTAGCCTCATTTCCCCTGTCATTGTAGATGTGCCAAACCTGGGCATGCAGGAAACCTCAGTTTGACGTCATCCATTCATGACACTTTTAGTTACCCACACTCTGACATGATACCTCACATCAAATGTAAATGTACAACCTGTAGTGTGTATTTTTGTTCACAGCGTGCCTCAATAATAAAACCAGAAAAACTAACTTTTTTGGAGATTTCCCTGCGGGGGGTTGAAGTTGTCGCATCATCATATTTGGTGCTTCTATTGGTTACTGGTTTGATGCTTATCGCAGCTGAAATGTACGAATATGATCTTACATATTAATGTAATAACTATTTTCCTATAGTTAAGGTAGCAAAACTATTGTTGTGACCTGTGGCTTTTAGGATATATCTTTAGTAAAGCCAAGGTAAAATTTCGAAAGGGACCTTAAGATTGAAAAATAATCAGATCACAGTGCTTGTGAACTGAAATTGAAGCTTGAAATTTATGTCAATGCCCAGCCCTACTGTTTATGAGTGGGCTTGCAGGCCAGATGCCCATTACTTGTCCTGAACTGGACCTAAAGCGAGAAGGAAAGAGAAAATGGAAGAATATTTGAGTGAAAACAGTGCGCAAGAGGTAAGAAAGAATGCTTTTGAACGTGCAATGACTGTTCGGCCCACTGCTGTGGAGCTTTCAGGCCGGTTCTCAGAGGAGAAGAAAGAAAAAGATTTTTTCCAAACAAACACTTGGACTGAATTCATAAGCAAACAGGACACACCACCTACCCATAACTGCGTGTTTCTGAACTACAGAGCATCTGACACTCTCTCTCTCTCTCTCTCTTGCATGCTCAACCTTGCTTTTCTTTTCCATCTCCTAACGCACAGCTTTTCTTCATACTGCATTCACTTTCATATTTTACTCCCCCTCCTTCTCGTTCTCTGAGAGCAGACACAATAAATTCTCACCCCAGCCATCTTCTCTAGAAATGAGAGGGTGAAAGGGGAGCTACGTCCCTCTGTTTTTTGAGGAAGTAATGAAGTCTCAAAGGGGGGTTTGTATGGTCTTGGAAATCTGCTACTGTGTTGACCTGCAACCTTTTTGAATGCAAAAGCTTCATAAAAATGATATATTGTGTCCTTGTTTATTGATAGTGTGTTTGTATTTGTCCTGCAGCAACAAAACAGATCCTTATGTTATTGCATTTTTGCTAACTCATCTTTTTTATGGCAGAATGACCTTTTTTCAGTTATTCATATGATAATTGAATATCATGATATTTGAATTTCAGTTATTCATATGATAATTGAATATCATGATATCATGATATCATGATAATTGAATATCCTGTTAAAAATTGTCACAACCTACAAAGGATAAATACTTAGATTTAAACATTGCATTGCAATATAATAAACAATATATATATATATATATATATACAATTGAAGTCAGAATTATTAACCCCCCTGAATTATTAGCGCCCCTGTTTATTTTTTTCCCCAATTTCTGTCTAACGGAGAAATTTTTTCAACACATTTCTAAACATAATAGTTTCAATAACTCATTTCTAATAACTGATTTCTTTTATCTTTGCCATGATGACAGTGAACAATATTTTACTAGATATTTTTCAAGACACTTCTATACAGCTTAAAGTGATATTTAAAGGCTTAACTAATTAGGTTACTAGGCAGGTTAGGGTAATTAGGCAAGTTATTGTATAACGATGGTTTGTTCTGTAGACTATTGAAAAAAATATCACCGGCCCACCGGGTTAGACCCCCTTTATCCTTCAGAACTGCATTAATTTCTTTGTGGTATAGATTCAACAAGGTACTGAAAATATTCCTCAGAGATTTTGGTCCATATTGACATGATAGCATCACACAGTTGCTGCAGATTTGTCGGCTGCACATCCATGATACAAATCTTCCATTCCACCACATCCCAAAGGTGCTCTATTGGATTGAGATCTGGTGACTGTGGAGGCCATTTGGGTAAAGTGAACTTATTGTCATGTTCAAGAAACCAGTCTGAGATGATTTGCACGTTATGACATGGCGTGTTATCCTGCTGGAACTAGCCCTCAGAAGATGGGTACACTGTGGTCATAAGGGGATGGACATGGTCAGCAACAATACTCAGGTAGGCTGTGGTGTTGACACAATTTTTCAATTGGCAATAATGGGCTCAAAGTGTGCCAAGAAAACACCCCCTCCCCCCTTTACACCACAAGCAGCAGCCTGAAACATTGATACAAGGCAGAATTGATCCATACTTTCATGTTGCTGATACGAAATTGTCACCCTACCATCCGAATGTTGCAACAGAAATTGAGAGTCGTCAGAGCAGGCAACGTTTTTCCAATCTCCTTTTGTCCAATTTTGGTGAGTCTGTGCAAATTGCAGTCTCAGTTTCCTTTTCTTAGCTGATTAGAAATTTGAGTTAACAAGCAGTTGGAAAGGTGTACCTAATGAAGTGGCCAGTGAGTGTATATATACTCATATGTTGAGCACTATATAGCACTATATGTTGAGCGCTATAGAGAATGATTTACAATATTATACAGTATTTGTGCATATACCTTATATTAGTTAGTAATGAAGCCAAATCTGAAGCTTATCTAATAAAATAACTTATGATAACAGTCCAAAATTAGTAAACCTACATTTATATGTTTGGGGAAAATGTTATTATTATATACTAACTATAAAGCTATAAAGAGCAAAAATGACCAATAAAAAGCTATAAAGAGCAAACCTTGAGAAACAAAAAAATGTCTAAAATTTTGTTAAAACATTGTAGTTTGTAATTTTTTTTTTATTTTACAATATTTAGCAGTTTACATACATAGCAGTTTAAATGTATTATCTTTCTAAATATGTTCTGACAAAAAATATTATTGAAAAAAATATATCCTTTTAATAAATTAAGTTTTGTTCAAATGCACTAAAATATATTACCTATATTCACTGAGAAATTGATAAAAATATTCCTTTTCAAAATAAGGTTGAGCACTGTTTATTAATAAAATGCTATTCACACACATATAACCTGAAAGGGATAGTTCACCCAAATCTGACAATTCTGTCATCATTTACTCACCCTTTGCTTGTTCAAAATCAGTTTTACTTTCTTTTGTTGAATAAAAAAAATATATATATATATATTTTGAAGAAAGCTGGAAACCTGTAACCATTGACTTCCGTAGAATTTGTTTGAAATACTATTGATGTCAGTGGTTTTAGGTTCTCAGCTTTCTTCAAAATATCTTAGTTTGTGTTCAACAGAAAACAGAAACTCATAAACGTTTGGAACCACTTGAGGGTGAGTAAATAGTAAATATATTTTCATTTTTGGATGAACTATCCCTTTAAAGGAGAATGACCTGGCAGAAAATGTTATTAAAATTCTGATGAGAAATAGTTGCAGATTTATATATTTGGACCTAAATCAAATGCAGAATAATAAACACAGTATACATCTTTTTACATTTGCATTGTATTTATTAGGTTGAAAAAAGGTAACACTTTATTTAAATCTACACTTCAGACTAGCTTAATAAATTACTAATTATTAGTAGATTAATAGTAAGAAAGTGTTATCCAAAATTCAAGCAAAATCGCTAAAGAAGCCTTTAACTTAAGTTAATTGACTAATCCAAATCGGCACCATAGACATGCACCTAGTAAGTAGTTATCTCTTAAGAGCAATCACTATCTGCTTATCAGCTACTACAGCTGTGGGGTTCTCGAGATCTACCTGAGCTCAAACTCCCCTCTCGCCTTGCAAATGGGAGGGAGCCCCGGGCTCAAGAAGCTCAGGGCTCTCTCCCAGGACAGGATACCAAAATGCTTCATAATCAATCATCAGCTAAGTGTGAACTCTTGAAAAAATCATTTGCTTCTTTCTTTTGTCTGGCTTCTTATTTGTTTTTTCACGCTTCACTCTCACATTTGTCCATTTCTGAAAGGAAAGTATGTCAGAAGCTCTTCAAAAGCGAACAAAGTGAAACTGTACGCGCTTTAGACGGTCTTATAAACAACTACGGTACACAGGGTAGATTCTGCCCTTCTTCTTGGCTTTGTGGCTGTTCATCAAGACGACGAAAAAGGTTTGTTTAAGCTCGAATTGACCATGGCTTGTTATCATACGTATATATCATTACGGTGTAATGTCTCGGCGGTGTATTTAAAAATGGCGGTTCCTTTGTTTTCATTCTCTTGCTTGTGTTCGCGCTGGTGACATACTGTATCTCTGTAAACCAATAGCATTCAGCTACCCTTTTGTCATGCTAGATACCCTTTGCAAAGGGTATAGTACGATTCGCTTTTAGGTACCTTTTGACAGTGGAAACTGCTATAAAAGCGTACCAAATCGTACCGTACCACTCAGTGGAAACGGGACATCATTTCTTTAAAATATCCCTTTGACTTCTTCATATATATATGCATTTATCACAACATGAAAGACAACAGATCAACATATGTGACTGAACTTTTTGTTACAGGTAGAGCAACCTGAAGAAAAAAGCACCAAGAGCCACCAGCAGGCAAAGGGCTAAACAGAAGAAAGCTCTGAAAAAGACGTCCCTCAGGAGCCCTGTCCCGCCAGCCCAGAGTCAGTCGAATGCAGTGGACGACCCTCAGCCACGTCATCCGATAAGTGAGCGCCCTCCGCCACCCCACAAACACTAATCTTCTGCCAGGAAGTAGGACACTCCAGCAGGCCATTACTCCACCCTGACGGAAATAAATGAGCTTTGCGGCCAAACCATCATTCAGATCTGTCTTTTCTCAAACCATCCCACATTAGTTTTACAACCCAAGAAAACCCCTTCCCCAGATGCATGTGCACATTAGAGCTGGCTATCGATTCAGATGTCCTTATTCAATATGATTCTGATTCACAAGCTTGATTTAATCCTCGATTCCATCAAACACAGCGAGCCTCCTGGTTACATTATATTCACTTACAAGTACTGGGATGTATGCAAACACATCATAAAGCACTGGGTGATTACCAACCATGATAATATGCTTTTCCTCCATTTTGACAAACCAATATTCTCTGGGGTTGCTCAATTGTAGTTAACTGATATGTTTGCAAATTTGATTCCATAGAAATCACCTGCTGGACATTTTTTGTGCCCTGTTTCTTTGCTTCTATAATGAATAAAACCCATATTGTACTGCACAGATAAACTAAATATCTGTCAATTAAAATTTTAATTATCACACACTTCCCCTGATTGCTTTTAAGAATTCATATTGAAACAATTGCTTTAAAGGGCACCTATTTTACCCCTTTTTTAAGACGTAATATTAATATTATGGTTCTTCTGAGTGTGCCATTTTAGATTCAGTTCAAAACACAATTCAGATTTTTTTATTATGATGTGTTAAAAAGTGCCATGTTTGGGGCGTGTACACAGTTTGCTGTTTTAGGGGCGTGTTGCTTCACATGAAAACTAGTTTCAACTTCCCGCCCAACTTAACAAGGGGACGGAGCCAAGAGCTCCCCCACTTTGTGCATTGCAATAGACAGGCAGACAGAGAGAAGCAACATGAGTGAGAGTACCAGCCAGCTGTACATGTACGACTCAGACACAAACCAAGCAGAGAGTACAAAATCATTTGTGTCTTTGTAGAGTTTTACAGCCAACTGTGTGCTAGTTTAAAGCTCCGAGCTTGTAGCCTACACCGAGACTAATAATCAAGCACACTGAATTAACTTTGACTGAAGGGCATCACACACCGGATGCACCGCGACATGGCGCGCACATGACAGTTGAATGTATCGCACACTTGCAGCGTCGGTGTGTCACCTGTTAGAAACTTATGTTTAGAATTCAGAAATGCATGCCACTGCGTGGCGCGACGCTGCGTGGCGTGACGCTGCGTGTCGCAGAGCGGCGCTTCTGCTGTACGACCTGCTTGAGGCTATAACTAAAGGGCGTCATACACCGGACGCGCCGCTCAGAGCCATGACGCGGCACACCAGACGCGCACATTCGCATGCTATTTAAAATGAAACTATTCAGATAACGCTCTGTGGCGCGGCCGAAATTTGAACAGTGTCCTGAGCAGGGCCAGTGCGTTCATAGAGGCGACCTAGGCAGCAGAATAGTGAGCAAACCCTCTAGTCCTCACTTTCATCCACGACAGCGCAAAATGCATGTCGCTGCGCGCCGTTAGTTCGTTATTTCCAATGGAGGGACGAGCACGTGAGGCAGCGTGCTCGCACTTTCCAGCTGCACCTAGTTAAGATTACAGGGAGCTTCTGTGACCACGGGAAATGCAAACGGCTGAAGTTTAAGGAAGACACAATGAAAAGTACACATGTATGCAAACACACCAAAACTTACAAACACTGGCGGCGAGGAGAGAGATAACGTGGTGAATGTTGAGCCCAATGAGCCTTTCATCTAAAAATAGAGCAAGGGTGTTTCTTTGGTGACGTCGCTTTGACTCACATGCTGAAAATGGTGGACGTGAACAACATACTGAGGAGATGGTAATGGCCACCTGTCAATCAATATTGGTGGGCGGGGGGACCGCACTCCTACGTCAAGTTGCGGTCGATCTCAAAACAGCTCCAATTGGTCCACCGTTTTTACGTTGTTAAATTGAAAAAAAAGGACTGAGTGTGTTTATATCACCCCAATATGACGCTCTATACACTATACCTACACATATGTCTGTCCAAACAGCTTGAAAAGTAGATATTTCACCATAGGTGCCCTTTAAAAAAATATTTGTTTTTGCACCATTAAGCCACATGTAGTTGATTTCTAACATCATAGATAAAACAAAGGCTGCCTTCCTTACTATATAGAATGTTGAAAATAGTATGTGAGCCGAGAAATATGTCTGAGTTCATAGTATTCAAAAATCAGTTAGCATAAGGGCTAGGTGGTGCTGAAGCCCCAGGGCTCACAGAAGAAGGGGGCCCTTGATTTGCTGAAGAATTAAATTGCGCTATGACACGGGAAATGCCTTTTTGCATTATGCTTTCTCTTGTTGATAATGTGAGGTATTTCGTTGATTAGCCCTGTTTTAGTCACCCATAAGATGATCAGGTGTTCCAATTTTCCCAGTACATTTCCTTATTTCGGCCCTACTGTGAGAACCTTCCAGTCAAAGGTAGGCTAACCAAGCTCATCGTAGAACAATAAATAAATAAATTCAAACAGTCTCTAATGGTTGATTAACCTGAGCATGTAGTAACAGAAGCTGAGATAGGCGAAATCATGCTGAATGGATTCATAACTGAAGCGCAGTCTCGGCCCCGCGGACTCAAAAAAAAATGCAGACCGCCTGCACAATCCTTATATCACACAATATATCTGAGAAAGTGTGCGAACAAATCAAATATCCCACAAAAGTAGTTAACAAAATGTCCATCGTTGCGGAGTATGTATCTCACGTAAATACATTTGATTATGTCTTACAGTAAGTCTAACTGAAAAGCAAACTTTTTTATGAATGTTTACTTTGTCCCTTTTATGAAAACCACAGTGATAATATGGAGCAATGCCATATTGGTGCTGGCTTTTATCAGACAATATATCTAATGCAAAAATAAACAAATAAAATAAAAAAGGATGCTAGCCTTCTGTAACTCAGAAGGCCACAATATTTTGAATATTAGAAGAATGGATTTTAAAGATATCATTATCAAGGATTTATGGTCAGCTAACGTTCTAAAGAAACTTAGGTAAACCCAAGTTTCCCTCAAATATAATTTTGCTGCATGATTAAAAACAAAAGGCAAACACAGAGTGAACATCTGATTTAAAAACTTTAATTTCATAAAAGCTTAAACTGCTTTCTGAAATGTATTAATCAAACACTCTTTTCTAAAGCCACTACTCTTCTATATAAATAAAATCTACTGCATGACAAAAAATACATCCATAAAGAAACCAACTTACTGAATATTAAATAAAGTCAGTAATACAATAAAAAGCAGATTCAAACATCGGAACTAATACATAATTTTTCAAACATATTGGGCTAATTTTCTTATCGAACCAATAACTATAACGATAAAAATAGCATTTATCGGTTGATATCGGTATGGCCGCAGATATATCATACATCCCTATGTAATACCTTCTCAAGTTGAAGGCAATTTCGGATGCAGCCATAAAATTACTTTTCTAATGGTCGTGTAGTAATTTTAAATTCAAATGTCCTACATACTAGAGTAGTACGTAGGCAATTTCGCACACAGCCAGAGCCTTATTTAAGCAGATGTGCCACTGCAGAAGGTCATGTTTACCTACTGAAATCATTCACGCTGAGTATGGACGAATCTCATGAACACATTTAGTCTATTTCATCCTAAATTCAACAGGAAAAAAGAAATTGCTGTGCATTTTGTTAAAAGGAAATTAAGCCTGCTTTTAGTACCATTAGTATTTTTTCCTTTGATAATTAAGCACATTATCCACCCAAATTCTCATTACCATAATGTGTTTGACATTTTACTTTAGAGTTTATTTTAGTCTATCATTCTCAGTGTTCTCAGTGATGATACTCATTACACAGAAACAAAAATGTTGACAAGTAGCTTAAATATTAGATTTTGTTTAGGTCAAATGTTTCAATTATAACAAAAATAAATATAGTATATTTATTTGCATTTAATATTTATTTAATGTTGATCAAATATAAATAAAAATAAATAATAACATATATATATATATATATAATTTCTGTTTAACAGAGAGAAGATTTTTTTCAACACATTTATTAACATAATAACTCATTTCTGATAACTGATTTATTTTATCTTTGCCATGATGACAGTACATCTTATTTTATTAGATATTTTTCAAGACACTTCTATACAGCTTAAAGTGACATTTAAAGGCTTAACTAGGTTAATTAGGTTAACTAGGCAGGTTAGGGTAATTAGGCAAGTTATTGTTTAACGATGGTTTGTTCTGTAGACAAAAAAATAAATAAAATCTTAAAGGGGCTAATAATTTTGTCCTTAAAATGATGTTTAAAAAATTAAAAACTGCTTTTATCCTAGCCAAAATAAAACAAATAAGACTTTTTCTAGAAGAAAAATTATTATCAGACATACTGTGAAAATGTCCTTGCTCTGTTAAGCATCATTTGGGAAATATTTAAAAAAGAAAAAAAATCAAAGGGGGGCTAATAATTCTGACTTCAACTGTATGTATGCATATATGTATTGTGATTAAAAGAAAAACTAAATAATCAAATAAATTTGTATTACTATAAATAATAAATATATATGAATGCTTTAGTAAATACAATAAGCAACATATTTAAATGTATAATAGCCTTATATTATTTTAATAATTACAGTTATTAAAATAATGAATAACTATTGTTTATTATTATCTAAT